>JARQOC010000004.1:441680395-441699641 GCA_033576535.1 Allobates femoralis
ATACCAACGGTGGAAGCGATTTCTCTTACAGTCAGACTTGTATGTTCATTAAGAGTAATAATTCTAGACCTCTTCCGTGGAGTAACATCCATTTTTACAGGCACGAATCACACTGAGAGAAAACGTACACTAAACCACTCCTCACAGAACCAAGCTCTCAACTGAAGCTGAGGGGGCAGCTAGCTGTTATTTTCTGACTAAAACCAGTAAAACCACATTTTGTTACTCAAGGTTGTACACTCACACCTGTTTAAAGCAGTTAAAACTGGTTTGAGTCACTGACTGGTAACCAATTTACGATTTTACGTAAAAAAAATGCTTTGTCCCAATTATTTTGCACAGCACTATAGCATTTTATCTGTACTTGTACAGATCCCGACCGGTGACAGGTTCATGCAGCATTACGTGAATCTCCTATTTATTATATTGATTGCTGGACTATATATGATGGAACCTTTTACTTTTTACCTCTTGTGCCTCCCCTATTTTGTCATAGATTTTATGCATGCGAGCAGGGACCTCACTCCTCATGGTTTTTGAATTTTTGTTACTCTGTATCTATTATAATAAAACCCCTAAGCCAGCTTCCGTCAGGATGTAACGGTATGGTGCGTCACATCCTGCTGAAGCAGGCTGTACACCCACTCAAGGTGACCTAACATGGCCGACCGTCAGCGGGAGCTGGGTTAAACAAGCCCCACACCCGCCATCGTTACCCTCTCCTGCGCCCCACACACTCCCGTCTCCCACCTCTGCCCACGACACCCCCTTCCCCCCAGGGCCGGCGTCAGCACCCGACATACCCGGGCAAATGCTGGGGCCCTGAACAGCTGGGGGGGGCACTGGCCATCAGGGACAGGCAGCCCTGACAGCCAGGGGCCCATTAGGGACAGCCGACAGCCCAGTGAACAAGGGGCACATCAGGCAGATTCAGCAAGGCGCCGAGTGCTCCACTGCACCATGGCTAATTTGCATGTGATGCAGATCAGCCATGTGCTGGCTCCAGGGAGCAGTGGAGCTTCCTCCTTTGCCTAATGTAGCAGAGTGATGAGTCATCACCCTGGAGCTCATCACACTGCTGCAGGAAGGAGGAAACTCCACAGTCCCGGGAGCTGCTGCTATGAGGATGTGGTGGGGAAGAATCTGAGGAGGACACAGCCCCGGGGAGCGGATGGAAGGTGAGTATGATCAGCAGGATGGGGGATTACATGTACCATGGAGGCTGTGCTGACTGTATATAGAGGCTATGCAGACTGTATATAGAGGCTGGCTGACTGTATATAGAGGCTGTACTGACTGTATATACAGGCTGTGCAGATAGAGGCTGTGCTGACTGTATATAGAGGGTGGCTGACTGTATATAGAGGCTGTGCTGATAGAGGCTGTGCTGACTGTATATAGAGGCTGGCTGACTGTATATAGAGGCTGTGCTGACTGTAATAGAGGCTGTGCTGACTGTATATAGAGGCTGTGCTGACTGTATATACAGGCTGTGCAGATAGAGGCTGTGCTGACATTATATAGAGGCTGGCTGACTGTATATAGAGGCTGTGCTGATAGAGGCTGTGCTGACTGATATAGAGGCTGGCTGACTGTATATAGAGGCTGTGCTGACTGTATATAGATGATAAAAAGCAGAGAGGGGCGCTCCTGATGCAGTATCAGGGGTCAGTAGGGGAAGGGGGTCGGTGGATTGTTGGTGCTCACCTGTCCTGGTTATGCTGCCAGCATAACCAGGTGTTGTAGCCTTGCTGCGTCTCGTGCATCTGCCGTCTCTCCCTGCTTCCAGGTCTCAGGCTGACACGTGATCAGTCACACGGTCAGACATCAGCACAGGTCCTTGAGAGCTTTAGCCATTAGATCCCCGTTCTCCTCACTGACACAGTTTTATCAGAAGCAGCTCTGCCCCGCTCACCAGGGGTGCTTGTAGATTAGTTAAAGATAAACAAGCGGTTTAGACAGGCGCATTCTGAATGAACTCCGGGAAGTTTGTCCAATTATAAAACTTCTTTAATGAGTATTACTGGTCTCTCTCACTACGTGTTTCGGCGTACTAGCGCCTTCCTCAGGTGATGACCAGTATTGCAACTTAACAAGTTTATATAGAAGCAGTCACAGCTGACTCATCACAGAAATTAGTCATTCATTAACCCTATCTGAACTAATAAAAACATAAAAACATAAATCTCATACATATCCACACTAGTAAAACAATAATGAATCAATATACGTAGTTCTAAAGTAAAACAAAACAAACCAATTTACTTTAAAATAATACAAAATATATAATATAAAAAAGGGAATATTATAGTACAACTATAATATAGGATTTTATTCAAGGATATTTTATGGTGTTAATTATGCGTCTCAATAATTCTATAATTCTCAATTGGCAATATTTTCAATCGGCAATATTTGTTATATTTGTTAGGGTACCGTCACACGCCCGCCGCCAGGCTACGGAGATGACCATGTCCCCGGCGACAATGTCCCGCCACCCCCACGGTGCGCGACAGGGAGATGGGGAGTCCCGGTGGTGGTGCCCTGTCGTTTCCGCCTCTTGGTGGCGTGTGGCGGGGTGGTGTCGCGGGGGTTGGTAGCCTCGCGCCTTGCGCCTAATCGCTGAGCATGTTCGTGCGGTCTGCGTCCTGCGCGGGGGTGGTTGGCTCCCGTGGGGTCTCCCTGTCGTGCACCGCGGGGGTGGCGGGGCATTATCGCCTTGCCGGGGCGCCTGGTCGCCTCCGTGGCCGGGCGCCTGGCGGTGGGCGTGTGACAGTTCAATTGTGCTTATAGCAATAACGGACTGTCAGTACAAATTCATTGCCGTTGATATTGGGTGTGATATTGCCGTTGATATTGGCCATGTTCATGATGCCCAGGCATTTCGTAACAGTAGCATCTGGTGAAGACTGGTGCTTAACCAATTCAATGTGTCACCTCCTTAGCTGTTACCTGGCACAGATGGCCCTTGTGTTACTTTCATGTTGGTAGCCGATGCAGCCTTCCAGCTGAGCCACAGTGTGCTGATGCCATATTCGAGCTGTACTCTCAACACCAAGCGTCGCATCTTCAATGCACAGTTAGGTCGTGTTAGGTGGTAAGTCGAGTGTACCTTTGGCCTAATGGCTGCAAAATGATGGGTACTTTTGACGTGCCTGCAACTGAAGCCCGAAAATGTCAAACGTGTAGTAATAAGAAGGATACAATAGGTTACTTCTAGGAGTGCTCCGGATATGACCAGATCAATTTCTGGGACTCTTGTTTTGGAGATTTGACTATGATTATTGGAAATCATTAACTTGCATGTCTAAAGGACCTGTGTGATGTCAAGCTCATGTGACCGGGCCGAATGCGGAAGTGGAGGAATCTTCGTCCAGTGGTGCGGGCGCCAGGAAGTTCCAGTGATGGCTTACTATGAGGTTGTGTGGAGGTGACACAACCTAAAAAGGTGAGAGTTGCCCCCTCTGCCCATGTCAATCAATATACCCCCAAACTGTTTGCCAGGTTCACCCTATGGGAGCGCTCCTCTGTGTTTTTTTATCTTAACCGTGTAGTAATGGCATAATGGCATGCGTCTGTCTAGATAACTTTGTTTCCCAACATGAAAGCCACCCAGTCGATTCCGATGCCTACGTGTCAGACCTTCATAGTGTCCAGCATCCATCTGTATGTGCCACTAATGATGTGATGGAGATCCAGAATCATTTCCAGAGGAATGCTGGCCAATTGCATGATCCTCTTTCGTAATGTGTTATTTTTTCACGACTTCGTCGTCAGTCTGTGCGCCGTTTAATTCATGTGATGTACTGTGTGTCAATCTTCGTGTACGTTAACAATGCTATGACATACAGAGGTTAAGTAATGTTTGTTTTTGCATTTGTATTTTGCTATTTTGCTATCATTGCTAACATTAGGAGAACATGTGTGGGTTAGGCTACGTTCACACATTGAGTATTTTGGTGCGTAATCGCGCTTTTTACTACATTTTCTGCTTTTTCCTGCATTTTTTGCTGCGCATTTTTACGCACACTTTTTTGCAGTGAAACGCAATTCTGGATATGCAGCCCAGCAAAACCTATTGGTTTTGCCAAAATCCATTCACATACTGCGTATTTGTGCTTTTTTTTACACGCGTGCTTTCACTGCAAAAACGCGCACGTAAAAAGCATAGGCATGTCAATTCTTTCTGCAGTTTTTCTCAGCGATTTTCCTTTGCCCACATGATAAAATGGGCTCTGAAAAAGCGCTGAGAAAAAAGCAGAAAAAAGCAGAAAAAAGCACAGTGTGTGAATGGAGCTGTGCTTTTCTCAAAAGCAGCACCTAAAAAAGCGCAAGTGCAGAAAAAGCAAAAAAAATATGCATTGTGTGAACGTAGCCTTACACATATGTGGCACCTCAGACATGTATGTTATTGTTATTTGGTGCAGGCGACATGCTGATTGGGTCATTACTGTGTAACTTACTGTAGTTCTACCTCTTAAATGTCACTTACTCCTACAACATTCCTTCATAACTACACGGACAATGTTTTTGTGTGTTAGCCACAAAAGGCTGGTTAAAAGGAACCTGACCCCTAAAAATCACCCCCCAGCCTATTAATATCTGTCCCTGAACCATCATTATGCTATTCTAGCTATCCCTTTGTGTAAAAAATGTACAAAGTTTATAAAAGTGCTTTGATTACCTCCTGAACTGCGGCTTCTGTGCTCTTGAGAAGTCAGACAGAGCGTTCCCTGTTGCTTCTCTCCGCTGCCTTTACTGCAATTATTCACTCAATGTCAATGATCAATGTCAGAGGCTGTCGTCCCATGGCCAAGTTAGCGAGCATCTTCCCTGCCTTGCTTCTGAACCTATTTAAGTCTACTTCCTGTTGAGCCCGTGTAAGTTGTTCTTTTCTCTCTGCCCCTGCCTTGAATTCTTTTTTTGCTGTTATCAACCACTCTTTTGCTAGGGAGGAGTGATCCGCCAAAAATGCCGTGTAAGCATCCCTCAAAAGACCGCTTGTCTTATTGTACTGTTCAATCGTTCGTCTCTTAAGAGTTGCAGCGGTACCCACCAGAAGTCCTCAAAACTGCCTTGGCAGTAACCCAAAACAATTGGAAATTTTGCTCGTGTTCTCCATTTGTTTCCGAATATTCCCCCCACCAGTCCTTCAGGATCCTATGAAAGTTCTCGTCTCTAAGGAAATATGTCGGGAACCTCCATAAAATATCCATCCCTCTCTGGAAGCTCTCCCGCATATTGACACTTATTGGGCTGTGATCAGATATTACAAGATTCTCAATCATACAGTCATTAACTCTGGGTACCAAAGGGTCGCTCACCCAAATCTGGTCAATACGCAACCAACTGTCATGCGGATGGGAATAATGCGTAAACTCTCTATCACTCGGATGCTGTAGTCTCCACATATCTTTCAGACCCGTTCCCTCCCACGACATGTCCGTAAGTTCGTCATCCCCTCCTCTCAAAGTAGGCCTTCCTGGTTTCTGTTTCCTATCCTCCATGTTGTGCAGAACCCTGTTGAAATCCCCCCCAACTACTATGTGAGGTTCATTATCTTTGGCAATGTTTGCTTCCAGTCGCCTAAAACATGCCTCTTGATCAGTATTAGGGACATAGACATTATGTAAACTTAGAGTTCCCTGTAATTACTAAGCGCTGCCACCTACCCTCAGAATCATCTTCTTGCAGGATGAAGGAGTGGTTTAAGTGTTTGCTTATGAGAATTAGTACACAAGCTTTCCTCCCCTGAGTCGGGGACCCATATACCGATCCAACTCATAGTTTCTGCATTCTAAAAAAGTAATCTCTCGGTAAATGTGATTCCTGCAATAAGGCAATGTTCGTCTTTAATCTCTTTAGGTGTCACAGAACCATCCCCTTTTTCCCGGGGACCTGAGGCCTTTGACATTCCAAGATACAATCTTAACCATAATCAAATGGCAAGTAGATCTCAGTGCGGGTTTCCCAAAACATTTTACATTCCCCACATGTATCCACCGGGCGGCAACAGAGATGTAATCCCTCCCCTCTCCCCCCTCATACTCAACAACAATAACTACCCCATTAACATAGCAACATTTCTGTACAACATCTTAGTGACGTCCATCATTCCGGCAACAAGTCCTGCTCCCATACCCCCATTGTTCTTGATCATACGCATATCCCCTGAAGCTCTACCTAACACGGACCTAGCCAATCCTCCCCGTTCCAAATACCCCATTTAGAAAGCAGGTAGAAATCTGTCCTGCGCAGCCTCCCGATTCAAAGACTCCCACAACAAAGCAGCAGGTAATGACCCTAGAAGAAGGAAAAAAAAAATAATAATAATATTTAAAGTAAAAAAATAAGATTAAAAAATAAAATAAAATAAAAAATAAAGAAATAAAATAAAATAAATAAAAGAGAAGATGATATTATCATTATTATCTCTTTGGTGTGAAAAAATAGACCTTCTTCTTCTAGCTCAGAGACAACCAAATCTTATTCTCAGCTGAAGTCAGGTCAACACAACACCATAGGCACAGCCGGCCAGCATCATCACCATCATCGTTGGCGGCCATCTTGCAAGTTCCAACTGACAATCTTTGCTCTCCAGGTCTACCTTTTTTCGCCTATTTTACAGCCAGCGATCCATGCTCCTTCTCCCGCGGACTAACATCACTCTGTTCCCTCGATGCCTCCCCCGCTCTTTCTCTGTCTGATAGGAACCGTCTTTCTGCTTCTTTGTGATCTTTATAGAACTGGAAAGAGCCATCTGTACCCTTTACTTTCAGCTGGCTGGATAAAGGAGTTGGAAGAGAATCTTTTTGTGAAACAGGGCCGTACAAACCTTGCTGAAGGACTTTCTCTTCTTTATTACCTCCACCGAATATCTGCTAAAAACCAGAAGTTTGTGTCCATTGATTTGTAGTGGATTCCACCATTCCCTAAATGCTTTTAATATCTCCTCCATATGTTTATAGTCCAGATACCTGACGATGGCTCGTCTAGGTCTTGGTGGCGGTGGTGCTTGGTCCTTGGTGTAGTTAGCATTGTCGGTTTGACCCATCCTGATCTCTCAGGGGGCACCCACGGTGCACTCTCTCCACCCGACAGTTGTGTTTGACACTCAGGGCCTGAGGCAGCTCCACTGCAAAGATGTTATCAAGCTGCCAAGATGGCATTGACTCTTGGAGGCCGACAATTCTTAAATTGTTCCGCCTGAAGCGGTTTTCCTGGTCATCTAGCTTGTTTCTAAGTGTGTCCGTTAAGTTTGCCCGTAGTTTGTTAAGGCCTTTTTTGGTTTGACATGGATAGTAGCACAGTTTCTGAGTCAGCTATACGCTGCTCTGCCTCACACAATTCGCTGTTCTGTGATTCTAGCCTTTCTTCCATTTTGGACAGGGAGGCTTGGATGGCTGAGGTTATAGTTTGCTTAATTTCCTGTGAAATACATGCTGCTATGTGGCACCCCAGAGTCAAAGTGCCACAGTGTCACCATTGTTAGGTGTCACCAGAGAGCAAAAAGGGGTATTCCACTCAGGCAACACGCAAACAACACCAACACCTCCAGACAGAAGGGAGACAAGCGGGTTAGGTGACTCGTATATATTGTGGTCTGGGAGGAAGCGAGTTCAGTGCAGTTCTAGGAGGCCTGTGAAGAGGACAGGTTCGTGCAAACTGAGAACCAGACCTGGGTGTAAACGAGGTGTGCCAGCCTCATCCCAAGGTCCTCCGCTGAACACCAGGCCTAAGGCTAGGGTCTGAGGAAATAGAAGAGAAAGAAACCTACCGGGAGGTTGCACCACCCTGTGCTTCCCCTCCGCGAGAGGAACACCGAAGAATGGACACTGGAGTCTGAGACTGTGCAGGTTCATGCACACCGACAGTCAACACTGGAGAGTGGGGGACTCCAGATTCTCCAGCTACACGGTACCAGGGACACAGCAACGTATAGAATCCAGTAACACTGACTTCCCAGGGTGGGGTAGAGAAGTGAAGGACTCGAGTTGCCTGTTATACTGGTAGACGCAGACAGAGACAGGGCCGCCAGCCTAGCTTAAGCAACTGCAGGGGCCACAACACAAGCGCAGTGAGAGGCCAACACGACTCGCCAGGTGAGAATTACCTCAAACTGCTCTCCAGACTCCGTGGACAGTGTATAATATCTGCCTTAGCTCGAGTAAAGAGACTGAGAAAACACATATCAGTGAGTCTCCTGTTGACTGCGCCTGTTGCCCTGTGCTCTATAACGGAACCTTATACCTGCAGAGCCTCCGACTACCAGCACCGTGGAGCTGCAGCAAAGTAAGTGACTGTGTGAATCACGATCTCTCACAAAGCCCCGTCCAATCCCACCACTCCTGCCCTGGGGAGCTCAGCCCTACCCGAGGAGGGCTTACCATCCACGCTGCCCCAAGTCACCATCCCCAGCAGGAATACGGCAGCGGTGGTTCTACTAACTACAAATGCCGGGTGGCGTCACGACAAATCCACTGTAAATAACCCGTCTTTGGACTGATCCCAGGCCACGGGACTGTGTCACGACTACCGTGATACCCCAGGGAGACAGCGCCGGCCCGGTCCCGAGTACCCCATAGCCTGGGGGTGCATCAGCTACAACACTAGCTATTCTATCATAGTCTATATGGCATTCATGAAACTTTGACAACACAGTAGCTTTATGGCTGGTGGCCCTGCGTTTCCCTCTGGACTCATTGTTGTCCAGTTTATGGTCTGCATCCTCTCCTGTTCGGTCCTGTTAGCTGCATCGGTGTCTGTATTTGTATTACACAGACTCTGGCTGTGATCACCTTGCCATGCTGCTGCAGTTGTTTTGATCCTGTTCCTCCCCCACTCAGCACTGTGGGCTATCACAGTATCCCGCTCCACATCTTCCATATCCCTTTCTGCCAGGCTGCCCCCTCTTCTGTGCACAGTACAGCAGCCATGCTCAGGGTTTTTTCCCTGGTTTCATTCTGCTCCCCAGCATCTATCCCAGGTCCCCACACCATGCAGCAGGTACCTGTCATTCCTGGGACACTCCCCTATGTTCCGGTCCATTTTCTGGGCTCAGGGAAGGCTCAGCGGTTCTGGTACCGTCGCTTTAGTGGTGGGATTTGCAGGAGCTGTCCTCCTAAGCTGCTGGTGCAGCCCCTGTAGGAATAGGAAGTAAGAACCTTATTTTGACAGAAACTTAGTAACATATTGTTAAACAAGCAATAACCAGGGTAAACAAGGAAAAGATCATGTAATGGGCCACTGCAACGGGCCACAATATATGAGCATTGGCAATGCAGACCCTTCCAAACATAAGGTAACCAAACACATCAGGCTACATACTACTATGTAACCTACACAGTTTCCCCAGAATCCTGAGTAGATTGATTTTCTGGGACAGTGACAGCAGTCTTATGGACAACAAATTCCACCATGAGAGACTGGATCGGGCCCAAAATTCAAGTAGTCGATCAAATGGAATGTGTTCATCATTTGGAAATATGATGTGGAAAAGAGAGGCCAATCATTCCTGGTATAAAACGCCAGCTGATGTTGTAACTCCAACACTTTAATCTGGGTGTCTTTGATCTCTCTCCTAAAATTTTCCTCCAGGTCCTGAACTGTGTTAATGATAATTGACTCACTTTCTTCTATTTTTTTGTTGGTGTTTCGGTTGCTGTGCTGTTGTTTAAGGCGAGCAAACAGACTGCTACTTAGGGAGGTAGTTGGTGCTGGGTTAGGTGTCACATCCTGTACGTCATCCCTTATGGGCAGACTTGATTGCACAGAATGGGCAACTGATGGTGCAAGGACACTATCATCATCGTCATCATCGTGGGCCTGGGCTTGTGGTGGCACCCTGCTGCGTATGGTCTTGTATGTTAATGAAATATGCATGAATGAACCTTTTGGGTGTATTATTATGAGTAGAAATCTTAGATCAGAAATTTTTAATACAAATACCTTATGGGTTGCACGACTGAGGACAGTAAATATAAATCCTCATAGCACATGTACTGTACTGGTTTGTCTGAATGTAGCATTCCTCACATTCCTGGTTGTTTGAAATTCCACACGAATCGATCTTTCATAGACCGTGAATGAGTCAAAATGAGGTTTCCTGGGTTTTTGAAAAAAAAAAATAAATAAGTATTCCATAAAAACATGAGCCTTCATACAACATTCATTGTTACAATGTTATGACCATTGTTCCGATTCCACATGTAAGCTGACAATAAAAAACACGTACCAATAGCTTTTTTCTCAATTGGTGTGAGGGCCATTAAGGTGAGGGGCAGTTTTAATAAGATCTCTTCCACACACACTTGACAAAGAGATGATCACTGTGATGACTGTGTCCCACACACAAGGGTTCTTCTTCACTTGCTCTATCAGTGAGCTATTACTGATGGTCCATGCGATATCAGAGGCTGTGGTCCGTTTCCGTTTTGCATGGCTTTGGTCTGCAAAAGTCCAGTAAACTGTGTTCAAAGGCATAACCCAAACAATATGTCATAAAAGTCAATTGCACAATGAAACCAAAATTAAAAAACAAAACAAAAACAAACACCAAATGAGCACATGACACGAAGAAATGATGGTTGCAAATTTTGACTATTGTTACATTAGGCAAGCTTGCAAAATGTTAATTTTTGCAAAATTCTAGGAGAAACAGAAAAAAAAAACCCACCAAAGAACATTGCCATACTGGTTGCGAGGTCGCCACTTCACAACGTGTCTTATGTGGCACATTGGAGGTTTTACCTTTGGTTACCCTTGAAAGACAAAACAAGTCCACATTCTTCAAAGTGAAAAAAAAAAATCTTGGCTACATTTCCAAACAAAGAACAATGTGAGAAAATGAGTATGTACCTGTGCAGGGGTTGTTGTGTGCGTCGCCTTAGGGTGTGTGCGCATGATCAGTATACACCGCGTTTTGGATGCAGCATCTTGCCACTGCGTCCAAAACGCTGCGTAGTACAGTATAAGCATAGTGGATGAGATTTCAAGAATCCCATCCTCACTATGCTTAACTCAACTGCAGCGATCTAACAGCTGCCGTGCGGGTTGCCGGCATTCCGCTCCTCCTTTGCATGTTCATTTCATGCTGCGGAGTCGGAAGCGGCTCCCATCGGGTGACTGGAGGGAGAAGATTTTACAAACAAAAGAAAAAAAAGGCCGCATGTTCAAAAAACATTATACCACCAGTAAAACATACTTCAGTATGGAAAACAACAAAGGCTACAGTGTCCTGGGTTACCTTGTCCACATGTGTTTAGTTACAAATAATAACAAAAGAGGACGAAAACACATTACACATAATTATATGTAACCTTGCATAAAAAAATACTCACATTTAAAGAACTGCCATCTGAATCATTGTTGGAAGACTACTGCATTTGTTTAGAAGTTACCAAAAAACCATCAATAGTACATTTACAACAACCAAAAACTATTAACAAATAGTCCAAGAAAAAAACAAAAACCCTACAAGTTAAATAACATAACAAATGTGGCACCCCAGAGTTTGGATGCCACTATGTCATTATCGCCTCTGGGTGATGGTGTTATACCTGAGAGCAACAGAGTGTATTCACACCAGGCAAAACCAAAGCACGCAGCACCTTTCTGCCTCCAGGCCTGAAGGGGGAGATGTAAACCTGGGTTCAGGGCAGCTCCCCTATACATTCTGGTCTGGGGCGGAGTTAGTCAGTTCAGTACGGAGCAGTACTGAGGAAGACATCCTGTGGGCTAGAGCAGTGCTAAGCTCGCCCCAGGAAAGCTAAGCCTAGCTGAGGGACCTAAGGCAAGGGTCTGAGGAAGTCGAGGAGAGCCTGGGGAGCAGAGCGGTGTCGAGCTCACCCCAGAGGAACAGCGCCAAGAAATGGATAGGCTGTGCAGGGCCTAACGACCTTGCAGCTAATACCGGAAGTTGGGTAATTCCAAGTTCCCCATCCACACCAAGTGCCCGGAGTCAAAGCAGCATCAAGAGCCCAGGGATAGCCACCCGTGAAGTGGGGCTAATAAAGGACTCGAGCTGCCTGTCATACTGGCACGTACAGGAGAGAGAGGGCGGTAGCTCAGCTTCAAGCAGCAGGTACCCACAGGAGAAAGCACAGTAGGGGAGGCCTCAGAACTTGCCGGGTGTGGAGAATCCCGAGTTGCTCCCAGGATACATAGACTTGAAGTAACAGCAACTGTGGTTTACCGGTATTTCCAGTAAAGGATCTGAGGAACCAATAAAACGTGAGTCTGTCTGTTACTGCGCACCCTTCATCCTGCACCCTACACCCTTCCAACATCCACTGCCCTGGGGATCTTCTCCGCCCATGGGGAGCTGCACCGTCCCAGCTGCCCATCCATCATCCCCAGAGGTTCTGCAGCAGCGGTGGCTACCCATATCCATAAACCACGATTGGTGTCACGAATAACTCCCTTATCAATCATCCCTTTCCCTACGTTAGCCAAAAACACTTTTACAACTGAATCCAGGGTCACGGAAGCCGGGTCTCGACCCCTGTGGCTCCCCAGAACTGCTTAACAGCCTGGTTCCGAGTACCACACGGCCCTGGGGTACATCACAAACATATGCAGGTAGCCACTCCTTTGGCCACGGACAACAACCAGTAATTTCACAATGCAACTTAAAATGTATTAGCAGCCTAATTCAAACAACACAGAAGTGTATTAAAAACATACTTACAACATGTATGGACTGGGGGCATCACTGCCTGAGGAGGGCTCATATTCCCCAATATCACTCATCTATGCCAAACAAAATAAAAAAAATCAACAAACGTGAGGGTAACACATACAACAAAATATGAATTAACATTCTGAAATTGATAAAAATGATAAAAAAATCCCTACTTACAGCATAACTCTGAGAGAGTTAACCACAAGAGCCGTGCAGCATAAGTGCTTCCTGATTTCCTAAGGCTGGCTTCACATTAGCGTTTGTGTCTGCATGCTGATGGCATGCAGACACAAACGCTGTCAGAAGCAGGGACACTTTGATGTGTCCGCAGCGGATAATGTCCGCCTGCGGACACATCACTATGGAGCCCGGCAGCCAATCGGCGCTGTCCGGGGGCGGCCGGAGGCGGAGATCAGCGCCGGAGATCTCCGCCCCCCGGCCGCCGGTAAGCTCCGGGACTGTCGGCGGGGAGAACAGCTGATCTGAGAGCTGTTTGAATCTTCCCGCGCCGACACTGTGAGGAGATGTCGGCGCGGGAAGATTCAAACAGCTTTCAGATCAGCTGTTCTCCCCGCCGACATCGCTATGAGATTACAGGCGGCGGGGAGAAGGAGGACAGCAGAGGGTCAGCTGATCTCCCGGTGGCCGTCGGTGAGCTCCTGTGACATCACCGGCGGCCACCGCGAGATTTTTCAATGGGTCCGCAGCGTTCTCCTGCTGTGTCATGCAGAGGACACTGCGGACCCATTGAAGACAATGCTTTTTTTGTACGCTTGGGGACGCTTGCTGATTGTCCAAGCTCCCCAAACGCACAAAAAAACCCAACATGCTGCGTCCCGGGTGCGGATGCTGGACACCGGAAGCAGCAGATATCGTCCGCATCCGCACCCGAACGCAGCAAACGCAGGCACCATGCGTTCCTATGTTAAACATAGGAACGCAGTGCGCATGCGTTTAACTGCGTATGGGAACGCAGCAAAACGCTGCCTTCCCATACGCAAATGTGAAGCCAGCCTAACAAGTTGCAGGCATCATGTGATGTGTGATGATGTGGATCACATGTGCCCACTTAATCAATTGAAAAACGCACAGAAACACGCAGGATGAACACAGACAAACGCACATGTAAATAAAGGTCAAAATAGCACTTTTGAATACCATTCCGTTTCTCATAGACTTCAATGTTAAAAAACGCAATGCGTTACCATTGTGTTTCCCAGAACACACCTAAAAACGTTGCAGGCCGCATTTTGCATTGCGGTTGCAAAAATGCATTGTGCGAAAGTAACACATTTTTAACACAAAAATGGCTTGCATTTGGATCTGTTTTTAATATGGTAGTCTATGGGTGCCTTAACACTTTGCGTTCAAATGCGTTTTTGCATCAAAAGCGCAGCAGAACACTAGATGTGAAATTGCCCATAGATATTTTTACATGTTACCTGCACCCATTAGCCATTCCCCTCTGTGAGGCTGATAGGTGATGATTTCAATTAAACTGAGGAAGCAGTTTCCCTTTGAGGCTGGGACCTCTGCAATGACAGGCAATTACAGTCTGGAAAAAGTTTGTATAGAGAGGGGGCAATTGCTATGTGATATCATACAGAATTGTGAAACTACCATACATCCTAGCCTTACACCGATTATATTCCAGAAATTCTGAGAACAATCCATCTCCACACCTGGGTCCTAGATCCACAGGGTGAGGAGATACAGAGAACGGCTAACAAGACAGTTAGGGAGACTGTGTTTGGTCTCTAAGTATAGAGGGGACGCAGCAGGATACAATAAGCAGTTGTAGAGCATTGGGCTGATCGTGACACTGCAGAGCATTGGGCCATGCACCAGGCAGAGCATGAGGCTGCAGAGCGTGAGCATTGGACAGAGCATCAGGCAGAGCATGAGTACCAGATGGAACTAGCTCGCCTTAGGCCCCCACAGCCCACTCTAGCCAATCAGGAGATCAAGCCTTCAATGGTCAAGATTGCGGTCTTCCCCTTGTGAAGAAGGACATAGATGTGGACTCTTTTCTGCTGTCCTTTGAGCGGATCAGTGGGCAAAGTACTTGACCCATTATTTGGAGGAGTAAGGCCCTAGATGTCCTTTGGGACTTATGTGTCAGGGAAGCAGGACTATGAGATTATCAAATGGGTCTTGATCCAACAGTTCAACCTCACCCTGGACTGGAGTCTTAGCGCAAGAAATTCCAGAGCCTGCAAAGAGGTCCAAAAGACACCAGGACCCACCACATGCTGCCCTTATGAGAGCTGCTGATTACTGGAGCTTGGAGATCACCACTGGCCAGGAGATTCAGGATTTGTTTGTCACAGAATAATTCACTGCCACGATGACCTCCAGCTGCTCATCTATGACAATGAAGTCATAGAGAGCCTCTGCTATTGCCGCCATAGCGAATGACTACATGAAAAATTGGGTGAATGAGGCCAAGAAGGCTGCCATTAGCCCCTGAATAGGGGGTAGGACCAACCCTGCACCTGTTTCCCAGCCTATACAATGCAGGGAGTGCCCTCTTCTGCTCTCTCCCATCTCCAGGACAGGGGTATAACCCACACGGTGTCATATCTGCATTCAACCAGGAAACTTCAAACCTGATGAGAGCGAGACCTGGTAAGCTGCCTACAGACTTGGATATGGGAATTGTGAAACCAGATGCAGCTGCACCAGAAACCAACTGGGATACAGAATGTCAAAACAAGTATCGCCAAGTGCAAGAGTGCATTGAGAGAAGTTTATCACAAACAAGAGAAAGGAAAGAAAGAGCGTATAACCAACATGCTCCTGGAATCCCTTTGAAATCAGGTGAACAAGTTCTCGAGAGAAAGAGACGCACCAATAAATTAGATGATAAGTGGTAAGCAGTGCCATACACAGTGTTACCATCCAACTTTGATAATATAAAGGTGTGGTGAGTAAAGGAAGACATCTGCAGCAGTGTCAAGAGATCATTTTAAATTATGTCCTGAAACTTTGAAAATCCCAGAAAGTATACCTGAAGTCATGGTACCAGATGAACACGTAAAACCTAAAGAATAGGAAGTGTTCCATACAGTTCTAGGAGACTTTCCAAAGACCTCGACCCAATACAATGGAGCAGTTATAGTACCTATGTTGGCTTTCCATCAAGTACCAGTACCTGAACCAGCTAAACGAGAAGAATTGCCAGCTGAAGTATCGAAGGAAGCACCACAAGTGGAGATACCAGAAGAGGTACATGTGGAAGAACCAGAAGAGCAACCCCCTGCTACCAGAGAGCTTGTCAGTCCCATGGTAAGACTTAGAAAACACTCTAGTATACCAGTGCTACATAGACCTTCAAGTAGCATAGTGGATAGTGCATGCACAACACCAGTAGCAGACACTAGAAATCACCACAGACCTTCAGAAATACCTGTACTGCATAGATCAACCCGTAGTAGCAAAGAGAAGATCCCAGCACGTTATAGGGATTAAAGTGCAGTCTAGATTAAAAATGTAAATATGTTTTTTTTGTTTATGTAAGATGTAATTACGTAACCTTGCAACCACCAAGTTTATGCACCTACAGAGACTACTGTATGAAATTTTACATATTCTTGAACTTTATTTTCAGCCAATGGTGGAAAGGACTAATCACCTAAGTGACTGCTTTTTGAATATTTATTAGTTTTTGTAATTTTTACTTTTAAGACTCTGTACACTTTATTGTCGTTTAGTCTTGTTATTTCTTTTGAAAAAGGGTTACAGCAGTCCCCGGAGTACTGCATTTCACTAAAGAAGAATGAGGCACCCCAGAGTCCAAGGGCCACAGTGTCATTATCACCCCTGGGTGGTAGTGTCACACTCAAGAGCAAGAGAAGGGTATTTACACCAGGCAAACTTAAAGCACACAACACCTTTCTGCCTCCAGGCCAGAAGAGTGAGACCAAGACCCGGCTTCAGGGTGAGCGCCCCTATAAATTCTGATCTGGCACGGATTGGTTAGTTCAGTTCCTGCAAGGACTTTGAAGAGTACCTAGAGGATAGAGCAGTGCTAAGCTCATCCTAGGAACTGCATTTCAGTTCCTAGGAGGACTGAGGAAGACATCCAGGTAAACTGGGGAGTGGAAGCAATCCCATGCTCACCCCAGAGGAGAAGCGCCACAGAACGGACACCGGAGTCCGAGGCTGTGCAGGGCCTAACGACTCAGCAGCCAATACTGGAAGGTGGGGGATTCCAAGTTCCCCAGCCACACTGTGCCAGGAGACAAAGCAACGCATATAGTCCAGGAAAAGTCGCCTGACATTCAGGGTTGATAAAGGACTCGAGTTACCTGTCATACGGCATCTAGCAGGAGCAAGAGTGGGCCAGCAGCTGGTCCAGACAGCAGCAGGCACCCGCAACAGAGCGCAGAAAGGAGGCCTCAGGACTTGGCGGATATGGAGAAATTGGAGTTGCTCTCAGGTGCACGGACTCAGTTTACCCGCTGCAAGTACTACCGTAGCACCAGTTAAAGGACTGAGGCACCTACAAATCGCAAGTCTGTCTATTGCTTTGCACCTGCTGTCCTGCACCCTACACTCTTACTATATCCACTGCCTCAGGAATCCACTCCGCCCATGGAGAACCGCTTCATCCCAGTTGCCCGTTCATCACCCCCGGAGGTTCTGCAGCAGCGGTGGCCATTAATAGCCACATACCACGGGTAGTGTCACAAATAATTCCATTAATCATCATCCCCGTTCCCTACCACGCCAGCGAATTTCCCATTTTTAAAGACTGCCCCCAGGGCCATGGAACCCCTGGACCCCTGTGACTCCCCGCAACTGTATGGTAGCCCGGTACCGAGTATCCCATACCCTGGGGTGGGTCAGTATGTAGCGAGTATCAGAGCAACAAAACTTTTGCTATCAATAGCTACCTTGCAGGCAGCACCAAACCTGCTTCTGTGTTTGCAGCCAACTACCATGCCCACTTCCTATAAATAGTCACATGGCCCAAAACACAATGCCGTGATAGTTTCATTTTTCACACTGACCTAGTAAAGGAAGGATGTATCTTGCTGCAGCTGGAGATCTGGTTGGAGCAGTGTTGGCTGTAGCCTCTGGAGTTTGGACTACAGCTTTCCAGTTTGTTTTGGTATCTCATTTATTTTATTTTTGTGGGCCCTTACCACTCCTGTCTCCTACCCCCCTGGGTGGGAAAGAGTGGGTATTAGACCAGGGCTGGCCAGGAGCAGGGCAAGAGTGGCAGTTCAGACATCCTCAGAGGTCATTAGAGGTAATCCCTGAGATAAGAGACAGATAAGGGCCTCCCTAGTCTGTGGGTCAATCTAGGAGACCGGATCCCCCAGTCAGTCATTACTACCTTGTGGCAATAAGTCTCTTCCTGTCGGGAGAGGCAATTTGCATATTTGATTTCCCGGAGGAGCATTTGAAAATGTTTAAGTCTCCTCATATTGGCATGCCAGACCTGGTATTTCACTCTTCACAAGAGGCTGTAGACCTAGTAATTCACTAAGGGAAGGCAGCTATGTTATAATAATGGGATAGTAATTACAAATACATATATGTGCTGAGCCTATAATACTGCTTCTCTCTTCACACTGCCATTGTGAGGAAGTGGTAGACTGGAATCAAGGTGACACTAGCTGCTATGACTTTTGCCAAGATTATAATAGTAGCTAATAGCTGCCATCGTATTTATGCTCAGTAATAATTTTGGGACTAAGTAGGTGTTCATCCTTTACATCTTTAAATATGATACATATATATTGCAGTGCTTGATGTAACTTTCACACGAATATAGATATTAACATTTTGGTAAATTATAACATACAAGCAGCATGTTCTCAGCAATATATATATACTGTATATACATATAAAAAAAACAAAAACAAAAGGACAAACTGAGATAAAAGTTCATTAGCAATGCAAAGTGTGAAACAGATGCTCTTCTCTCATCCCAGATCACAAATCACATTGAAAGGCAATTTAGTCTTAAGTGCAGTACTCATTTGAAAACATTAAATTTACCGCTTCACAAAGCTCCATGTATAAAGCCTCCATCTTCTAGAAAAAATACCAAGAAAGACCCCATGCCTGTACTCCATATTAGATTAGAGCATCTAATGGAAATTACCTCCTCAAATAGTTAGGCATTTTCCCAGTCAGCATCCATCTATTCACACTATGTCTATTTGTCTCTTGGCACCACAAGTCCAACTAGCAGTTGCTTACAGCTTTGGTTTTAATGATACATTTGCTAACAGAAAGCAGCACGTAATCAATTTCTGTGCTGGTGTTTACTTAAAAAAGGCTTAGCATATCAGCGGTTGGTAATTCCTAGACTTCGGCTGGGGTCACATTTGCCAAGGCAATTGCGGTTGCCGCCTCCAGATCTGGAGGCGGTAACCGCAATTGCCTTCACACACATTTTGTAGGAAAAATGTGTTGTGGCAACCGCAATCCGGTAACCGGATTTCTCCGGATGTGTAATCCGGAGCAATGCGGTTACCGTATACTTTGTTCATCCCTGCTGCCGCATGGATGAACAAAGTGTTAAATGTGTATTATAACATTAATTAA
>JARQOC010000004.1:441699741-441766942 GCA_033576535.1 Allobates femoralis
AATCAATTTCTGTGCTGGTGTTTACTTAAAAAAGGCTTAGCATATCAGCGGTTGGTAATTCATAGACTTCGGCTGGGGTCACATTTGCCAAGGCAATTGCAGTTGCCGCCTCCAGATATGGAGGCGGTAACTGCAATTGCCTTCACACACATTTTGTAGGAAAAATGTGTTGTGGCAACCGCAATCCGGTAACCGGATTTCTCCGGATGTGTAATCCGGAGCAATGCGGTTACCGTATACTTTGTTCATCCCTGCTGCCGCAGGGATGAACAAAGTGTTAAATGTGTATTATAACATTAATCTACTATATAATTGCCGTAGGCAAAATCGTGTCGGCCCCCGAAATCGCCGTGGCTATGTCACTATTGTGACGTCATCACGGCGAAGCATTGGCCGCGTAGCGGCCATTGCGAGCCGCTGGCCGAAAATAGAACCAGAGGCTCGGCCACAAAGCTAGCGATTTCCCGCTCAGGTAGCGCGAGCAATGGCCGCGAGGCCATTGCGAGTCGCTACCTCAGTCGCCGCACTTGCCGCAATTCCCCCTATACTTTCAATGGGGATCTATTGCGACTCGCCAGAGGCTCACTACAAAGCTACCGATTTCCTGCGAGTCGCTACCTCTGCCGCCGCACCTGCCGCAATTCCTCCTACATTTTCAATGGGGATCTATTGCGACTCGCTGTGTAGCGCGAGCAATGGCCGCGAGGCCATTGCGACTCGCTACACTTGCGGCGCGGTTGCGCTAATCCCCATAGAAAGTATAGGGCGACTTGCGGCAGGTGCGGCAAGTGCGATTTTGCACTTGCCACAGGTTTGCCCGCGAAAATTCCGTGGCAGACTCTGCTGTTGCTGGGTAGCAACCAATTTTGCCTACCAATCACCATACTCCCCTTTGTCTACCAATCACTATACTCCCCCCTGAAGCAATTTTATAGTGTGTACTTTAAGTTTTCCTCACAAATTATTCCTGCCTTGGTGATCCTGTGGGACGGACGTCGGCAATCCAGTGCTGGAACCTCATCCCTACAAGACATCCTTTTGGGCCAATATAATCGATTATTAATGATTATTAATTATTAATATCATTATTAATGTTAATATTAATTATTATTATTAATCGATTATGCCTTGGTGATCCTGTGGGACGGACGTCGGAAAACCAGTGCTGGAACCTCATCTCTACAAGATCAGCTAAGATATCTTTTTTACTTAATATAATTTAATATTCATTATGATTATTTATTAATATTATTATTATTAGTCTTAATATTAATTATTATTATTAATATAGTATTAATATTTTTATTATATATTGATATATTCATAATTATATATCTTTTTGGCCCAATATAATTGATTATTCATTATGATTATTTATTTAAATTATTATTATTAGTGTTAAGATGAATTAGTATTATTAATCCATTATTAATATTATTGTTATATTGATATATTTATTATTATATATATATATATATATATTTTATATAGATATATGTATAATATATATATATACATTATATAGATTAATATATATAGATATATAGATATATATAGATGTCATATTAGATATATGTATATGATTACTATATATATATATTGTATATTAATCTATATATATCAGCTAAAATATCTTTTTGGGCAATTTCATCGATTATTTATTGATATATTCATAATCTACTATATAATTGCTATAGATATATATCTATATATATATAGATATATAGATATAGATATATAGATATAGATTTATATATATCTATATATATATATATATATATATATATACATGTCAGATTATATATATGTATTTCATTAGTATATATATATATTGTATATTAATTTCTATATATATATATATATATATATATTATTATTATTTTTTATTTTATTATTTATTATTATTAAATTTATTTATTATTTTTTATTTTAAGTGAATTTATTTGTATTTAAATTATTTTATTTTATTAAAAAAACGCATCTGCGGCGCGATTGCGGTAATCCCCATACAAAGTATAGGGGGACTTGCGTCAGGTGCGGCAAAACCGTACTTGCCGCAAGTCTCCCTATACTTTCTATGCGGATTACCGCAACCGCGCCGCATCTTGCACTTGCGGCGCGATTGCGGTAATCCTTATGGGGATTACCGCAACCGCGCCGCAAGTGCTCGCACTCAGCTAGCTACTCGCAATGCGGCGTGGTTGCGGTAATCCTTATGGGGATTATCGCAACCGCGCCGCAAGTGCTCGCACTCAGCCAGCGAGTCGCAACGCAATTCCTTATGGAAGCGTGCATTGCGAGTCGCTGGCCGAAAATAGAATCAGAGGCTTGGCCACAAAGCTAGCGATTTCCCGCTGAGGCTAGCGACTCGCTACCTGAGCGGGAAATCGCTACCTTTGTGGCCGAGCCTCTGGTTCTATTTTCGGCCAGCGACTCGCAAGCCATTGCTCGCGCAGCTAACAATTCGCATTGCCGTGGTGACGTTACAGTGTCACATAGCCACGGCGATTTCGGGGTCCGACAAGATTTTGCCTACGGCAATTATATTGTAGATATATACATGTCATATTATATATATATGTATATGATTAGTATATATATATATATATATATTGTATATTAATCTATATATATATATATATATATAATATATATAACTATATATATATATATATATATAAACACATTGTAATAAATTGTAATATATAATATACATAATTTATTTAAGTTAGTAATATAACTGTTACACTTGCGGCGTCGTTGCGGCCCGGTTGCGTTAGTCGCCATAGTAACTATAGGGGGACTTGCGGCAGGTGCAGCAAGTGCGGTTTTGCACTTGCGGCAAGTGCGGCCGCAAAACAAAACGTAGCTTTTTCACTCCCAATCACTATACCCCCCCCCCCGCCGACATTTTAGTGATTAATATGTTTAATCCGCCATTTTATAGTGTTTCCTTTAACTTTTCCTTACAAATCATTTCTGCCTTGGTGATACTGTGGAAGGACGTCAGAAAATCAGTGCTGGAACATCATCCCTACAATATCAGCTAAAGATATCTTTTTGGGTCAATATAATCGATTATTTATTGATATATTCATAATTATATATATATATAGATATAGATATAGATATATATAGATATATAGATATATACTTATATATAATATGACATATATATCTATATATATATATTAATCTATATGTATATGATTAGTATATATATATATTGTATATTAATCTATATATATCATTTATATATATATATATATACACATTGTAATTAATTTGTAATATATAAAATACATAATTTATTTAAGTTAATAATATATAATATATTTTTTTGATATATTTTTATGATATAATTTATATATAAAAATATATTGTATATAATTACAATTATCAATATAAATATTACTACTTTGACTATATTGCTATGCAGAATGTATATTGATTGCTTCCTTAAATAATATACTGTAGCTATTATTGCATACATTTTCCTGTACTGTGCTCAATATGAGCTCTGACAAACAAAAAAGCTCTGTTAGAGCTAAGAATGCTGCATGCCAGCGCAAGAAGCGTGCGCAGGAAGATCCGGAAAGAACACGTCTCCGTTTGCTTAAGCTCCAGGAGGATTTCAATAAAAGAATTGCAAAGGAGTCTGCTGAAGAAAGAAGCAGTCGGTTGGCAAAAAAAGCTGATGCGGAATGCAAAAGACGCAAAAAACAACAGGTGAAGGTGCAAGGAGAACCATCTACGTCTGACATGGCGCCTATATCTGTGTCTCCAACACTTTCTGAAACTCAACTGCCTACAACATCTGGCACGGGTAAAGTGAAGGGCAAATGTTCTTCTAAAACAAGAACAGACAAGATTGCTTCTGCCATGACAAGACATCAATTGGCTAAAGTCAAACGTTTACAAATTATGTCACCCACCTCAAAACAACGCCGTTTGGCCCATTTGGCTGCCTTACAGCGTCAACTACGCCAAAAAAAAAATCTCAGGAAGAAGTCTCCAGTCACTACTTCTTTTCTTGAATGTGTTGAAACTTCTACACAGCCACGCCTTATTTATGTAGGCATCTACAAAAAAGGTCATCGGTTGCTCACTTCACCGACGTCATCAATCCCTATTGGCTTTACTGATGATGATAACGGTATTTTAGAACATACCTGTGGGCCCATGAATGTGTTATGTGAATATTGTGAAGCACAACATTTTGAGGCTGAAAGGCCATCTGATGGACAGTTCTCCCTTTGTTGTCACAAGGGCAAAGTTAAGGTACCATTACCTGAGTACCCTGAGCTCTTCACTACTTTACTGAAAGGAGACAGCCCATATAGTAAAAATCTCATGGACAATATCAGGAGCATTAATAGTTCCTTTGCATTTGCTTCGATGGGTGCAAGTGTTTCTCAACCACCTGGACACGGTCCTTATTGTTTCCGGATTCACGGTCAAATTTACCATAGAACTGGAACTCTACACCCCGCTGAAGGTCAAGTTCCAGCATATGCACAGCTCTATATTTTGGATAGTGCTACTGCTACTGAACAACGCCTACAGTCTACAGAAAATCTTAAGTGTAATCCAGCCTTGATGAGAATTATTGCTGAGCAATTGGAAGGTATTAATCCCTTTGTTTCAGCTTACAAAATGTTACGGCAAGTGGAGGAAGAGGAAGAACAGAAAGCATTGGAACATGGCACAAAAATGCCTAATATCATCATGGCAATTAAACAAGACAGAGAGCAAGACCCAAGACGGTATAACAACCCTACTGTCCATGAAGTCGCAGTCATCTTTGAAAATGCTGATGGAGAGCCACCATTTAATAGAGACATTTTAATACATCTAAAACCAGACCCAAATAATCCGTTGGCCCCCAAAACACAGCAAATTAGTATTTTACACAGTAATTTGGATGCATTACTGTATCCATTGTTTTTCCCTCATGGAGAGCAAGGGTGGCATGAATCACTCATGCAGCAAGGCCAAAATCCTCGCAGGGTGACACAGCTGCAGTATTACTGTTATTTGCTGTCAGTACGGACAGAATTCAGTCCTGTCCTTAATGGAGGGAAACTGACCCAGCAGTACTTGGTGGATGCCTATGTTAAGATCGAGGCCAATCGTTTAAATTTTATACGACAACACCAGAAGGATTTGAAGGTGGAAGATTATTGTCTCCTTCAAGAACATTTGCTAAGAAAATCCGTAGAAAAAGGAATCCCCATTGGCAAAACCGTAATTTTACCATCTTCCTTTGAGGGAAGTCCCCGAAACATGCAGCAGAGGTATCAAGATGCCATGGCGATTGTAACTAAATTTGGAAGACCAGATCTTTTTATAACGATGACCTGCAATCCGAAATGGAGTGAAATTGCAACCAATTTACAGCCATGGCAGCGTGCTGAACATCGCCCCGATTTAGTGGCCCGTGTATTCAGGATTAAACTTGAAGCCCTTTTGAAAGATATTAATTCTGGATTATTTGGCAAGGTTTGTGCTATGGTTCATGTGATAGAATTTCAAAAGCGAGGCCTACCACATGCTCACATTCTAATTATTCTGGATGCCAACTCAAAATTAAGAACTGAGGTGGAAGTGGACAATACTGTTTGGGCTGAAATTCCTGATCCATCACATTACCCTGTGCTCCATGAAATTGTCATGCAACACATGATCCATGGCCCCTGTGGACAACACAATCCCAATTCTCCATGTATGGAGAATGGAAAGTGTAAAAAAGATTTTCCCAAAAAGTTTCAAACAAAAACTGTTATACCTGAGGATGCATATCCAAGTTATCAAAGAAACGAAGGACCTTCTTTTCCACACCATTCCAAGATGATTGATAATTCTTGGGTGGTTCCATATAATACTTTCCTTCTATTAAAATATAAGTGCCATATCAATGTGGAAATATGTGCTTCCATTCAGAGCGTAAAATACCTCTTTAAATATGTGTACAAAGGTCATGACAAAGCCAATGTGGAAATTTGTGAAACCAACATCAGACACGATGAAACTCATAAATTCATGGATTCCAGATATGTCAGTGCACCAGAGGCAGCTTGGCGAATCTTTGCTTTCCCAATGCATAGACAATCTCACAGCATTATTCGTCTTGCAGTACATCTGCCTCATTCACAATCACTTTTTTTTCACGAGGGTGATTCTGCGGACAACATCAGTTATTCAATGGACAGACAATCAACACTCATGGCCTACTTTACCCTCAATGAGAATGATCCCAATGCTCGGGAGTACTTATATCGTCAAATTCCTGAGCATTATGTTTGGAGAGAAGGTGCATGGGAACTTAGAAGGAGAGGAGGTGCTTCAGTCATTGGTAGACTCTACACTGTTAGTATTCAAGAACAAGAACGTTATTTTTTAAGGCTGTTGTTACTCCATGTTAAAGGAGCTACAAGTTTTGACAACCTTAAGACTGTTAAGGAAGTCACATACCCAACGTTTAAAGAGGCTGCATTAGCCCTTGGATTGCTGTTCGATGACAGTGTTTGGAGAAAAACTTTATTGGATGCCTGTGTTCTCAATATGCCTGCACAGCTCCGTGATATGTTTGCATATATATGTGTCTTTGGTCCTCCTAATCATCCCCTGGAGTTGTGGCAAGAATTTAAACAACACTTCGTTCAAGATTACTGCCATGCCTACCACCCTGACACTGATGATTGTGAGCATTGTGAAGGCTATGCCATGACTGATGTTGAACATGTTTTACAATTTCATGCTAAACATTTTATTGATTTTAATCTGCCACGCCCAAAAAGAAAACCACACATTCGTCCTCAATACAACAAAGAAGAAGAGTTAGTAAGAGCACATGAAATGAAAGCCACCTTAAATGATCAACAACGTTTGGCCTATAATGCAATCCATAAAGCTTTAGAGGATACAAGTGATAAGCCAAAGTGCTTTTTCCTTGACGGTCCCGGTGGAAGTGGGAAAACATATCTCTATCATCTATTGATTCATGAACTGAGAGGAGAAGGAGAAGTTGTCTCACCTGCAGCCAGTACAGGGATTGCTGCTAATCTATTGCAAGGAGGAAGAACTATCCATTCACTGTATGGCATACCAATACCAATTAATGAGACATCCGTTTCAAGAATCAAAAATGATACTGATGCGGCCCAACATTTGAAGACTACCAAACTCTTCATCATCGATGAGTCTACTATGTTGTCAAAATACGCTTTGCATGTAATTGATCAATTATTACGGGATGTCATGACAACTGATGTCTCAAAGAAAAATAAATTACCCTTTGGAGGGAAAGTCATTGTTCTGGGAGGAGACTTTCGGCAGTGTCTTCCTATCATCTCTCATGGAACAAGGACAGACATCGTAGAGAGCTGCATTAAATATTCACGACAATGGCAGCTTTTCAATCAATTGCCGCTCATTAACAACATGCGCTCCATTGATACTGATTATAGCAATTGGTTAATTCAATTGGGAAATGGAGAATTGTCCAATGATTACAACCTTGGTGATGATGTCATTGAGATTCCACAAGACATGATCTGCACTGGCTCTTTAATCTTGGACATATTTGGTGAAAACATTGTCATTGATGTGAATAATGACGAAAGTATTCAGAATGCTGCATCACATGCCATTCTTTGTCCCAAAAATGACGCTGTGGATTTGATTAATTCAAAAGTGATGGATTGTATTCCTGGAGAATACATGGAATATATCAGCCACGATTCCATTGATCCAGATGAGACGGAAAATCCCGAACAATATCCCGTGGAATTTCTAAATTCTCTAACACCAACAGGAATGCCTTCTCATCTCCTCAAATTAAAAGTTGGTACAATTATAATGCTTTTGCGTAATTTTAACAGCAGAAAAGGACTTTGCAACGGGACTCGGATGATTATTATTGCTTTATTTGACAACTTGATACAAGCAAAAGTAATTTCTGGCTCGGATGAAGGAAATGTAGTCTTCATTCCAAGAATTGATCTCTGTCCATCAGAGACTGGATTGCCTTTCAAACTAAGACGTCGGCAATTTCCCGTGAAGCCTGCCTTTGCCATGACCATAAATAAATCTCAAGGACAAACTTTGGAGAAAGTGGGGATTTATTTGCCAGAACCTGTTTTTGGTCATGGACAATTATATGTGGCTTTCTCACGTGTGAAGAGACGATGTAATGTGAAGGTGAAAGTGGTGGATTCATGCATTCAAGGAAAATTGGTGCCTAACTGTGAGAAAGTCTTCACCAAAAATATTGTTTATCGGAATATTTTGGGATGAACTTTTGCATATTTTATATTTTTACCTTTTCTATTTAAAAAAAAAAAAAAAAAAAAAAAAAATTAGTTTAGTCTTTTCAATTTCAGTTTTTTATGTGCATAGTTTATACAATGTTTGTGGAAAAACACATTTCAGATTTCATTGGAGATGTGTATCATTCTGATTTTATCACAGGGTGATAGAAACCACTATTTAAAGCTCCAGTGCTTTACGTGCTGAGAGATTTGATTGTTATTTTTTAAAGGGAGAGGTTTTTGTGAACAGCTAAGAGACGGGTGGGACGGCTGTTCACACACATCTCATTAGCAAGGTGTGTTCCACATGTTTAGATAGATAGGGACAAACATAAATTATTAATTAGATTCTACCACGACATTTTTCTTAGATTTTTTCACTTTGTTGAGGAATATACTAAATGATAATAATTGTTCATGAAGGACTCACCAACTACATACTTGCTGTAATTTTCATAATTGCATATATGTAATTTGTACTTAACTTGCGGTTTGTGCAGACAACATAGTTGCGGCAGTGTCATCCACATCAACTGCAGTCACCTGTGGTTAGTTAGTGGATGCATCTTATGCACCTGCTGAAGCTATGTTAACTCCATTTACCGTAGGTTAACTACAAGTTTTTTTGTTATTGTATGGATATTGCTGCAAGTCTGTAGCTGGTAACTCCTTCTGTATCAATTTACAAAATTTTATTATTTACATCACAATCCTCAAAAAATTTAAGAAAAATCCAGCTATTAAAAATATCTAAATTATATAAATTCGGATTTAGTTAGAGTAGGTCCCACCAGGCGTAAGGGCATCTTGACGCGATTGGTGGGCTGACACAAAGTGGCTGATACATATATTAGTACTGTTAATTCATCAATTCAAACAATTGACATATTAAGAAGTATTGCTACTTTGTGTTCTAAGACCCTTACAACATAATAGTTCAATTTTCCTTAAATTATATCAACCATAATAATATATGTAGTTGGTGTAAAGATGTCATTGGAATAATTGGATTATTATTTGAAAATCTAAAAAAAATTTAAAAATATTCTAGACACCCGATGCATTTGCATCGGGCTCACAGCTAGTTAATAATATTAGCTGTAGGCAACATGTCTCTAGAGGGTGCCCACCCCCCCCAGAGACATGCTGTCCACTCTTGTGGGTATCTGAGGGGTTAATAAGCCCTTTACAGTAAGCCTGCTATTGTCGCTTTGTACAAATATATGAATGAAGCCGCGGCTCCCCTGACAGTAGAGCAGATACTGTACGTAATGTACGTATAGTATCTGCCGCTGTCCAGGGTCCTGTAGGCATTTACATTAGGTCTATGGGCAGCGCACCACCATAGACCTAATGTTAATGGTTACAGGACCAAGGACAGCGGCGGATACTATACGTACATTACGTACAGTATCTCCTCTACTGTGTGGAGACGCGGCTTCAATCAGACATTTGTAAAATCTGACAATACTGTAAATGCCTCATTAACCCCTCACATGCTCACAGGAGTGGACAGCATGTCTCTAGGGAGGGTGAGCACCCCCTAGAGATATGTTGCCCACATCTACTATTAATATTTAATGCTTTAATAACATTTAACAACTGGATTGCTCAGGATTACGCATCATGAGCAATCCGGTTAGCGCATTGCAGTTTGCAAACAGCTCTGAAAACTGCAGCCTGCATGATTTTTACCGCAGGCTGCAGATCCAGATGCGGTGACCGGATTGCATGTAGAGCAATCTGGTTACCATAATGGGCTCCTATGGGGAGCGGTTCCTGATCCGGTTATGAGCTTTTTTTACAGCTCAAAACCGGATTAGGATTTAAAAATTCTGCCGCAAGTGTGACCCTAGCCTTAGAACAAAAATGTGCAAAAAATGATGCCAATAACAAATCCAAGGCCAATAAAGGATCAAGTGTGACCCCAGTCTTCTCAGATTCCAAGAGATTTCATTGAAACAACTCTATTTAATGTTACCTTCCTCTAACACTTCCAGCACATGTGGTGTCCATCTTAACATGTACTGGAGACATATAATGAAACATAGGCCAGGGTCAGATTAGCGTTTTTTTTTTTTTCATCCGGATCCGGTTTTGAGCATTAAAAATGCTCAAAACCGGATCCGGATCCGCAGCCCATAGGCTGCCATACAAAAACTGGATTGCACTATTTGCAATCCGGTTACCGCATTCTGGTTTTGCTGCCTGCGTGAAAAATTATACAGGCAGCGTTTTTTGGAGCGGTTTGTAAAACGCAGCGGGGCTGCTATAATGGGCTCCAATGGGAGCCCATCCGGTAACCGGATTGCTCAGAGTGTGCAATTCGGTTGCCAGATGCTTTGTTCATCCCTGCTGCCGCAGCGATGAACAAAGGGTTAAAGTTAAAGTTAATAATAGATGTGGGTAACCCGTCTGTAGGGAGTGCTGTCTGTAGGGAGTGCTGTCCACATAGTTAGGCATGTGAAGGGTTAATATGTTCAATAACAGTATTGCTGACTATTGTCGGCATTTACTATTTTCTGAAAGAAACCCAGTGGCTCCTCGCAGTGGAAGAGATAGAGTACGCAGATTATGTAGTGTATCTGCCGCTATCCAGGGTCCTGAAAGCATTAACATTAGGTCTGTGGCGGTGCACTACCCATAGACCTAATGTTAATGCTTTCAGGACCCTGGATAGCGGATTAATTTTATGATGAAATTCTAATTCATTAAGATGCGCTACTATATAATAAATAATATTGCGTACATGCTACTGAGATTAATAGGGTTACAGTACACAGACCAGCGTAAATCTAATACGAGAATTTCAGACTGGTAAATTAGCTATCATCATTATGCTTTAATTTTTATTATGTTTGTACAACTGCATAAATGTGAATTGAGGCATAACTTTCATACTGCTGGAAATGCAAAACCTAAATCTAAGTTCTAGTATGTCATTAGCGGAATTGAATTCCACTATTAAACACATTACAACATGAGGCATTCTGCCTCAAAAAACAGAGGAGCAGGAAGAGACAAAGGGGGTGATTGAGGTCACGGTCAATTAATGCGGAATCACAAGTAAGTGATGAGGAGAATGACTTCACTGTGATTAACATGTTGGCATGCGTTTTGTCTTCTTCTCGATGTGAAGTATTGAGCAAAAGTCTTAATTTTGTCCCAAATTGCAGGGGAAATGTATTCCAAATTCTTAAATATATTAACCGCTTCACCTGGACCTTAGGTTGATAGACACCTTTTTCTGGAAACTTTTGGCTTGGATGATACTAACGTGATTTGTGATGGTGTTTGTGTCATATATGATACAGTCTATATAGAGTCTAATGCATGGGTATAATGAGACACATGAGACATACGCTTCTTAAGCAGCTCTTGTATTGCTTCATACAAGTTAGTGCATCAACAGGATAACATAAATGTAGTTGCAGAGTGCAAGGCAAACAACCAAGGACATCAGAGCATTAAAGCATAGCACAAGTCATTCAGAGTCCATTACTTTCCTGTCAGATGTTGCTGGCAAACAGGATGATTCCAGGCAGAGTGAATCCAGGCTTCAGAGAGCAAGACACAAACTGGTTGCAGACCTGATTCTGGAGCACAGGTTAACCAGCTGAAGTAGTTTAAAAGGGCAATTGGCAAGAAACAGGGCAGGGACATCAAAGCTGAGGACTCCATATTGTTTGAGGGCAAGAGTCAATGCACAGGACAGGAAACAAGATGGCCGACGACAAGCTGAGAACTCCATATTGGTTGAGGGCAAAAGTCATTACACATGACAGGAAACAAGATGGCCGACAAAATACACTAAATGCAAACATAACAACAGATATAGCAAAAAAGACTGAAAACCTTACATTACTCCCCCCTTAGGGACAGCCTCTGGATGGCCCCAGTCCAGGCTTTCCCGGGTACCTCCGATGGAACTGGCGGAGTAACCGAGGAGCATGGAGATTGGAGGCCGGCTCCCACGAGTTGTCCTCAGAAGAATAGCCCTGCCACTTTACCAGGTATTGCACCCCGTTTCTACGCAACCTGGAGTCCAGGATCCTTTCCACGACAAACTCCTCCTGGCCATCGATGAGTACCGGAGCAGGAGGGGAAGAAGAACGACCAGGGAATGAATTGGGAGTCACAGCCTTTAGTAGAGAAACGTGGAACACGGGGTGAATCCTCATAGATCTTGGAAGTTGAAGGCGACAGGCAACGTTGCTGACGAGCTTATTAATCTTATAGGGCCCAACGTACTTATGACCCAATTTGGATGATGGTACTCTCAATTTAAGGTTCTTAGTTGACAGCCAGACCAAATCTCCTACCTTGAAGGTTGGTGCAGGTTTACGAAACCTATCTGCCGCTTTTTTATACCTGTCCTGAGCTGATTCCAGATTCTCTTTAAGCAGATCGAGGTTCCTTTGTAGAGAGGTGATTCTGTCGGCTACAGCTGGAAGAGGTGAATCTATGGGAAGTCGAGGAAGGATGTTAGGATGATAACCCAAATTGGCATAAAAGGGTGACTGCTTGGTGGAAGCGCTCTGTGAGTTGTTATAAGAGAATTCAGCCAGTGGAAGCAAATCCACCCAGTCATCTTGTAGGTGGCAGATAAAACAGCGGAGATACTGTTCTAGGGTCTGATTAGTCCGCTCGGTTTGTCCATTTGTCTGCGGATGAAAGGCAGAAGACAGGTTAACTTTGATGTCCAACGCAGCACAGAAGTGCTGCCAAAACTTTGAAGTGAATTGCACCCCTCGATCAGATACAACCTCATCCGGTACGCCATGCAGGCGAAACACATTTTGAATGATTAAGTCCGATGTGTGTTTCGCAGTGGGTAGACCAACACACGGAATGAAATGGGCTGCCTTTGTTAACCGATCCACCACCACCAGAACTGTGTTCTTTCCTTGAGAGGTTGGCAACTCCACAATGAAGTCCATAGATATGGATCCCCATGGACGGGATGGAACGGGTAGGGGTTGTAATAGACCCGTAGGCGAAGATCGTGGAGTCTTGCATCTGGCACAGACTTCGCAAGAAGTGACGTAACCTAGAACATCTCTTCTGTATGTGGGCCACCAAAAGAAGCGAGACAGGAATTCTTGAGTCTTCAGAACTCCTCTATGCCCCGCTATCTTAGAATCGTGGACGAGTTGCAGTACTCTCACCCTGACTGCTTCAGGAATATACAGGCGTTGCCCCTGAATCCACACACCGTTCTTATATACAAGACTTACTTCACAAGACGGTTGTGCCAGCCAGGGATCCGTATGGTATGCTTCCTTGATGTCGTTAAGCAAGTCTTGATTATGAAGCACTCCCAGGAACCTGGAATCAGAGATAACAGTCTTACGAGACGTGAGTGGAATTGTCTCAGTTGAGTAGAGTCTAGACAACGCATCGGCCTTTCCATTACGCGATCCTGGCCTATAGGAGATAACAAAACTGAATTGGTTTAAGAAAGACTCCAACGAGCCTGGCGAGGAGTCAAGCACTTAGCCGATCTGATAAACTCAAGATTGCGGTGGTCAGTCAACACGATTATCTGCTGCGCAGCTCCCTGAAGGTGGTGTCTCCATTCCTTGAAGGCTGCGATGATGGCCAACAATTCTCTATTACCCACATCATAGTTCCGTTCTGCAGGAGACAACCGCCGGGAAAAGAAAGCACAGGGATGTAAGACTTCTTTCTCACCTGTCCTCTGGGAGAGGATAGCTCCGATGGCACTGTCTGAGGCATCCACCTCTATTATGAAGGCCAGTTCAGGGTTAGGATGCACCAGAATAGGTGCCGTGGTGAATTTCTCTTTCAAACGGGAAAATGCTTCTTGAGCCTGGGGGGTCCAGGTAAAAGCAGAGTTCTTGCGGGTAAGCCGTGTAATGGGAGACACAACCTCAGAAAAGTTCCTGATAAAACGCCTGTAGAAATTAGCAAACCCTATAAAGCGCTGGACCTCCTTCACATTCTTGGGGACCGGCCAGGCTTTAATGGCTTGGATCTTACCCTCATCCATACTAATTCCTCGTGATGACATTACATACCCCAGAAATTGGATCTCCGTTCGATGGAATTCGCACTTCTCCAGTTTGATATACAGATGGTGTTGTCGAAGGCGTTCTAAGACCATCTTCACATGTTTGTGATGCTCCTCTGTGGAATTAGAAAAAATCAAAATATCATCCAAATAAATGACAATGAATGTATCCAGGAGGTCCCTAAAAATGTCATTCACCAAATGTTGGAAAGTTGCTGGAGCATTACATAAACCGAACGGCATTACTAGATATTCAAAGTGTCCGTAGCGTGACCTGAAAGCTGTCTTCCATTCATCCCCAGGTCTAATGCGGACCAAGTTATAGGCCCCACGGAGATCCAACTTTGTAAAGAGTTTTGCATGCCGTACTCTCTCCAATAATTCAGGGATCAACGGTAGTGGGTAACGGTTTCTGATCGTGATTTTATTGAGCTCCCGATAGTCTATACAGGGCCTAAGAGATCCATCTTTCTTCTTCACAAAGAAGATTGGTGCACCAGCAGGAGATGAAGAGGGGCGTATGAAGCCCTTGGCTAGATGTTCGTCTATATAGTCTTTGAGAGCCTTTAGCTCAGGCCCTGCCAAAGAGTAAATCTTGCCAAAAGGTATTCCCGCACCTGGTAACAGGTCTATTGGACAGTCATATGGACGGTGAGGGGGTAGCAGGTCTGCGTTCCTTTTGTCACACACGTCAGCATACTCACGGTATATGGCTGGTAGCTCAGAGACTGATGTTGGTCCTTTAGGAATGGAGCAGACTGAAGCTTCTGGACTTATCTGTTTCTCTGGAAAGTGCAGTTCTTTAGTTTCCCAGTTAATCGTAGGATTCTGAGCCTGCAGCCACGGCAGTCCTAGAATAATAGGGAAATGAGGAGAAGAGATGAGCATAAATGACAGACTCTCTTGATGGTCATTACCCATGAGGACCTTTAAGGGCTCCGTCTCCTGATCCACTGGTCCAGAGTTTAACAGTGAGCCATCTACGGTCTCCATCTGTACAGGAGTAGCCTTCTTTACTGAACGTACTCCAAGTTTCTCAGCGAAGGAGATGTCCATAAAATTGCCGCTTGCCCCTGAATCAATCATAGCGGAGGTAGATACCCAGACAGAGTGAACCCTGAGCTTGAGGGGAATAAAGCAATGAGAATTGTTGTTCTTACAACTCAGCTGGGAAACCGCTGAAAAAACCTGAAAAACTGCTGCAGTAACACGTGCATCCGGCTCAGAGATAACAGAGTTCAAGTCTGAGTAATCAATGTCTGTATCCTCTACTCTCTCTGGGATCTGTGGTTCGGACCTGACAGAACCCCTCTCACAGCACTCGCAGTGTATGATGGCTGCAGTTGTCTTACGAGAACGACTGGGGCAGTTTATAATGAAATGTCCTGACTTACCGCAATAGAAACACAGATTTTCCTTTACTCGATGTTCCTTACGTGCATCACTGACCCGTCTCTGTAAAGAGTCCACCTGCATAGGCTCAGGTTCGGGTTCTCGTATAATCCTGCTCAAGGACTCCTTAGCTGGAGAGGGAGGAAATAAATGATTAGTGCGCTTTATCTCCGACCATCTCTCCTGTCTGCGTTCAGTAAGCCGAGCATCGATCCGAATACAGTAGTTGATAAAATCTCCTAATGCTGTAGGTGGGTCGGCACGAGCGAGTTCGTCCTTAATCACAGAGGATAATCCTTTCCGGAAAACCGACTTCTTAGCAGAGCTATCCCAAGTGGTGTCGAGAGCCCATCTCCGGAAATCCAAAGCATACTCCGCTACCGAGCGCTTACCTTGGCTTAAAGTTAACATGGCTGATTCCGCTGTAGCACCGCGGTTTGGATCATCGAATACCTGCCCCATAGCTGAAATGAAAGCATCAAGATTATTTAGACAGTCATCGTCAGTCTCAATTAGGGGGTTTGCCAATGTGAGAGCTTTGTTGGAGAGTAGCATAATTATTGTCAATACTTTAGATCGCTCAGTAAGGAACTGTGGCGCATGAGCCGCAAAAAACAGTTTGCATTGATTAATGAATCCCCTGAATTTTTCCCGTTCACCGCCAAAACGGAATGGTGGTAGCTTGGGGATTCCAATAACCGGGGTTGAAGTTGGGATGTGGACGCGTCCCTCCAGAACCTCAATCCGGGTTCGTAAGTCCTGCGTGGTTTGTCCGAACACCTGCAGATTATGATCACCGCGATCCCGCAGGCTTGCAAAGCTGGTCTTCAATGCCTGTAGGTCAGCAAGGATTGAATCCGTCACGTCGCACAGATGCTTAACGGGGTCCTCCATATTCCCAGAAGCTGCACGGCAGAGAGGCTGGAAAGGAAGAAAAGGAGCACAATAGTGTTTACCTGTGGTAACACTCCTGACTTAAAAGAAGGGAATGTGCTCACCTGGAAAGGTTGTGAGAAGCCACAACCACTATCATCACATATATCGATATCTCAGATCCACGGTCTGCAGCAGCTCTCCAATGGCAAAAGATCCAGAAATCTCTATACAGGTGGCAGCAGATGCAGCACTGTCCTAGACCAGCAGACTCTATTATGGCTCCAGAATCTGTCATATATGATACAGTCTATATAGAGTCTAATGCATGGGTATAATGAGACACATGAGACATACGCTTCTTAAGCAGCTCTTGTATTGCTTCATACAAGTTAGTGCATCAACAGGATAACATAAATGTAGTTGCAGAGTGCAAGGCAAACAACCAAGGACATCAGAGCATTAAAGCATAGCACAAGTCATTCAGAGTCCATTACTTTCCTGTCAGATGTTGCTGGCAAACAGGATGATTCCAGGCAGAGTGAATCCAGGCTTCAGAGAGCAAGACACAAACTGGTTGCAGACCTGATTCTGGAGCACAGGTTAACCAGCTGAAGTAGTTTAAAAGGGCAATTGGCAAGAAACAGGGCAGGGACATCAAAGCTGAGGACTCCATATTGTTTGAGGGCAAGAGTCAATGCACAGGACAGGAAACAAGATGGCCGACGACAAGCTGAGAACTCCATATTGGTTGAGGGCAAAAGTCATTACACATGACAGGAAACAAGATGGCCGACAAAATACACTAAATGCAAACATAACAACAGATATAGCAAAAAAGACTGAAAACCTTACAGTTTGTTTGGTTCCACGGCTCCGAGGTCCTGTAGGCATTTACATTAGATCTATGGCGGTGTGCTGCCCATAGATCTACTGTAAATGCCTACAGGACCCTGGACAGTGGCACATACTATACGTACATTACGTATAGTATGTGCCCAGCTGACAGGGGAGCCGCGGCTTCATTGAGAAAATTGTACAGAGCCGACAATAGCAGGCTTACTGTACAGGGGTTATTAACCCATGACATGCCGTCCTGAGTGGGCAGCATGTCTCTGGGTGGGCAGCCCCTAGAGACATGTTGCCCACAACTATTATTAATATTTAATCTTTTATTCAACTGTTAACAGTTTGTTCATCCCTGCGGCAGCAGGGATGAACAATTTATACGGTAACCGCATTGCTCAGGATTACACATCCTGAGCAATGTGGTTACCGCATTGCGGGTCAGAGAACCGCTCCGAAAACTGCAGCCTGCATGATTTTTCACGCAGGCTGCAGATCCGGAGCCGGTAACCAGATTGCTTGATTGCCGGTTTCCATAGTGGGCTCCTATGAGGAGCGTTTCCTGCTCCGGTTTTGAGCTTTTAGAAAAGCTCAAAACAGGATCAGGATTTTAAAAAATAAACGCAAGTGCGACCCTAACCTAACTGTGAAATCTACGTGTGATATGGGAGGAAATTTGGCAGATGATACCGGGAATGAGATAACTAGAATAAAGGTACTAATAAATCTTTTGTTACATCAAATCCATTCAACCACTTAGGATCATCTAGAGCCCCATAATGGAATATGTCCTTGTTTGTTAAACTTGTCCTCTACAAGACACCCAGAATCCATCCTGCTGGGTTTCTCCAGTTTTTTTCTACCCACGAGAGTCCTTGGACCCACCTCTCCATGGGTTTCATTACTGACATTCAGAAGGGAACACTTGTATCTGGGTGGTGGTTGATAGGTTCAGTAAGCAGTGTTATTTTGTTCCTCTGTCTGGATTGCCAAATTCTGACACCCTAAGTCCCCTTTCACATCAGCACTAATCGCTGATCGCGGCAGTCGCAGTGAAAAAACCGCAACTGCTGCGATTAACCCATAACGGCCGCACTTGCAGTTCACTTGTGGCAAGCCCCATGCTATGTCTATGGGGTTTGCGGCAGGTGCGGCTGCGAAAAAACTGCGGTCAGTCGCGTTATTTTTCGCGGCCGCATCTGCCGCAAGTGCTGAAACCGCACTTGCCGCACCTGCCGCACACTTACCACAAGCCCCATAGACATTGCATGGGGCTTGCCGCAAGTGAACCGCAAGTGCGGCCATTATGCGTTAACCGCGGCAGTTGCGTTTTTTTCACCGCTACTGCCGCGATCAGCGATTACCACTGATGTGAAAGGGACCTTAGTAAATTGTTCATTAGTCACATTGTGCGGTTATATGGAGTTCCTAGGAATATAGTTTGACTGGGGGGCTTACTTTGTTTCCACATTTTGGAGGGTACTCTGTAAAAAGATCAATTTAGAATTGTCTTTTTCTTCTGCCTGCCACCCAGAAACTAATGGTCAGGCTGAACGTACTAATCAAGCACACGAGCAGTATCTTCGGTGTTATGTGTCCGAAGATCAGTCTGACTGGGTGGAACATCTGCTGCTAGCCAAATTTGCTATGAATTATTATCAATACCAAGTGTCCATGAAAACAACTTCCTTTTTCTGTAATCTTGAGTTACATCCTCACTTTGGTTCTTTGTCTGCTATGGTTATGGACATATCTGAGGTTGAAAAATCTGTGGATAAACTAAAAGCTATCTGGTCTGGTCAGTGGAAACTTGAAGAGGGCACAGGGTGTTCAGGCTTCAGCTGCTAATAAGATGCATTTTAGTGGCCTGAACCAGGGGCATGCAATGGCTATCTATGAAAAATATCAAGGTTCCTTCTACAGTGCTGGGTCCCAGATTTATTGGTCCCTATGAAAATTATTGCCATTATTAACACTGTAGCTTTTAATCTGAAACTTCTTAATTTAAGTTACTGAATTGTGTTCCACAAGTCACTCATCAAGCTATACCCTTCCCCTATTCATTCATTCAAGAGTCCTATGCCTCCTGTTCTAATTACCGTAATGTGGACTATGACGTATAGAGAAGCCTTGACTCCCACATTTTAAGAGGTTCTGTGCAATATGTAGTACCTTTTTAGGGTTATGGTACAGAGGAGAGATCCTGGGTTCCAGCAAATAATAGCCATGCTAAAAACCTGATCAGGAAGTTCCACCTTTTGTTTCCCAACAAGCCTGGTCTTGAGGGTCCAGAGGCCTATTATAAAGGGGGGAATAGTACCATTTCATCCCCACCAGATCCTGCGGCATTAGTTCCTGTCACGAGGCACCACTATATTCACAGTGTAGGTGATGCTAGTGTTGAAGTGTTGTGTCTCTGCCAGAGCCTGTTCTTGTAGTTTGTGCTCCTGTCACTAGGTACCAGAGCATTCACTCTGTAAGGCTAGGGTCACACATGCCATGCTGTTTTTTTAGGTGTTTTTTGGCCACCTGCGTTTTTGCCTGCATTTTTGCTGTTAGGTGTGGGGCCCCCTTAAAAAGCCCATAAAAACGCATGCCTTTTGTTAAAAAATACATGCAAAAACGCATGTGTAATGAGGTGAGCAATTCAGACTGTATCATAGAAATGGATATGGAAATGAACTGTGCACAGTCCGCTACTGCCCCCTTGTGGACAAGTGCTGAAACAAATGCAGGGAAGTGGGAAATTCCCTTTTCAGCAAAAGTGTTTACCCAGGAAGAGAGAGCAGCAGGAAGTCAGTGCAGGTCCAGAGCTGAGCCAGGGGAGACCTGCGTGTGGATGTCTGTTGAAAGAGGGCTACTTTGCTACACCTTGCCGGAAAAATCACCCCGCAGAAGCCCCATGACAGATCCTGGGCCACTGGACTTTGGTGCTGTGACTCTGGCCGCTCTGCAAAACCTTGCCCGCCGAGCACCCGGAGTGCATGTGCAGGGGCCGTGACCGACATAAGGGAGCCATTTGTACTGCCGTGATCTTCCTCCTGCTGCTCGGGGTGCCCCGAGACTGAGAGAGACTTCTGTGCTGCTGTGGGCTCCCTTCTGCTGCTCGGTGTGCCCTAAGACTGGGAGAGACATTAAAAGAAAAATTCCGTTACCTGTGGAAGGAGACCAAAGAAGAAGACTGAGGAGTTTCCCCCTTCAGCGCTGCACCGAGACCCGTCATCGTGAGATCCCCAGGCCTGCTACGTGGGAGCGACATCTTCTTCTGTGATAAACTGGTACGTGATTTTAGGGAAAGATAGGGAAAGATACCTTCATTGTTGTGTTTTTTTCTTTTCTTGCTGCGTACCCGGAAGAAGTGAAGATCCAGAGACTCTAATATATACAAGTGCGCATATAGTTCGGTTGACTGTGATATAAACATGTTTGACAGGAAAGAAACGTTATTACCGGTTAAACCTGAGTATGGGGATTCTGTTGAGAAAGATCATACACACACCCGCGGCCTTGCCACCGGTCATTACACATGTACATTTTGACACTTTCAAAAATGCATGCATTTCCCATAGGGCCCCATGTTACAAAAACGCATGCGTTTTTGAAAAAGCACCAAAAAATAGTGCTTGCTGCGTTTTTGGGTGCGTTTTTCAAAAAATGGTGCATCATGCAGTATTTTTTGGTGCTAAGCCAAAAATGCACCCAAAAACGCATGGTTCATTCAGACATGCGTTTTTGCTATTGGGACATGCGTTTTTTGCATGGAGGCCTATGGGTGCGTTTTTACATGCGGTTTCAGAAAACGCAGGTCTCCAAAAACGCTAGGAAAATCTGCATGTGTGACCCTAGCCTAGGTGGTGCTGGTTATAGGGCAGAAGATTTTGCTGGAGATTCTGGAGAGCACAAGCTTCACTCATCCATTAGGATTAGATTGACTGGGACCTGTGGTGCTTCACAGTCTGACAATGTTAATGTGAAGGCGGTCCAGGCATGGTCATTAGTTAATGAACTCCAGCCTATTGAAAGTATCACACCCTACATATACCTTTGGCCTTTTCCTGTAAGATGCCAGAAATTCTTTTTGGTTCCCCTGTTTAGCTTTTATTGCATCTAGTGTTAACCGGTTTGATTTCTGCCTGTTTTCTGGACTTCTCTTCTTCCTTACAATTTTGTGCTTTGTTACCATTTCAGTTTTGACCCAGGCCCCAGACTACACTACTGGATCCAGTTTTGTCCCTATCCTGACTTCCCGGCTTGTCCCTGTTTGTTGACCATTCCTGCCTCTGGACTGCTGCTTAACCATAATGGTACCTTTACATGCAGCTACAGGTAACAGGTTTTCCACAGGTAACTTACTGGCTGCAGTGAAATCATGGAGACATAGTTCCATTTGTACACAGCAACAAGATAGAACCATGTCTCCATGATTTCACTGCAGCCAGTAAGTTACCTGTGGAAAACCTGTTACCTGTAGCTGCGTGTAAAGGGGCCATTAGAAGTTACCTCCTGGATTCTGCAATATTTTCAGATCCCTGTATATGGTTAAAAGGGTCTCAGATTCACTTGGGGTTCTGCCTAACTGAGCGGATTATGCCGATGGTGTCAGACAGATGTCACAGCACAAGTACAGTCCATCTAAGATTTAATTCTATATTCCTATGTGATGTTAGTAATGTATTTTATTGCTGCATTTTTTGTGTGCAGAAAATCTGCATTTAACACAGTCAAACAAAGTGGATTGATTTCATGAAAACTCATGTACATTGAAAGCTGCTTTCGAACTGGATGTTTTTTGGCTCATATTTTCATTGTAGACTTCTCATACAGTACTTTGCCTGGCCTATTTTATCTTATGCCGTTTACGTCAGTACGGCTGCAGTGTGGTCTTACATCATTTTCAGGTTTGAGCAGAGCTCAGTTCTCCTGCACTACTACACTATAGCAGTGCAGATGTGGCACCCCTGAGGGGGATTGCCACAGGACCCATCGGTGCAGGGAGGGATATACACCTTGGTACACACAGCATACAACACCTTCCACTTCAGATCTTGAGGGGGAGCTCCACTGGCTGTCCTTAAGCCACATCCCCTATCAAAGATTCAGGCCTGAGGGGAGGAGTCAGGCAGTTTCTGTCAGACAGAGAAGAGAGCAGTTGTAAGGAGCTGCTTGCTGGGACCAAGCAGGCCCAGAACCAGGGGACACTGACTCAGCTGTGCTGAGCCCTAGGGAGAGGGACAGAGGCCAGTGGAAGAAGCAAGAAGAAGGGAACAGACTTGTGAACCCTTTAGTTACCCGGACACTGGAGTCAGCAGCTGCTGATAAGATATAGTAGTAGGAATAGTCCGGACAGATCAGGAGGATCCAGTCCCCCTGAAGTAACAAATAGAAGAATCCAAACTTGACCAAGTAAAGGACGAGGGACCAAGCTGAGGATAGGAATCCCACAGAGAGGTTCTCATTGTCAATTGTGGAACAGAACCCTGAGAGGGAGAAGTAGCGGCAGGTTCAGCTAAAGGTAGAGCTTACCCCAAAAAGACGCACACACTAACAGAGGAGGCCTCACAACTCTGCAAGGTGAATGCCCCAAGCTGCACTGACACCTGGTTACTCTCCTGGACCATGCCTTGTATCGGACAACAGTAAAAATGTACTTAAACCAAAGACTATTGTGTGTGTGTGCCTGCTTCCCCGCCGCCTGCGGAGTTCACACCAGGGCCGCTACTACTACTCCCCTCATCCGCCCCGCTCTCCTGAAGTAAAGCTCCACCTATGGGGAGCTGTACTACCCAACGCTGCCTCCCATCACCTCAGTGGCCGGCCGCAGCGCTGGTAACCCTATTACCAGGTACCACAGGTGGTGTCATGATACCATTCCTTCCCCCTCCATCATCATCACCCACATCCCCTACCACTGAGGGACCAGGGCATGGAACCGGGAACCTACCAGCCGTGATTCCCCCATCGAAGCTGTGGAGCCCACTGGGACGGGGTACTCGGTACCGGACCGGGTATCGCTGGGGGTATCACGGCGGTCTTGGTCCGGACCGCATCCCAAGCCCACAAGTAATGGGGGGCATTTACAGGGGAGAAAGTTGTGACGCCACCCGTGGTATGTGGTCAGGGTGACCACCGCTGCTGCAGATCCTCCGGGGTTGATGTTTGGCAGCCGGTGATGTAACGGCTCTCCACGGGCAGAGTCTTGTTCCCCGGGGCAGAGGTGATAATAGTCTATAGATGGTGCAGAGTAGGGGTAGTGGTGGAGATGATAGCAGTTTGTGAGGGAAAATAGGGTTTGAGCACAAGGATCACACAGACTCACGATTTTGTAGTTTTCCAAGTCTTTACTGTAGGTGTTGTTTAGCAGAGTACTGTCCACGGAGTCTGTACCGGGACCAGGTTGCTCCCACCATGTCCGGGTCCTTGGCTTCCCACTCCTGCGCTGTGTGTGTGGCCCTGCTGCCGCTTTAGCTAGGCTACCGGCCCTGTCTCTCCTCACAGATACCCACTTGCTAGGCAACTTGAGTCTTGTCCTAGTGTTTCTGACCCCACCGTGTCGCTTTGCTGTGGTACAATGAAGATCTATAACCTCCACTAGTCTGGTGTTTACTGAGTTGCTTGTGTCAGGCACAGTTTTTGGATCCGGTATCCGGTCTTTGCGCTCCTCCGGGGCGAGTTATGAGGTAACTCAATCTCCCAGATGTGTTCCTCTGTTTCTCTTAACTCCTCTCCTCAGACCCTGGCTAGGCCTGGAATTGAGCAGCGGACCGTGGGGGAGCCTAAGGCAGCTCCTTTACACCCCAGTCCTTCTTCCTCAGTTCTCCCAGGAACTGAACTCTTCACTGTACTGCTACGTACTGCACTGCTCACATCCTCTCCACACCAGAATATATAGGGAAGCAGCTTTTGCTCCCCCTTCAGGCCTGGAGGCGCTAGTGTAGTGTTGTGGGTTGTTTGGGGAGTTAACCCTTGGTGATGTTACTGTGGCACATTATCCCCTGGGGTGTCACATTCCCCCTTAGTAAAGAACAGTACTCCGGGACTGTAGAAAAACAAACAGTTAATATATCATACGATTAATATTTACAGAGCCTTAAAAATAAAAATACAAAAACCACTGACGCTCAAAAAGAGTCCAAAAGTTCAAAATAGCAGTCTTTCCGGGGGTTTAGTCTATTGCCTCCGAGCTGATAAATATATACAATAGAGTCTTTACCACAACCAGTCCAGTGGTAGACATGGTCCGTAAATAAAGAAGAAAAGTTCAAAGTTCAAGAATATGTAAGAAGTTCATACAGGATAGTCTCTGTAGGTACTGGGCCTTTAACGTTGCAAAACAAATATAAACACATACGGGTGCCTCTGGTTTAAGTGCAGTAGGCTCCTAAGACCTCGGGTCACCGCATAAGAGGCCAAGTTCTTACTCTCCGTGGCTGCCACCTAACACCATGCTACTCCACCCTTTTTGTACATTTACACCTTACCGGGTTGTATTAAACTTTATAACAACATATTTACATTTCACAGTTGATTTTACATTTTAATCTCTGTACCTAGCCAGTAACTGACCCTGGGTACTACGCTGTGACCTGCGTAAGACTGGTATACTGGATGTTCGTAGCATATTTGTGTAGGTGGACATGTACCTGTTTGGAGTGTCTGCTACTACTGAGGATGGAGATCTGACAGTAGGTATAGCAAGCTCACTGGGACCAGGACTTGGTTCTTCCTCTTCAGGCTCGACTTCCAGTTCTTCATGTCTTGGGACTTCTTGTGGTACGGGTTCTGGTGTTGGTTCCACCATTGGAGGAAAAGCAATTATAGGGACTACAACTGCTCCATAGTAATTTGGCCATGTTTTGGGGAAATCTCCTAAGATGGTATGGAATACTTCTTCTTCTTTTTTGACAGGTTGGACCTGTACGGATACGATTACTTGTGGTGTTTTCAGGGTTTCAGGACACGGTTTAAGATAGTCTCTTGACACAACTGCTGACGTCTTTCCTTCGTCTTTGCTGATCAGACACTTTGGTATTGCTTAAATTTGATGGTAAGACTGTATATGAGGTGGTTTTCCACTGATTATCCAATTTGTTGGTGCTTCTCTTTCTCTTGAGAACTTGCTCACCGGGTTGTAATGGGGTTGCTAGAGCATGTTGGTTAAAGGTTCTCTCTTGTCTTTCTCTAGCTTGCTGGAGACTTTTCTCTACGCACTCTTGTACTTGGCGATACTGCTGTTGAAGTAGGTTATCCCAATTGGATTCATCAACTTCTGCGTCGGGTTTTAGAATTCCCATATCTAAATCAATTGGCAGCTTACCGGGTCTTGCTCGCATAAGGTAGGCTGGGGTGCAGTTTGTAGAACTCACCGGGACATGGTTGTACAAATCTACCAAGTCTGGTAATTTCTCTGGCCATTGATTTCTCTCTGACTCTGGTAAGGTTTTCAACAGGTCAATCACAATATGGTTCATCTTTTCGCATAAGCCATTGGTTTGGGGATGATAGGCTGTCGTGCGGATCTTCTTACAGCCGTACATGTTGCAGAATTCTTGGAAAATCTCTGACTCGAAAGCTGGACCTTGATCTGCAAGGACTTGTTCCGGGTAGCCATGAGGTCTACAGAAATGTGTCTGAAATGCTCTTGCAGCCGTCTTCGCTGTCAGGTCCTTGACGGGTACCACCACTAAGAAGCGAGAGTAATGGTCCACGATGGTTAAGGCATAGACATAGTCTGACCGTCTTGGTGACAACTTGACGTGGTCTAACGCAACTAATTGAAGTGGTTGCTTGGTTACTATGGACTGGAGTGGGGCTCTCTGTTGATCTTTTCTTCTGAGGTTGCACGGGCCACATTTTCTACACCAATCTTCAATTGATTTTCTCATGCCAACCCAGTAGAATCTCTCTCTTCAGAGCACTTCCAACTTCTTCCATCCAAAATGACCTGCACCGTCGGGGTAGGCTTCTAAGACCATTTTGACATTTCTCTTGGGTACGATAATCTGCCAGACCAACTCATGTGTTTTAGGGTTGGTGTACCTTCTACAGAGTTTCCTTTGATATAGAAACAACTTGCTTCTCTTTTTCCAGAGTTGTTGGGTCTCAGCTGGAGCGTTCTGATTAGGGTACGCACCCTGTTGTGTAAGCAGTTCTTTCACTAGCTTCATAGCTGGATCGCTATCCTGGGTGTCAGCCCTTCCATGGTGCGCTAACGTGTTGAGATTTGCCTGCTGTTGCTTTTGGTAGATGCCGGGTTGATACTTTTCTACCTTAGAACGATGAAAGGCCAGTAGCTCAATTTCTTCCAGTTCCTCCGGTTCCATATCCATGTCTTTCAGGTGTGGCATCCGGGATAAGGCATCTGCATTTGTGGCGCCCCTGCATCCAGGAGGCCACAAAGGGAACTGCAGCCAGGCAGGTAGGACAATTGTTGCACAGCAACACCCTCACAGCCCACACAACCCACGTACAGTAGGTGGCAGCATCCAGCCCTGAGATTAGATACTCTATGAGATTGAGGGGTGTTGGATTTGGAGGAGTGGGTTGGGCACACACGTAGTCAGGTGACTTGACAGTATATAGGAAAGGGGGAGGAGGAAAGGAGTCAGTAGGCCGAGGTAGGCTGAGAGGAAAACACTGGAAATCACACGTCCTGTGAGTGTAAGGCCTAGGAGCGCAGAATCTGTACCGAGCCAGTGCAAGTCGGAGGAGAGAGAAAGCCCGTCCGAAGCTGATACCACCAGGAGTGTGAGAGGACTGAGAGGGACGGTGATACCCATGCCCTAGGAACCCAGCTGAAGCTACTGACTGCAGACGGAGTAGCCCTCCTATGATACCGAGAGGAACAGAGAGAAAGGAGCCTGGTAGAGCCTCACACCTGAGGACTGCTGGAGGCTGGCTGAGTAGAGTGTCGGCTCAAGAGGGAACCGTAGTTTACCCGGCATTCCCAGATACCAACGGGGGACCACAGCTACATGTTAGGGTCCCTATCCCAAAGGACAGACAGCTCAGTGACAAACTGAAGGACCCACAGGGGCCCGAGTCACCGCCATACTGTCCAGTGTTGCACAACACGGAGTAAAGCTGAGAACGTTAATAGCCCGGAAAGGACACAGAGACTGTGTGAGGGGTCACAGAGAGAGAGAGCCCTGGCTGCAGGGAGCAAAGGGAACTCGGAGATGGAGAATGTGTATTAAGAACTGTACTTGAACTTTGTAAGAACTGTAACTGAGCTGTAAAGTGACTTGAAGAACTGAGAGTAAATACGGAAAACCCTGGAACTGCTTCCCTTGTGTTTCTGCATGAAAGCGATTCTCTCCATACAGGGTACAGCAAACCCTCCACCTGCAGAGCTGCAGCCTGTCAGCACCAGCAAAGAGGAGAGATTCCTGCAGTGCCTGCTAAGTAAGTGTGCTACACACTCCACAATGGACTTAACCCTTACTGCCAGTAGTTCTATCTTGAAGGAACTGTAATTCTCAGGATTTCTTTCCATAGGCCGGAGTTTCCTGCTTACAAAGGCAATAACTCTCTCTTTGACTCCTTGCTTCTGTGACAGTACCGCTCCCAGTTCCACGTTGCTGGCATCCGTTTACAGAATGAAGGGTTGATAGTAATCCGGATATGCCAGGATCTCTTCTCCTGTCAGTGCCCACTTCAGCTTTTTGAAGGACTCTTCCTTTTCCTCACTCCACTGGAAAGGGGGATTATGGGTTGAAGACCTTTTCGACTGTCCTACCAGGATGTCTTGTAGGGGAGCTGCTAACTTCGTGAACCCTCTGATAAATCTTCTGTAATAGCCTACCAGGCCCAGGAATTGCCTCACCTCTTTCACGTTGGTGGTTCTTGACTAATCCCTTATCACTGTGACTTTATCAGGATCTGGTGCTACTCCCTCTGAACTCACGACATGTCCTAGGTACTGCACCTTTGGCTTGAGAAGGTGGCACTTGGATGGCTTGATCTTCATGCCGTATCTGGACAAGGCTTCAAACCCTTCTGCCAGGTCTTGTAGATGTTGCTCATATGTCTTGTAGTAGACTATGACGTCCGAACGGCATACAATTGAACTCACTGAGGCCCATCGGCGTAGTAAACGCTGTCTTCTCCTTGTCCGCTTCTGCCACAGGAACTTGCCAATACCCACTTGTCAGATCAAGGGTGGAAAAGTAGTTAGCAGATTTTAATGCAACTAATGACTCCTCAATCCTAGGTAACGGGTATGCATCCTTGTGTGTAATGCAGTTGATCTGCCGATAGTGTACGCACATTCTAATGGTCCCGTCCTTCTTTTTAACTAACACTAAAGGCGCTGCCCAGGGGCTACAACTGTCTATTATTACCCCTGCAGTTTTCATCTCTTTGTGCATGTCTTTGGTGGTTTGGTAGTGAGCGGGTGATAATGGCCTATACCTCTCTTTTATAAGCTGATGGTTACCTGTGGGTATAGTGTGCTCTACCCCTTTAATTTGCCCAAAGTCTAACGGGTGTTTGCTGAATATCTGCTCATATTCTTTTACTACCCGGTTATACCATTCTTTTGATGGGGAGGTGTAGAACTGGTGTCCACATGTAGCTTTTGGCACCAATCCTCCAGCTTTTCCCCTGAGCCATTGTCATCCACCTGACTTGATGGGTTCAAGGGCTCGACAGCTGTGATGGCATTGTTATCAACCATAAATAATTAGCCATGGTAGCATACTTTGGTAATGTGACCTCATCTTCCCCGCAATTTAGAAAGCGTAATGGCACTCTTCCCCGGTATACCTCAACTACTCCTCTGGCTGTCAGTATAGTAGGCCTACTGTCTGAGTACACGCGTTCTACCAGGGCTTGATAGTCTTGCCCATTTAATGCCTATTGCGGCTCTACACCAGACCAACATTTCAGTTTTGGGAGGTATTACAATGGGTCACTTACCCTTACACTGCCAATTTCACCTCCTGATATGTCTACCTGTTGTTTCAACATCAGGGCTGTTATCTCTTTTTGCAGGATTCTCTGTTGCCCGACTCTGGCAGTCTCGGCGATCTGCTGTAAGGCTGTGGTCACAGTTTTTTTAGTGCCTTTTAAAAACGCATGCTTTTTTACATGCGTTTTTCATGTCAGCATGAGTTTTTTAAGGTCTCTGATGGCTGCCTGCGTTTTTGGCTGCGTTTTTGAATCTGCACATAAAAATAGTGCTTGTAGTATTTTTTTGAGCGTTTTGAAAAACGCATGCGTTTTTTTTAACATGGGCTCCTATGGGAAACGCATGCGTTTTTGAATGGCACTAATGGTACATGCGTTTTTGCATGCGTTTTCCATAAGGCCCCTTATTAAAAACGCATGCGTTTTTGGATATGCTCCAAAAACGCATGGGACAGTCACACATGCTTTTTGGCTATTAGGGCATGCGTTTTTTAACATGGGGGCCTATGGGTGAGTTTTTTACATGCGTTTTTGAAAACGCAGGTCTCCAAAAATGCATGTGAAAAATGGTACTGTGACCACAGCCTAAGACAGTAATTACCTCGGAGAAACAATTTTCAATTACATTAATTCCTAGTAACATTACTGGTTCACGTTCTCGCCAGTCAACATCTACAATTATAATACCCTGGTTCTGCAATTCTACCTTCCCAATCTGAATGGTTATTTCTCTGAACCCAACTTGGGTATTAGTTAACCATTGCTAGCCCATAAGTTCACTGCAATGTCAGATGGACCACTACTAATGTCTGAATCAGCCCAGTACCTTTTGTAAAGAACATATGGAATTGATGTTATCTGGGACCCGGTATCCAACAAGGCACTGAAGGGAATGCTATCCAACACGATAGGGATGACTGGACGTCCTCCCACGAACTTGTCATACCAGGCTGAAGGACCTTGAGAGTTCATGCCTGAGGAGCGGCTGCCTTCCCAGGGGATCCTCGTTTAAAGCACATTCCCAGGCAAAGTGACCTGGCTCCTTACAACGGTGGCAAATGGGCTGTCCATCCGGCTGATAGCGGTCGCTGGTTCGTCCTTTCGTCGCTTGGTACTTCCTGGGCCTTATCCATGGGACATCTTCCTTGCTGGTTGCCAACTCGATGTTGGGTGCAGGCTTGGATCCACGCAGCTCCTTGATGACTTTAGCCATGGAAACATCAGTGTCTGTCAGAGCATCTAGCTTTTGGTTGAGGGCCTCATTAGAGATAGGCTCTCTGTGTTCAACAACAGTCTCGGACATGGCAGATGTCACTGATGCTCCTGGCCGCTGAGGTGCTGTTGTAGGGCCTTGAGTGACGTTTATATCCGGGGCTCCTCTATCTGCTGGAGACAGATGGATCTATCTTTTAACTCAGCAAAAGTCATTCGGGAATTCTGGATATCATCATACTCAATTGTCTTCTGTGAGAAGGGGATAGGAGGCCTTCTATGAACTGATCAATTAGCATTTTGCAGCTAAGGCAGGTTTTGCTAGTTTGATCGCTTCCTGCAAGTTTAAGGCATAGTCTCTTGCACTCTCCTTAGGCTTTTGTTGACATCCAAAGAACCTCATTTTAGCCCGGGTGTCATCACTGGATTCAAAGGCTGCTTTCAGTCCAGCCACAAGATGCTCTACAGTATCTTTGTCTGTTACTTCACGCTGTGCATTGCCGGTTAACTGTTCCATAATCAAACCGACACGCTGATCTTCAGTCATGGGGTACATAACGTAGTACTCTTTTATCTTTGTAATAAAGTCATTGAGGGTATTGGGCTCACCTGAGTATTGTGGTAGCTACATTGCTCCCGGAGTATACGGCATCAGGAACGGCATGATAGGTGCTGCTCCTTGCGCCGCAGCACCACCGGGTGCTAAAGGTTCCCCTGTGCATCAGGAATTCTCTTCCCTTCCGGATGACGTCAGAGCGCTTTGCAGAGTGCCATCCATGATGACACGCCCCTTTTCTTCCCGCGCATTGCGGGCTTTGTAATGGTGGCAATTCAAAAACACAGTCCTTGTGGCGGAGTTTTAAAACAGTTTTTCACACAAATCATGGCACACAATGCCCGGTTTACCGGGCACGGTAGATCCTGTTCGTGACGCCAAGTTGTGGAGCTCACTGGGACGAGGTACTCGGTATCGGACCAGGGTATCGCTGGGGGTATCATGTCTTGGTCCGCACCGCGTCCCAAGCCCACAAGTAATGGGGGGTATTTACAGGGGAGAAAGTCGTGACGCCACCCGTGGTATGTGGTCAGGGTGACCACCGCTGCTGCAGAACCTCCGGGGATGATGTTTGACAGCCGGTGATGTAAAGGCTTTCCACGGGCAGAGCCTGGCAGTGGTGATAATAGTCTATAGATGGTGCAGAGTAGGGGTAGTGGTGGAGATGATAGCAGTTTGTGAGGGAAAATAGGGCTTGAGCGCAAGGATCACACAGACTCACGATTTTGTAGTTTTCCAAGTCTTTACTGTAGGTGCTGTTCAGGAGAGTACTGTCCACGGAGTCTGTACTGGGGCCAGGTTACTCCCACCCTGTCCGGGTCCTTGGCTTCTCACTCCTGTGCTGTGTGTGTTGCCCTGCTGCTGCTTTTGACTCACCGTGGCCGGGACTCCGGTTTAGACAGGCGATGCTTCCTTCCTCCTTGTCACGGGTGGACCGCGCCTGCCAGTAGTGGGGCCCGGTGTAGTGCAGATCAAAAGTGAAGACGTCTTGTAGGAACAGATTAAAGGGGTTTTAATTTATTCGTGACGCCACCTATGAGTAGTTCGGTAATCGTTACCGACGCTGCGGAACCTCCGGGGGATGGACAGCAGCAAGATGGTACGCTCCCCACAGGCTGAGCGGTGATCCCCTGAGGCTGGAGCTGCTTAAGATGTTGTGCGGCAGCTGCGGTTACCTTGTAGTGCGGACGGACAGTTCATAAGGAAGCACGGACACAGAAAGTCTCTGCAACGGGTCTTTACTGTAACCAGCAGGCAGTACATGGTATACAGCTTACGGGTAGTAGACCGGGTGGACTCAGCAGTGGTGGTGTCCCTTAGAAATCCGCAGTGTTCCTCCATTCTAACTAAGTGGTTGCCAGTGTCGCCCAGGAATACCAGATCGGGTACGGGGAGGCTGCTTCAATGCCCTATCCAAGATGTACGTTCTGGATGTTTTGGGGAGCCTTGGGTCCCTCAGTGGGTACACCGCTGGTTAGACGACTGGAAGTTGGCTGGTGGTGGGATGCTCCTGTAAAGCTGCTCCTCCACGTTTCTGGTTCGCGTAGCAGAGGTGAACTGCTGCCAGCTTCGGTACCAGTGAACCGGCTGTGAGTTGTGGGCACGGGAGTCTTTTGGGAACCCGTGTGAATAATGCCCATTCCCGTGTAGTAAGGCCACAGGTGCTAACACCCGACCGGTGACGGCCCGGGGGCTGCACGGGGTGCGGAGCCCCCACTCCTCTCTCCAAGTTCAAGTTCTCGACCTTGTTCTCGGCTCTGTTCTAGACCCTTCTCTTGTGTATTGTGTCTGTTCTCCTACACACTACCCTAGCACTCCGCCCACCAGGACCTAGGATTGGCCCTCTGTTCTAGGTGATGCATGCAGGGTTGGATTTCTAAATTAACCAGATCACTGCCGTATTAGAGAATATTGCGGCTGCATTTATGGCTGCAATACCCTCTTGTGACACACTCGTTGCGGGGCGCCACACTTTAGCTAGGCTACCAGCTCTGTCTCTCCTCATGGGTACCCATTTGCTAGGCAACTTCAGTCTTGAAAAACTCACCAAAAAATCTGCCAGGTAAATATCAATTTCATTCAGCAGTAGATTGCCAGCTCCCCTGGGAGGCAAACCAGGTGTCATTATACCGGTGCACGATCACCTGCAACCCACAATTGGGGGCGGTTGTGGCACCAGCGACCAGCCATACTGTCAAGGAAGCGACCGGTGGCATTCAGACACAAGGCTGCCATAGGGCTCAGTCACTCCTGTGCATGTGAAGCATAGTGTCAGAACTCGGCCTGTTAGTAACACCCTGCTATCAGCACAGGTGGGCCGGTCCGCACTGATTACATGCCTCACCAGTGACTTATGCCCCCAGAGGGCCCAACCTGAACTGCAGATGAAAAAATCGTGCATCGGTATAATGACACCAGGTTTGCTTCCCAGGGGAGCTGGCAATCTACTGCTGAATGAAATGGATATTTACCTGGCAGATTTTTTGGTGAGTTTTTCAGTGCTGATTTTAATGTCCTTTTTCGGTGTATCTAGATATGCAACTTGAGTCTTGTCCTAGTGTTTCTGACCCCGCCGTGTTGCTACGCTGTGGTACAGTGAAGATCTATAGCCTCCACTAGTCCGGTGTTTACTGAGCTGCTTGTGTCAGGCACAGTTTTCGGATCCGGTATCCGGTTTTTGCGCTCCTCCGGAGCGGGTTATGAGGTAACTCAATCTCCCAGATGTGTTCCTCTGTTTCTCTTAACTCCTCTCCTCAGACCCTGGCTAGGCCTGGAATTAAGCAGCGGACTGTGGGGGAGCCTAAGGCAGCTCCTTTACACCCCAGTCCTTCTTCCTCAGTTCTCACAGGAACTGAACTATTCACAGTACTGCTACGTACTGCACTGCTCACTTCCTCTCCACACCAGAATATATAGGGAAGCAGCCTTTGCTCCCCCTTCTGGCTTGGAGGCGCTAGTGTAGTGTTGTGGGTTGTGTGGGGAGTTAACTCTTGGTGATATTACTGTGGCACATTATCCCCTGGGGTGCCACAAAGCAACCGCCTATCCCGGTATCCGAGTCCCCCTACTCTGTTGACCGAGCAACTCCTATACTATGGAATTCTCTGCCCCAACCTATGAAGTCTACAACCTGCAGTGATCCTCAATCCATTAAACCACTGCACTACCATCTATACCCTCTCCTAGTGTTTCCTTACCCATCCCTTGTAGACTATGAGCCCTCGCGGGAAGGGTCATCCTCCCTCTTGTACCTGTGTGTGCCTTGTATTGTACTTGTCTTTGTATGCCCTTTTCACATGTAAAGCGCCATCCAATTAATGAAGCTATAATAATAAGCAACAATAATATTAATGTTTATTGCATGCTGCTATAAGATCCCTTGTGAACTGTAAAAGCAGCTCTATGGACGCATATGACAGGAGATCATTTCCTGTAATACAAATCAATGAAAACACTTGGAGGTTCAGAGCACTGATTTCTCAGCAGCAGGTAACAAACACAGCTCAATTAATTTCAACCCCTGTATACAGAACCCTTTCCGCCAGTAAGGCTAGAGTCACACTTGCGCCATGGAAGCGTTAAAAGCTAGTGTTTTTCACAAGTGCAAATTGTGAAAAACATTAGCGTTAACGCTTCCATAGGCTCCCATGCAAAAAACGCATGGTCAAAGAGCAATGCATTTGACGTTAGGCGTTTTTGCAAAAGCACCCAAAAACGCGGTAAGCAGCATTTTTGGGGCATTTACAAAAACGCATGCGTTTTTTTAACATGGGAGTCCATGGGAAACACATGCGTTAACGCATGGTACATATATGTACCATGCGTTAACGCTTGCGCTTAAAATGAAAAAAAAAATGCCATAAAAATGTCAGGGGAAAAAACTGCTTCCTTTAACGCATCCTTGCAAAGGATGCACCCTCCCAAATGGGACCCTAGCCACAGGCTAGTGTGGCGCCCCACTGGTCGGGACACCACTTAGGGGTACTGCACCCAAATAAGAGTGTGTAGTATCCCTGTGACTAGAAAATTGGGATGTCACAACACTCATTCACACACACACACTCTAGAGTAGGGGACCATGGGTAGACCCGCTGTAGGGAGGACCCATTCCCATGGGAGGAGTGACAGGGTAGAAACGTGTGTGGGTGGGAGGAGAGTTAGTGCAGAACAGTGAGAGAAGTAGTCTAAGTGGAGAGCTCCATTGGGGAATGAGGAGTGCAGGACGGCGGAGAAGCCGTTGGGACAGAGGGAGATTGTAAGGGCACCAGGTAGTGCGGTGTACCCGAATCTGGACCTGGTACGTCTACCGATCGGAGGGAGCTGTCCCGGAACAGAGGACCGGCTCTGAGCACGGAGTCTATCCCCGAGCCGTTGAATCGGAGACCCGAGCTTCTAGAGGAAGTCGCTGCCGAACACCCAGCGCATCCTTAAAAAGGCACCGTATAGGGTCAGGGGGACCCAGAGAAGAGTCCTCTACAGAGGGCCCGTGGGAGCCGACTTGGCACTGCACACGGGAGCGCTTGAAGGGAGACAGGAGAGAGAGTGCAGTGAGGGACTAGAAAGGAATGGCAGGTACACCACCGAGGGTCCTAAGTGAGTCATCCCAGTTCCCTAGTGACTACTCAGGCCAGAAAGACCCGAAAGACTGTACCATCTGTAACCTGCCTGAAGTACTGCCAGTAAACCCGTCTAGAGTTAAAGACTATGTGTCGTACTTTTTTGCTTACACCTGATGAGCCGCGCACTTGCTGCAGTGAAAAGGACAAGTGACTGTGCTGTGTGGTAAGCTGCCTCCCTGTGTAAAAACTATTCACAACTGCCTCGGGGATTCTGCTCCACCTATGGGGAGCGTAACCATCTTGCTGCTCCACCTCGGAGGACTGTCCCTCAGCACCCGTAACATTACCGGAACCGTAGAAGGCGTCACAAAACACTTTTATTTTATTTTTATTGACTGTTTTCCCCCTTTTTAAGCGACCACCAGGGCCACGGGACCGGGCACAGGCCCCAGGGACATCCCCCGTGAATTAGAAAGTGATAGTGCAAAATAAGGCAGATTTAAAAATGGGTTATTATGACACAAATTAATAAATATATTTGTACATTATTATAAGACCATATTACATTTTTCGAAATGCCCCTTTAATCACATCTATGGCTGTTTAATTTTAGAAATATTTTATCTGAAATGTAAATATTGAACACGACCCAATTTAATAATGCTCCTTTATAGCTTTCTAAATCTATAGCTAAAATACAATCTGCTCCTGCAGTGAGAGCAGTTTGCAGCATTCATAAATACAGAATTAATTTTATAAATTTCCTTACTTTCGCAGTTCTTATAGCCAAGAAATAAGTTAGGCTTAATTACTTTAATTTAATGGGTGCTCTGCGACAACACATCCTATCAATGCACGCTAATGCAGTCTTCTGACATTATAATACAGAGGCAGTGCAGACTGCAGTCACTATTTGCAGTCAATTTAGCTTTTTAATTAATTCAACAGTGTAATTGCCAAAGAGACACTAGCTTCACAGAAGTACAGAGTAATGTAGTTATACTCATAAAAAAACCATACTCCTTATCAACCATCAACATATCCCTTGTAACTTTAGGAGGTTTACAGTGTCATGGAAACTTTCTTGCACCCCTGGCCAAAATAACTGTTGTTGGGAACAGCAAGTTGAAGCTAAAATGATATGTAAAAGGTTTCAAGAACTGTAGCAAAAGCTGGGCCTCATCCACAACTCATATCACTCTGCTGCTAACAATCAAAGAGACTGGAGTAGGCTGTCCAGTAACAGAAATTGTCACTTCGTTTGGGATACGACGATGAACCATTCTTTGGTTACTTCAGCTTTCAGTAACATTAGCAGTGGCATGACTCACCCAGGGGTCTATGGGAACTCGGAACCCGGGCTTGGAGTTGGAGGGTTGTCACTGGTGAGAAGTAACAGTCTATAGATGGTGCTATGGATATTGCAGGATAGGAGTAGTAGTAGAGATTAGGGATGAGCAAGTACCGAAATACTCGCACTCGCTAGACTCGTAATGAGTAGGTCCCGATACTCGCTTCTCGTTACGAGTATAGCGAGTACTATAGAAATGAATGGGGAAGCGAGTAATTGCGATTAATTCCTCTGTTGCTGGACCCCATAAAGAGATAAAGAGGTCTGGCAGCAGAGGAACAACCTCCAAATCATTAAATCATAGTTTCCAAGCCTGCAGTAAAAAGCATTAAGATTTAAAATGAAACCGGATTGTCCGGAACAATCCGGTCCCATAGACAGCCATGTTAAATTAAACTGGATTGACCCGGACCGGGACAATCCGGGTTTGGGTACAATGCGAGAAATCTTTCAAAACCGGATTCACCCGGTGCGGTTCAAACAGGTAAAATTGAACATGAGAAAAAATTAGAGCTGATGCAGAACCCGTCACTAGGGACTGTGGTGCTGGCTGCGTGCGGGTTTTAAGGTACCGTGCAAGCTGCATGTGGTGTTACAGCAACGCACTGGCCCAGAAAAAATTAGAGCTTAAGGAGTTAAATATGACACCAAAATTATCTGGTGGTGGTGACAAAAAAAAGTTTAGGATTTCAGCTCTGAGGAATAGCTGAGTGAGCTAAGCTCTGAGGTCGGTGCTGTGTGCACTGTACGACTGCTCCTGCCTGCCTCTCTGCATACTGTCCTCTACAGTACTCCTCCGTCCTGGTAGCTCTCACAAGAGCTTTTGGGTTAAATTATATGAATCTTCAGATGCTTTTCCTACACTGACTGATAATCCCTAGGATCCGCTCTCACTCTCCCTACACTAACTCAGATCGTCATAGGAATGTGCCCAAAATGGCGGGGGCAAGGCTTATATACAGCCATGCCTGTCTTACATGACATAGGCATCCCAATGGACAGTAGCCAATCATAGTAATGCCACAACCAACATGCCTGCGGCATTACTAAGTATGATTGACTAACATGCTGGGCTGGCTCTTCATAGTTTACATATTCCATATTCGGCGAGTGCTGAATACAGAATACAGGAGAAGACTCGCTCATCCCTAATCGCTGCTAACAGCGGGTGTCGAAAAACGAATTGTGCCGGTTTGAACCGAACTGGAACAATCAGGGACAAACCGGTTTCACTTGCATTTCCCTTGATTTACATTCTACTCGTTACCGTGCGAGTAATCTCCAGGAAACTCGCAGAGTAACGAGTCAAGCGAATAGCCTACCAATAGCCAAATAGCGAGTATTAACGAATACACTCGCTCATCCCTAGAGATGATAGCTGCTTGTGAGGGAACGCAGGATTTGAGCACAAGGATCACACAAACTCACGGTTTTGAAGTTTTCCAAGTCTTTACTGCAGATGATGTTGTTAGCAGAGTACTGTCCACGAAGTCTGTACCAGGGCTGGGTTGCTCCCACCCTGCCGGGTCCTCAGCTTCCCTCTCCTGTGCTGTGTGTGTGGCCCTGCTGCTGCTTCAGCTAGGCTGCTGGCCTGTCTCTCCTCACAGGTACCCCCTTTGCTAGGCAACTTGAGTCTTTCCTCTGTATTTCTGACCCCGCCGTGTTGCTTCGCTGAGGTACAGTGTAGATATATAACCTCCACTAGTCCGGTGTTTACTGTGCTGCGTGTGTCAGTCACAGTTTCAGATCCAGTATCCGGTCTATGCGTGTTGTGGAGTGAGTAAGGGTTATAGATGACTGTGGGCAAGTAGGAGAAGCAGCAAGAGGGTTAGAAGATGGGAGCAGGAGAGGTTGCCTGGTGGGCGTGCATGTCTGGAGACAAAGGATTATGTGTGAAGGCACAGTTCAGAGGAGGAGGTGAGATGTATGGGTAGGATGGAGGGAGAGAGCACTACTTTGCTACTGGGTGGAGGGATTAGTAGGGTTAGTAGGAAGTGAAGTAGTATGCGAGTGAATGTGAACAGAAGAGGGAACATTGTGAGCAGTAGCTAAGGATGCCACACATCGAGATGAGATACAGCAGGGGGTGAGATGCAGCCGAGGTTGAGGTGCAGCCAGGGATGAGATGCAGCCAGGGATGAGACAAAGCCAGGGGAGAGATGTAGCCAGGGATGAGATGCAGCCAGGGATGAGGCGCAGCCAGTGACGAGGTGCAGCCAGGGATGAAGTGAAGCCTGGGATAAGATGTAGCCAGGGGTGAGATGCAGCCAGAGATGAGATGCAGTCTGGGATGAGATGCAGCCAGGGATGAGGTGCAGCCTGGGATGAGGTGCAGTGAGGGATGAGATGCAGCCAGGGGTGAGATGCAGCTTGGGATGAGACGTAGCCATGCATGAGATGCAGCCAGGGATGACATGCAGCCAGGGATGAGATACAGCCTGGGATGAGGTGCAGCCAGGGATGAGATATAGTCACGGGTGAGATGCAGCCTGGGATGACATGCAGCCAAGGATGAGATGCAGCCAGGGATGAGATGCAGCCAGGGATAAGATGCAGCCACAGGTGAGATGCAACCTGGGATGAGATGTAGCCAGGGATGAGATGAGCCAGGGATGAGGTGCAACCTAGTCCACAGTATGGTGTTTATCCATGTCAGGAGTATGTGGGGTAGGTGCCCAGCTGCTTGGACGGTGTGGACGGTTTGATTGCCGCTGGTGGGTCGGCAGACCGCAGGCAGCACTTTGACCTAGGCCGCGGCAAGGCCGAGAGCGTGGGCCGCCTCTCTTGCAGTCCTGACCATTAGGTGCATTCAGCGTTCCGGTGCCACCGCAGGGAAGGTAGAGACTACGGCTGATGACAGTAAGCGCTGATGCCTTCAACACTCTATTATACCAGTTACTATGTGTAATGTCCTCACGATATGAGGCATTCACAAGGGTAAACTTTAACTGTACTTTATTCTTTACTTTCATCTTTCTCCATCATATAACATAGCAGTCTTTCATCAGCATGCTCCAAAGTGAAACTAAAAACTTAACTTCCCACCTCCTTCTTCTCATTACCCATGATACACCAGACCTAGTTTTCTTAAAGAGACAGATCTAATTATTGTACATTACATAATCCCCTTTTTTTTTTTTCTTTTTAACAACCTAGAAGAAATACACCGACAATGTAACAATGTGAAAATGTCCAATAAATATATATGTCGGCTTTGGCCTATTTAGTCTATTCAAATCAGGCATGCAACGTTTTTGGGGTCCGTTTTTCAAAAAAAAATTTTTAACATGGGCCCTATGGAAAAACGGATCCGTTTTTTTGGTGCCTTAAAAACGGATCCGTTTTTTTCTTGAATTTTGGTCAAAAAATTACTAACTCCCAAAATTTCAGGGGTGCAGGAGGCTCAAAAAGCACCCCAAAAAAAACCGGATTGGTCATGGAAATCACTTCCAAAAACGGATTGCTATGTGTGACCCTAGCCATATCTAGAATATTCATCAATTGTTACTAGAATGTACTGGCCATTGGGTAATGGTCCATATATGTTGACTGCCACTTCCTCCCAGACAACAGTGGGTAGCGGAGACATTTGCAGTGGTTCTAAGTTTGATGATGGAGTAATGAATTGACAGGTGGAGCAATATTTAATCTTCTCTTCCACCAATTGATCCATGTTTAGGAGCCACACTTTTTCTCTAAGTAATTTTTTAGTACCAACAATTCCCAGATGACCTTCAAGTATGACTAAGTTGCGCAAAGTCTTAGGTACAACCAGTTTGGTACCTGGAAGAATGAGGTGTTCTTCAGTGACTGATAATTCATCCCATACACTTGAGAATAGTTTTAATTCCTTCAAATCAATCTCAGAATTGGGAAATTTTTCTTTTTGGATTTCATGCCACCTTCGATTTTGTATGATTTGTATTAAAGCACATAGCGTCTTGTCACTCGTTGTTGCATTCAGAAAGTGATCAATGGAGAGTGCTTTAGGCACTGCATGAGCTGTAATGAAGCATATGTATTCTTCAATGGAAGAACGCTCAGGGGAGGCATCAGTCATAGGATGTCTTGAAAGATAGTCAGCCGGATTACTGAATTTTCCAGGTTTGTGAACAATTTTGCAGTTATAGTCCTGTAGACGTAGACCCCATCGTTCAATGCGTGCAGGCATTTTAGCTCTGGGATTTCCAAAGATCGTAAGGAGTGCTTGATGGTCGGTGACAATGGTCAAGGGAGCTCCATAGAGAAATAAGTGAAAGTGTTCACATCCCCAGACAACTGCCAAGCTTTCTTTTTCAGGTTGTGAATATTTTTTTTAAAAGCGTTAAGCTTTTACTTGCATAAGAAATGAAGTGAGGATCTTGATTATTATCCTTATATTGTGCTAAAATTGCACCCAGCCCTACGGGACTGGCGTCCACAATTAATTCGGTTCAAAGTGCCGGATCAAAATAAGCCATGGTAGTTGTTAGCACAGTTCATTTTTAATTGCTTCAAAAGAGGTCTGACAGTCTTGGGACCATTGAAAAACACAATTTTGCTTCGTAAGTTCTCTTAATGGACTGCTGATAGTTGAACAATTTGGAATAAATCTAGCACAGTAGCTTGCCATTCCAAGAAAAGAGCGTACTTCTGGCAGTTTGTGGAATTGAGGCTGTTTTGATGGATTTTACTTTTTTAGGATCAGGTTGTACTCCTTTTGCCGAGAAGATGTGACCATAGAACTCTAATTAACTTCTATCAAATTCACATTTTTTTTTTGTTTAAAGGGAACCTGACCCCTCCAAATCACCCCCAACCCTATTAATACCTGTCCCTGCACCCTAACATATCAGTATTAGTGCTCCTTTTCTATAAAAAAAAGCGCTCTGTAAAATTGGAATAATCAACAATATACACTTAACAAATTTGAGACTTCTTGTCCCTGAATAAGTCTCACAGGGCATCCCCTGTGAGACTCTAAGCCCTCCCCAGGTGCTCATTTTCACGCCCCGAATGATCCACCCTCTCTCTGTCTGTGCTACTGTGATGTGGAGCTGAAGGCAGGACTAATGATTTGCATCCTGTGAGTGATAGAGAGGGGGGAGGGCATTGAGGGGGGAGGGCATTGAGGTCGAGCATTGAAAAGACGGTCGCTCCATTTAGTAAATGAATGATGTCATCAATCGTGGGTGAGATATGTCTTTCTCTCTGGATAGCGGTGTTGGGTAGGCGCATGTCAACACACAGTCTCACCTGCTCAGGAGTCTTTGGTTTTGGAACTACCACAAGTGGAGAGACCAACGGAGTGGGACCAGTAACAGTTTCAATGACTTCCTCATCCATGAGGAACTGAAGTTCTTTTTCTACCTTCTTTCTCAGGTGAAAAGGAATGTGTCTATGTGGTTGGGCTACTGGATGAACACTGTCGTCCACATGAAGATGTACTTGAGAGTCCTTTAATTTCCCAAAACCACTAAATAAGGAGGGAAAACTGTTTACCATGGCCTGTACATCCATATCTGCCGGGTCAGTTATGGTATGAATAATCTGGATGAGACCTAGCTTCAATGCAGTGTGATAGCTGAGAAGACAGCCTCCTGATCCTTGTAATGTGTGAAAAGTGGTTTTCTGCCTGTTTTCTTTATATCTGATTTCTGTGCCAAATTGTCCCCTTGTAGCTAGAGGTGTTGTAGATCCATATGGAAAGATTTTAGTATTCACTTGCTGTAAAACTGGCTTATTTTTCAATTGTTCATATGCAGTGCTGTCTATAATATCCACTGAAGCACCCATATCTATTGTAAAGGTGATATTAGTGTTGCAGATTGGGAGTGTAATGCAGGGAGACTGTACTGAGCCAGTGGCAGAGGCGGTGAACACATAGTTTTCTGCCCCAGACATTTCTTCTATGTCCTGATTTACCATTTTTGTACTTGCGGGCTTTGTTAGAGGCAGAGAAGACTTGTACTGTGCTGACCTGCAGACACCTGCAAAATGATACCCTTTTCCACATTTATTGTATGTCTGTCCTATAGCTGGACATTTGTTCAGGTGGTGAGGGAAATCCTATCCACATCTATAGCATTTCCTCTGTTTCGGGGATTACTTGTCTTGTGTACTTTTATGCTTGAGATTATGCACATGTAAATGATCCCCACTCTCCATTGCAGTAGCCTGATGATCTGCTGTTTCTATAGCACGGGCCATTTTGAGTAAATCATGTAGAGAGAGATCCTGCTGCAGAGTTTTGCGCCTTATGGTATTGGATGAGCAGATGACAATTACTTGAGTTAGAATTTCATCATCTACATCTGTGAAAGCACATCCATGTGCCAGCTCTCTCAGCCGGGTGACATAGGTGTTTATGAATTCTTCTGGGAGCTGCTTAGCAATTCTGAACTTGTATCTTTCATATCTGATATTTTGTTTGGAGTTGAAGTAGTCAGTGAGAGCTTTGGTGCAATTGCTGTATGTGTCTGTCTCGGCTGCAGGTAACGTGCTGTATACATCATAAACTCCTGAGCCCGAACAATGTAGGAGAACGACTTTCTTTCTTTTCTCCTCTTTTATGTCCACGGCTTCTAGAAAGTTCTCAAATCTGTGTAGCCATTTTCTCCAGTTATGGGAGAGATTAATAGCATCAGTCATATCAAACTGTGGGAAGCTGTGTAATTATTCAGCCATGATAGAGTCTCTCAGTGATGCTGGTGTGTGAAGCAGTAAACAGAGATCAGTACTCACAGCAGCCGGTGGTTATATCCCATTCTCGTCGCCAGTTGTAATGTCCACACGATATGAGGCATTCACAAGGGTAAACTTTAACTGTACTTTATTCTTTTCTTCCATCTACTCCATCATATAACATAGCAGTCTTTCATCAGCATGCTCCAAAGTGAAACTAAAAACTTAACTTCCCACCTCCTTCTTCTCATTACCCATGATACACCAGACCTAGTTTTCTTAAAGAGATAGATCTAATTATTGTACACTAGTAAAAAGGCCCGATGCAATTGCATTGCAATTGAAATGAATTGTGTGTATACAGGCGGGTCAGTGGGTAGCAGAGTATACAGGTGGCTCTGTGGGTAGCAGAGTATACAGGCGGGTCTGTGGGTAGCAGAGTATATAGACGGCTCTGAGGGTAGCAGAGTATAGAGGCGGCTCTGTGGGTAGCAGAGTATAGAAACGGCTCTGTGGGTAGCAGAGTATACAGGCAGCTCTGTGGGTATCAGAGTATACAGGCGGCTCTGTGGGTAGCAGAGTATAGAGGCGGCTCTGAGGGTAGCAGAGTATAGAAGCGGCTCTGTGGGTAGCAGAGTATAGAGGCGGCTCTGTGGGTAGTAGAGTATACAGGTGGCTCTGTGGGTAGCAGAGTATAGAGGCGTCTCTGTGGATAGCAGAGTATGATGTGGCGGGAGGCTGGAGGGGTGAGGAGAGCAGAGGCTGGAGGGGTGAGGAGAGCAGAGGCTGGAGGGGTGAGGAGAGCAGAAGCTGGAGGGGTGAGGAGAGGTTCGGATGGAGGGGTAAGGAGAGGTGCGACTGGAGTGGTGAGGAGAGGTGAGGCTGGAGGGGTGAGGAGAGGTGAGGCTGGAGTGGTGGGGAGATGTGAGGCTGGAGGGGTGAGGAGAGGTGGGGATGGAGGGGTGAGGAGAAGTGCGGCTGGAGGGGTGAGGAGAGGTCTGGCTGGAGGGGTGAGGATAGGTCCGGCTGGAGGTGTGAGGAGAGGTTTGGCTGAAGGGGTGAGGAGAGGTTTGGCTGGAGGGGTGAGGAGAGATGGGGCTGGAGGGGTGAGGAGAGGTGGGGCTGGAGGGGTGAGGAGAGGTGAGGCAGGAGGGGTGAGGAGAGGTGAGGAAGGAGGGGTGAGGAGAGGTGGAGGGGTGAAAAGAGGTGAGGCTGGAGGGGTGAGGAGAGGTGAGGGTGGAGGGGTAAGGAGAGGTCTGGCTGGAGGGGTGAGGAGAGGTCAGGCTGGAGGGGTGAGGAGAGGTTTGGCTAGAGGGGTGAGGAGAAGTGAGGGTGGAGGGGTGAGGAGAGGTGAGGGTGGAGGGGTGAGGAGAGGTGAGGGTGGAGGGGTGACGAGAGGTGCGGCTGGAGGGGTGAGGAGAGGTGAGGCTGGAGGGATGAGGAGAGGTGAGGCTGGAGGGGTGAGGAGAGGTGCGGATGGAGGGGTGAGGAGAGGTCTGGCTGGAGGGGTGAGGAGAGGTGTGGCTGGAGGGGTGAGGAGAGGTGCGACTGGAGGGGTGAGGAGAGGTGCAGCTGGAGGGGTGAGGAAAGGTCCAGCTGGAGGGGTGAGGAGAGGTGCGGCTGGAGGGGTGAGGAGAACAGAGGCTGGAGGGGTGAGGAGAGCAGAGGCTGGAGGGGTGAAGAGAGGTCCGGCTGGAGGGGTGAGGAAAGGTGCGGCTGGAGGGGTGAGGAGAGATGCGGCTGGAGCAGCGACATTACCGCTCGTCGGCAGGACGCCGAGTCCTGGCTAATGGGATGGGCGTCCTGTGTTTACAACACAGCGGCCAATCCGCTTGCAGGGGCGGCAGCGGCTTTGCAGCCTGACACGCCCCACTCACTCCCATTGGTCGCCGCCGCCCACAGGACGACGTCACTGGCTCCCGGCAGCCGCCCACAGCCCCTACTCCAGCAGCATGGCGACACCGAGTCCCCAGCGGTGAGAGAGCGGCGAGGAGCGGAAGCCACCGGCGGCATCCGGGCACCGGCGGCAAGGGTGCTCGCGATGTCGCTATTGCGTCATTGCTCGCGGCAGGGCCGACGGTTGCCAGGATGGCGGCGGTGTCAGCTAGTGCAGCTGCGGCTATCGCGTCATCGCTCGCAGTGCGGCAAAGGATTTTGGGATTCGGCTACAGTGCCCGAATCCCAAACTACCGATTCTATAAGTAGATGTCCCCAATGATGGTATATATGTCACCCATTCTGGGCCCATCCTGCTATGTATGCTGCCATTCTGGGTCTATCGTGTTATTTATGTTCCTCATCCCTGGCCTATCCTGGTAAATATGTCCCCTATGATTGTATATGTGTTCCTCGCTCTGCATACAAAAAGGCACTATGCTTTCCTTCCACTGCTTCTCCACCCTTTAATATAATAAATGTATTACATAACAATTTGCCTCTTCCGAAAGGAAGAGGATGTAAGAATTAGTGCCACCTATTGGATGAAGTATTAGTGCGCTGATATAGTTAACAGTAGTCTAGGCCCTGTTATAGCTTCTACATCATTGGCATGCACCTCTAGTCACAGGCACACTTACTTCAGTTGCTAGCCCCTGATTGGCCAATCAGCATGTATAGAGATACAGGAACCCGACAGTTCTCTACATTATTACACACCTCAGCTGATTGTGTTTCCTGGGCAATGAGCTGGGCGTCCTGTGTTTACAACACAGCGGCCAATCAGCTTGCAGGGGCGGCGGCGGCGGACAATGGGAGTGAGCGGGGCATGTCAGACTTTGCAGCCTGACACGCCCCGCTCACTCCCATTGGCCGCCGCCGCCGCCCACAGGACGACGTCACTGGCTCCCGGCACCCGGCCACAGCCCCTACACCGCAACTCCACCAGCACCGAGGCCCCAGGGGTGAGATAGCGGCGAGGGGCGAAAGCCACCGCCGGCATCCGGGCAGCATCGACCTCGCAGAGGCCGCGAGGCCGCTCGCGATGTTGCAATTGCGTCAACGCTCGCTGGATTCCACTTGAGGAAGACGCTTGGAGAGCGTAGAAACGCATTGTGGCCTAAAGGACCCTGCCTTTTTATTCTACAAATAAAGCCGAGAGGTAACTATTCATAATAGCCTTTGGTGCCGGTTGATTCCCCAGCCCTCACACACATACCTATTACTCTTTTTGAAATACATTCATTCCTCCGCTATGCGGAGTGAGGTATAGAGCAGCTCCGGGCAATAGGACCTTGGATGACGTCCTGAACACGCCCATGGACCCACCACGTGACTACTCACATGTGAGGTGCTGGGATTAAGGATGCAGCAAAATCTTCATTATCCACAGCCGCTTATTAGCCGAGGACACAGGGAGATAAACATCAATGCACTAACTCCTGTTGTGCAGACAGCACAACAAGCACAGGTGAGGTTCCCATTCAAATAACCTGCCCCCGATGACAATTACAGAGTGGCGCAACAATATTACCTTCTTTGTCACTCCTGTCCTGAAAAGACTCATTTTATAGCCTGAAGTCTGTGGGCAGAGTATATCACTAATTGACTAGAATTAGACTCGCTATTCGGACAAATATGCGAGTATTAAAAACTACTTGTTATGAGTACAGCAAGTGCGAATATTTCACAACTCACTCATCACTAGTATCTAGCTATCTATTTGTGTAACATGGACAGAGTAGCACCCTGAAAATGGTGACGACGGCAAATGGCTGCTTCTTATAACAATAGGGATATGTAACTTTTTGGCAGCCAATGAAACAAGCCTGCCAATGACACAACCCCTTGTGTCTTCAAATAGTGGATGTTTTATGTGCCCTGATTGGCTGGTGGCCCGGATCATCCACACAGAAAGTGCAGGAAAAAAAATGGAGTACAATGCTCCTCTGACCTCTCCACACACCTACTCTTATCAAACACATCCCGCTCACTATCCAACACTGTCAGAAGGTAGGCGAAAAGCATCATTTAAACACAGTAATGCTTTTTTCAATCACCAAACCAATCTGTATTGCTGACTTTTTTGGAAATTGCTTGGGTTTCTGAACCCAAATAAAATCTGCAATGTTGACTTTGAAATTGGCGAAAATGTTTGGGGAAGGTTCACTCATCTCTAGAAGTGACCACAAAGCAAGAGGTCACTTGATCAAATCCCAAAGTCGAGTAATGAAAATTTAGTTAGGGGTCAGAAGTGTCATCTATAGTCACTAACAATATGATACTTAATTTTATAGGCAGCATTTCAGGATGAGCTGAACAAAACCGGAGATGAGGGAAACCTGCAGAAACGAGCTGTGGACATGAAAACTCATCAACTCATTTAGCCATATAAGAATAGAGCAAACTGTTAAACATTAAAGGGGTTGTTCAGCACTAAGACAACACCTTCTCCCACTTTTGTCTTCAGTAAAATTACAAGGTTTATACTCACCTTCGGTTTCAGCACCATTCCAGCGGTGTTGACAAGCTATCTCCCAGGACTCACGTGACTTTGTTACATCATGTGTGGCGCCCCACCCGGTAGGCCGCCACCAGATGTACTGCACTCCTTCATTAGAGGGAGAGTAGTACTTCTGCTCTCCAGGTCAGGGATGGCGCAGTTGAATTTTACACACACAGACACAACACTTTGGACCCCGGGACGGTGGGTGAACCCAGAGGGAGGACCCAAGCATAGCCGGGAGGGAAAAGAGGAGTAGGAGGTTGTAGAAGTTAGAGTGTGTGGGAGAAGTGGAGGAGTATAGGTCGGGAGTGATGTTGACTCCAGTGGGCTGGAGCACGATGACGCTCGCCCTGGGAGGGAAAGATCGACAGGTGTGAAGGAAGAATGGAGCCCTTGGGGTACAGAATGAGACGTAGATTCCCGTACTCCCATATCTAGCGAGAGTACAGAGGGGCTGGTGGACGACACAGGGAATCGGCCCTGAACACGGCGCAGATGCCGTTGGCCTGAACTGTTGAACCGGAGGCCTTAAGTTCCTAAGGAGAGTTGCGGCCAAACACCCGACACAACTTGGAGAAGGCGGCCGAACTAGGGAGCAGTACCCAGAATGGAATGGGTACAACTGGGCACCTGAGCTCTGTGTGCGGAGGCGCTGAGAGGAGCGGAGAGACTATCTTATAGCGCTGAGGGACCACCAGAGAAAGAAACACCAAGAGAGAGAGTAAGAACACCAACAGAGGCTCGACTGCACTGCCCCTGTTCTGGAGACAATGCTGAACCAGATGTTGACAAGGAAAGCACCCAGCGGCCATTCTGAGACATCTAAGTAAAAGTAACGGAACTCCAACTGTGGTGTGTGAGACTTTTCTTAGCGCCGACCACTGGCCGCAGAGGCCGCAGGAGACACCGGGGTGCTGATGACCTAATGAACATCTGCCAAAGTACGAACTGACTACCCTATCCTGCCGCCCTGAGGACCGTGCTCCACTTGTGGGGAGCAAAACTATCCAAGCTGCTGGTCACTGTCCCCAGAGGTCCTGAAGCAGGAGGCGTCACGAATACCCCTTTTCTCTGTCATCCCTATCATCTCCCCCCTGTTATTAGATGACTCCGCCAGGGTCACGGGACCAGGTCTCGACCCCCATCTGTCCCCGTGACAAGAACTGAGAGTGAAAAACAACTGATGCCCGGTTCCCAAGTACCCCCGACCCTGGAGTGGGCATGTCAACTTGGCGTCACAAACAGGATGTGAGCGGCCCAGAAACACTGGGTCTCATGCGCCTTAAAGAACTGTTAAGACACTGTGTAAGAACTAGCTCGCAAAAATGGCGATGAGAAAGAATGAGCGTCACGTGTACGTCTGCGGCGTGTCTAGGCCCTTGTCATGGGAAGGACCTTGGTAAAGATGCGAAAGAGCAGGGCTGCCCAGAGTACTAAAGAAAAGCCAAGGGGGCCTGCTAGGGTGTGGTTGCTTACTCCGCCTAGAGACAGAACGAGAGAGTTACATAGTGTGAGGAGCAAGAAGCATCATGGCGAGCAGCGGAACAGACACTCTAGCTGGCGGACACGAGAGCAAAAAAGCCCCCAATGCAACTGGGGAGGCTAGAGACTGGTTACAGTTTACCTGTTCTGACGACTTCAAAGAGACGATGAAAGAACATCACAGTCACATGCAAGCCCTGTACTCAATAGGCACTGATTTCACTTTCCCCATCTTTGTATAATCAAACATCAAGAGGAAGTCTGAGCTGTAGCTAGATGTTGACTGCCTATTGATGTTTGATAGGCCAAGAGAGTGAAGCCAGTGCTGATTGGGCTCAGGGCTTAGGTGATGCAATAATGTCACATGAGTCCTGGGAGAGCGAGTTCTGACACCACTGCAGTGGCCAAGGCGTTGGAGGTGAGTATAGATGTTGTTATTTTAATGGGGGCAAACATTGTGATTGAGAAAGGGTTGTCTGCTTACTTTTATAGTACAAGTCAGTAGATATTTTACCAGTGTAATGCTCACCTATACCTATCCTTTTTATAGAGTTCAAAAATATTGGGATGTTGGCTCTTGCAAGCTAGATTTAACTTAGATACTATAGCAGATGGATGACCTGCTTCCAATAGCTCTATATTGTACAACATGAGATGATAGGAGGTTGCCTGTAGCAGATAACCACTTTAGGAATATGTGGGTGTTATTCAGACTGCAGATTGTGAGTCACTCTGTGGGTGGAATGATGCCTCAAGGACTTTGCTCTTGAGAAGATCACACCAATTTTAGAATGCTGCATTGAGGTTTTCTTACCACAAGGTGGTGACACATATCTAATGATTACACATAAGCCGTTTTATTATTCATGGTGTAAATTCAAACGATTTGTGTATCACACATTACTTTTGTCAAAAAAGCAAAGTTTGTGGACCCAAAGGCACTGATTATTATGCAGCTCAGTATAAATGTATCATAATTTCTGTACAACTACCACTAGAGGAGCAAAAAATGGAAAGAGGAAAAATTGTACTCCAGGACCGACGAGGTAAGATAAAAAATTACATTTTATTTCAAGCCATTCAAATTCATGGTGGTTAACAAGAACAAAAGTAAAAGTATAGGCATCTTACACGTATGGAACAACTAACACCATGTCCTTAATCATAGGTCCTATTATAGTTTAATTTTTTATCTCATTTCTTCGGTGCTGGACTATGATCTTATCTCCATTTTTACTCATTTAAACATTTCAGAAGCACCGATCTGGACAAACTGCGAGCACCGATTGAAGGAAAATTATTAATCATGGCTACTTAATGTTGCACAGTAGGCTGAATATATTTATTATTATATTTTGTACTACTGTGTTTCCCCGAAAATAGGGTGCCCCCCGAAAGTAAGGCATGCTTGTGGGGGGCACCCTACCTCCTAATATAAGGCACCCCCCCATTATAAGGCGTACCTCCGGTGGCCCCCGCTCTCTGGTGTCCGCGCTCTCCCTCCGGTGGCCCCCCGCTCTCCAGTGGCTCCCCGTTCTCCAGCTGCCCCCCGCTCTCCGGATTCCCGATGTTGCTGCCAATCTCCGCCCAGGTCAGGAGCCCTGCGCCGATTACAGTCAAGAAACCGTGAGCCAATCACAGCCCAGGAACCGCAAGCCAATCCGTGGCCAGCAGACTTTGTGCATGGCCTCTGATTGGCTCGCGGTTCCTGGGCTGTGATTGGCTCACGGTTCCAGCACTGTAATTGGCGCAGGGCTCCTGACCTGGGCGGAGATCAGCAGCTACAGCGGGAATCCGGAGAGCGGAGGCCACCAGAGAGCCGGGGGGCCACCGGAGGGAGAGTGCGGGATACCGGAGAGCGGGGGCCACCGGAGAGCGCCAGAGAGCGGGGACACCGGAAAGCAGGGACAGGTAAAAATCAGTTTGTGTGTATGGGTATGTGGGTGTGTGATGTGTATGTGGCGCCCCGCAACGAGTGCGTCACAGGAGGGTATTGCAGCCATAAATGCAGCCGCAATATTCTCTGACACAGCAGTTATCTGGTTAACTTAGAGATCCAAAACCCTACATGCATCACTTAACATAGAGGGCCAATCCAAGGTCCTCGTGGGCGGAGTGTAAGGGTAGTGTAGGAGAAGTACAGACACTTAGAGTTAGTGAGTAGTCTGGAAGAGTCGAGTCTAGACAGAAGACACAGACTTGAACTTGGAGTAGGAGCGGGGGCTCTGCATCTCGTGCAACCCCCGGGCCGTCACCGGTCGGGTGTTAGCACCTGAGGCCTCAACAACCGGGATCGGGCATCACCAACCACGGGTTCCAAATACCCCCGTGCCCAACTCACAGCCGGTTCATTGGTACCGAAGCTGGCAGCAGTTCACCTCTGCTACGCGAACCAGAAGCGTGGAGGAGCAGCTTTACAGGAGCACCCCACCACCAGCCAACTTCCAGTCGTCTAACCAGCGGTGTACCCACCGAGGGACCCAAGTCTCCCCAAAACATCCATAATGTACATCTTGGATAGGGATTGAAGCAGCCTCCCCGTACCCGACCTGGTATTCCTGGGCGACAATGGCAAAGACTTAGCTAGAATGGAGGAACACTACGGATCTCTGAGGGACACCTATAACTGCTGAGTCCACCCGGTCCACTACCCGTAAACTGTATGCCATGTACTGCCTACTGGTTACAGTAAAGACCCGTTGCAGAGACTTTCAGTGTCCGTGCTTCCTTATGATTGAATCCGTCCGCACACAAGGTAACCCCAGCTGCCGCACAACATCTTGAGCAGCTCCAGCTTCCGGGGATCACCGCTCAGCCTGTGGGGAGCGTTCCATCTTGCTGCTGTCCATCCCCCGGAGGTTCCGCAGCGTCGGTAACGATAACCGAACTACTCATAGGTGACGTCACGAATAAATTAACCCCTTTAATCTGTTCCTACAAGACGTCGTCAACTTTTGATCTGCACTCAACCGGGCCCGACTACCGGCAGGCGCGGCCCACCCGTGACAAGGAGGAAGGAGCTACAGCCTGTCTAAACCAGAGTCCACGGGCCGGCGGTGAGTCATGTATGTGTGTGTATGGGGTGTGGTGTGTATGTGTGTGTGTGTATGGGTGTGTGGTGTGTATGGGTGTGTATGTATGGGTGTGTGGTGTGTATGGGTGTGTGTGTTGTGTGTGTATGGGAGGCTGCAGTGGGATGCATGTTATATAAGACACCCCCCCGAAAATAAGACATGGTCCATCTTTGGGACCCAAAAAAAATAAACACGATAATAGAGGAGCAATCCTGTTTCATCTGGATTATGTTTGCCATATCAGCATTTATGCATTAGTCATACCTTAAGTCTGTAAGTATAGCAAATTTATGCCATTTTCACACACACACACTAGTTTCAAAAAGTTAGGGATAGTTGGCTTTGGGGTGAACCTAAAGTGTACTCGACCCTTTTCAGGTGAACTTAATGTGACCTTCTGTACAGTTGTGAATGGATATGTCCAACTATTCAATGTTTCAGTACTTTTTGTAAAACTTTCATCAGCCACTGTTGTCACCAGACAAGCCTTTGGCGATGGTGTTACAGTGTGGCCAGGTGTGTCTCGTCAATACAGTACTTCCCACCACTTTGTGAATGGTTCAGTGACAAACCCCTACTAATTGAACACCATGGTTTTTCCAGTCTTTGTGCCTTTGCACATGCCTAATTTCATCATCATGACCCAGCTCATCGAGGTCACATCATGGGGGAATGTCTGCTGGAGATGAAGGTACCTCAAATAGAGTGGCCTGCATCTTTTCCAGACCTGAATTCCATAGAAAACCTAAAGGATCTGCTGAGTCACCATGTAGAGGCTCATAATTCTGTACCCTAGAACCTCAATGTCCTGAGGGCCGTCCTTCATGAATAGTGGGATGCCATGTCTCTGCAGACAATAACTCAACTTGTGAACATCATGAGACGTTATTGTCAAGCTATAAATGATGCACAAGACCATGTGACAAGTTATTGAGACATTGACATTTTTGTTGGGGTGTACCCAGCACTGTTGTTGGCTTTTGTTTCAATAAATTGTTTGAGATGAGGAAATCACCATTGCATGCTTCTACTTAAATGTTGTACTTTCATGATGAAGTATCCCTGTAGCGTGAACTTTTTACATTTTTACATACATTGCACCCAAAGGCCAAATATCCTAAACATTTTGCAAGCGGTGTATATCTAAAAAAGTTGGAAATTTCTAATTCTAGGTTACAATACTCAAGCAGTGAGATAGTACCACCTAGTGACCACTGTAGCAAATAGCAAGTTTATTCTTCAAACAATTAGTGAAATAGTAAAATATGTTAACTTGGGCGCGTGTGCTCTAATTCTTGTTTGTCTTCTGTATCTAAGAGCTCTATTATGGTTTATTCTCTTATCGTCTGTATGATATAATAAGATGATTTATCTTCCCATCACATTGACAATCCCTCAATTCTTCTCTCCCACTCATGTGCAGAATAGTGACTGACTCATACCGATATACACATGATGTTTCACCGTGGGAAATTATTACTGAAGTGCTACATTACTGATGTGATAGAGTGACGCTTCTTTTGTAAGTTTGCAGTTTGTGTGGATATACTTTTGTGGCATTTTGACTTTTTAGCATTTACTGTGAATATCGAATGAAAACAAGATATGTATTGTCTCGTCCCATTTTCTTTTTCAATACACATATTCATATATGTATGTAACTCCAACTGAGAGCCGCACATACGGTAAGTATCGGCACATGCTACAACATTTTCATAAGGGTCTGTTAGTTTATAGAAAATGTAAGTACCTAATTTTTTGAAATCACAATTCAAGATTTTATGCACAATGTGCAATAATTCATTTATTCATACCACTTGGCAGAACAAAAAGTAAGGTTATAGTAACCATATACCTCCTTACATTGAAAGACCTGAAAGAAGGATTTTATTTTATGCTCAGTATCCTAACCTTGCACAGTTCATTATGTGCCCAAACAGAAATATGTCACCTGGTAAAGCCCTTTAGAGTTCTCACATAATAAAAAACCCCATTCATAGTCCCTGCAATGGCCACAGTATGGTGTCACACACAGTGCCCTCCATATAGTATGATGCCCTCAAGCCTCATTCCTCAAAGATAGTAGGGTGCCCCTAGTAGGGTACTCAGGAACTGGATCGCTGCTGCTGTCGCTGGGGAGTCACGGGGTTGTGACCCAGTTCTGTGGCCTGGGCGTCAGTTGAAAAAGGGGATACGTACAGGGGAGGTTGTCGTGGCGCCACCTGTGGTATGTGGTTAGTGGGGACCACCTCCGGGGATGATGGGTAGCAGCTGAGATGGGACGGCTCTCCACGGGTAAAGCCAATCTCCGGGGCAGAGTAATAGTCAATGTGTGAGATGCAGGGCGACGGGCGCAAGGAATAGTTGTATTGGGACGTAGTGTCTCAGGATCTGCGCTGCTGAATGAATGAAACCAGAAACTGGAACACTGGTTTCAACGGGTGTTCTTTATTCGTACGCGTTTCGGAGCGTTACCATGCTCCTTCCTCAGGGTCAAACACTTGTTGTGTATAACACAACTTTTCCAGGTGAGCAGCTTTCAATAAGGTTCTTGCCGATATCTGTAAGGAGATAAGACCCTATTTGCGCATTTTCTCACCCCCTATAGAGCGCAAGGAATAGGCAGACTCACTGTTATGTAGTTTTCTCAGTCCATTACTGGAGCAGATGTAAATTCTGTCCGCTGAGTCTTAAGAGCAACTTGGGGTTATTCTCACCCGACTGAGTCATTGGCTCCCTTACTGTGCTTGCAATTTGGCTCCTGCTGTAGCTTAAGCTTGGGTGGCAGCCCAGTTTCGTCCTCAACTTATACCCTGTTCCCGGATGTCAGTGTCTCTGAACTCTCTCTCCGTTGCTGTGTCTGTGGGTACTGTGGCTGGGAATCTGGAACCCCCACCGTCCAGTATTGACTGCTGGGATGTGTGAACCTGTACAGTCTCGGAGTTGCTCAGCCTCCAAGGTGTGTTTCTCCTCCTGTCCTCAGACCCTAGCCTTAGGCCTGGAATTCGTCAGTGGACCCTGAGATGAGCTTAGCACTGCTCTTTTGCACTCAGGTCCTCTTCACAGTCCTCCCAGGAACTGCACTCTTCACAGCCCTTTCAGGAACTGCACTAACTTGCTCCTTCCCAGACCAGAATATATAGGAGAGCTCACCCTCAACCCGGGTTTGGTCTCCCCCTTCTGGCCTGGAGGTGTTGGTGTTGTGTGTGTGTTGCCTGATGAGAATACCCCTTGTTGCTCTCTTGTGACACCACCACCCGGGGGCAGTGATGACACAGTGGCACTTTGACCCAGGGGTGCCACTTTCCCCCCTTAGTGAAAGACAGTACTCCGGGACTGTGACAACTTTTCAACAAGGTAAACACAAAGAAGTAATGACAATAATATTGTACAGAGTCTTAAAAGTAAAAAGTTATAAAAAACCAATAAACTTGTGAAAACTAGTCCAAAAGAGTTCAAAAGCAATCTCTCCGGTGATTAGTCCTTTCCCACCGGTGCTGGTGTTTATTTACAAGGAGTATCTACCACAACCAGTTCAGTAGTATTTTATGGTCCATTTTTAAAAGTAAATAGTTCAAGAATATTCAAAAGTTCTTACAGGACAGTCTCTGTAGGTACTGTGCTTACCGGTTTCATAGTTATACACAAAATAAACATTTTGCCTATGGGTGTCTCGGCATAGGAGGCCTGATTTCACTCTTACCACTCCCAGGAACTTTATTTCCCTAACTTAATGTGCATAGGGGTTAGACCAGTTCCTCCACCCTTCTGTATACTATGTTTACCGGGTTCTATTCACATTTCTTAACACTGAAACATATGTACAACTCTTTATTCACATTTTTACACTTTAATCTTTGTACCGTCCTGGGAGCTGACCCTGTGTACTACGCTGTGACCTTCTTACTACAGGTGTACCGAGTGTACTAAGCATGATGCTATGTGTAGAGGTGTACCTTGTAGGCGTCTCTGATTCTGAGTGAGACATAGCTCTGACAGCAGGATTGGCGAGCTCACTGTGCTCAAGAATCTTTTCTTCCTGTGCTCCCTCTACAGGTGCTTCTTCCAGTTCTTCCTCTCTTACGATTTCTTGTTGCACGGGTTCAGGTACTGGTTCAGGTACTACCACTTGAGGAAATGCGAGCATTGGGACTAAGACTGCTCCATGGTAATTTGTCCAAATTTTCGGAAAACCTCCTAAGACAATATGGAACACATCTTCTTCTTTCTTGGGTTCAACAGGTGCAGGTATGGGGACCTCTGGTGTCTTCAGGGTTTCAGGACACAATTTTAAGTGGTCTCTTGATACGGCTGATGTGGTTTTACCTTTATCTTTACTAATTAGGCATACTTTTGTTTTGTCAAAGTTTGATGGGAGAACAGTGAATGCTGTTGGTTCCCACTGGTCATCTAATTTGTTGGTGTGTCTTTTCCTTTTAAGCACTTGCTCCCCATGTTGCAATGGAGTTGCTGGGGCATGTTGATTGTAGGTTCTCTCCTGTTTTTCTTGAGCTTGCAGGAGACACTTATCAACAAATTCTAGAACTTGGTGATACTTTTGCTGGTTTAGGGTATCCCAACTGGCTTCTGGAATGTCTGCTTCAGGTTTGAGAATTCCCATATCCAAATTAATTGGCAGCTTACCGGATCTTGTTCTCAAGGGTGCAATTGGTTGAACTCATCGGGACATGGTTGTACAAGTCTACCAGGTCTGGTAACGTCTCTGGCCACTGGTTCCTTTCTGATGCTGGTAAGGTCTTCGAGAGGTCAATCACTATGTGGTTCATCTTCTCACATAAACCATTTGTTTGAGGATGATAAGTTGTTGTGCGGATCTTCTTGCATCCATACATGTTACAGAATTCTTGAAACACCTCTGCTTCAATGGCTGGACCTTATTCTGCCAGGACCTGTTCAGGGTAACCATGGGGTTTGCAAAAGTACGTCTGGAATGCCTTTGCTGCGGTCCTTGCCGTTAAGTTCTTCACTGGCACCACCACTAGGAAACGGGAATAGTGGTCCACTATGGTCAAGACATAAACATAGCCGAATCTGCTTGGCGTTAACTTGACGTCGTCTAAGGCTACTAATTCCAGGGGGTGCTTGGTGACTATGGACTGGAGTGGAGCTCTCTGGCTTTCTTAATCCTTTTTTCTCAGGTTGCATGGGCCACATTTTCTACACCATTCTTTAATTGATCTTCGCATGCCAACCCAGTAGAATCTCTCTCTTAAGAGCACTTCCAACTTCTTCCATCCAAAATGCCCTGCACCGTTATGATAGGCTTCCAAGACCATTTTGACATCTCTCTTGGGTACAATGATCTGCCAGACTAACTCATGAGTCTTGAGTTTGGTATATCTTCTGCACAACTTACTTTGATACAGGAACAGTTTATTTCTTTCCTACGAAAACTGCTGAGCTTCAACTGGAGCATTCTGACCAGGGTACGCACCCTCCTGCGTCAGCAATTCCTTGACTAGCTTCACAGCCGGGTCACTGTCCTGTGTCTCAGCCCATCCGTGATGAGGTAATGGGTTGAGCATTGCCTTCTGATGCTTCTTGTATACACCTGTGCTGTACTGTGTTGCCCGAGGGCGGTGAAAGGCAGGTAGCTCTATTTCTTCCACGTTCCTCTTCTACGTCGTTTAGGTGCGGCATCTGGGATAAGGCATCTGCATTTCCATTTTTATGGCCTGCCCTGTACTTGATGGTGGAATTGTAGTTATACAGCCAGGCTAGCCATCGCTGCTCCAGCGCACCTAGTTTTGCTGAGTCAAGGTGGGTAAGCGGGTTGTTATCTGTATAGATGGTAAATCTTGCAGTGGCCAGATAATGTTTGAAACGCTCTGTTACACCCCAGACTACTGCCAGTAGTTATAACTTGAAGGAACTGTAATTCTCTGGGTTTCTTTCAGTAGGGCGGAGCTTCCTGCTTGCTGTCTTTACCCTCTTGCACTTGAGACAGTACTGCTCCCAATCCCACGTTGCTGGCATCTGTGAACAAAACGAAGGGTTGATGGTAATCAGGGTATGCCAGAATTTCATCCCCTGTCAGGGCCCACTTCAACTTCTTGAAGGACTCTTCCTTTTCATCACTCCACTGGAAAGGAGGACTCCGGGCCAGAGACTTCTTAGACTGTCCTACCAGGATGTCTTTTTAGGGGGGCTGTCAGCTTAGTAAACCCCTTGAAGAACCTTCTATAATAGCCAACCAGTCCCAGGAATTACCTCACCTCTTTCACGCTGGTGGGTCTTGGCCAATCCCTTATCACAGTAACCTTCTCGGCATCCGGTGCTACACCTTCAGAGCTTACTACATGGCTGAGTTACTGTACCTTTGGTTTCTGCAGATGACATTTGGATGGACAAGGCTTCAAACACTTCCGCCAAGTGTTGCAGATGCTCTTGGAGTAGACTATGATGTCAACCAGGTACAGGAGAAGAGTTTCGAAGTTCTCGTGTCCTAGGCAGCACTCCTTTAGTCTCTGTAATGTATTGTACCAGGTGCGCTGCAGAGTCCAAACCGCATACAATTGAACTCGCAGATGCCCATCGGCGTGGTAAACTTTGTCTTCTCACTGTCAGTCTCTGCCACAGGAACTTGCCAATACCCACTAGTCAGATCTAAGGTGGAAAAGTAGTTAGCAAATTTTAATGCAGCTAATGATTCTTCTATTCTGGGTAATGGGTATACATCCTTTTGTGTAAAGCGGTTGATCTGCCGGTAATCTACGCACAACCTCATGGTGGAATCCTTCTTTTTCACTAGCACTAAAGGAGCTGCCCAGGGGCTACAACTGTCTCTTATTACCCCTGCTTCCTTCATCTCTTTGAGCATATTTTTTGCACATTTGTAGTGAGCGAGTGGTAGGGGTTTATACCTCTCCTTAATAGGTGAATGATTACCTGTGTGTATGTTGTGTTCTACCCCTTTGATCTGCCCAAAGTCTAGTGGGTGTTTATTGAAGACCTGCTCATACTCTCTCATTACGCGGTATACTCCATGCTTTTAATGGGAGGGTGTAGAACTGGTACCTACTTGCAACTTTTGGCACCAATTCTCCCGATTTCCCTCTGAGCCATTGCACTCTGCCAGGTTCAGAGGTTCAATGGTTCAACTGTTGAGATGGCATTGTTATCAACAGTGTACAATTTAGCCATGGTAGCATATTTTGGTAGGGTCACCTCCTTTTCCCCACAATGTAAAAGGCTTATTGGCACTCTACCCCTGTGTATCTCAACTACTCCTCTGGCCGTCAGTACAGTGGGCCTACTGTCTGAGTACACGAGGTCTACAAGGGCCTCCTAATCTCGCCCCCCTAAGGCCTATTGCGGCTCTACACCAGACCAACATTTCAGTTTTGTGAGTTATCACAATGAGTATTGGGTCACTTACCCTTGCACTGCCAATTTCTCCTCCAGACAACTCTACCTGCTCTTTCAACATTAAAGCTTTGATTTCCTTCCGCAGGATTCGCTGTTCCCCGGAATTGGCAGTCTCGTGAATATGCTGTAAAACAACAATAACTTCTGGAAGACAACTTTCTATTACATTCATTCCTAGCAGAATAGTTTGATTACGTTCATGCTGGTCAACATCAACAATTATCACCCCTTGATATTTTAATTCTACTCTCCCAACTTTAATGGTCATTTCTTTAAACCCAATCTGTGGTACTGGTTTAACATTGCTAGCCAATATATTAAAGTTATCATCTGGACCATGTGTAATGTCTGAATCAGCCCAGTATTGTTTATAAAGGATATGAGGTATGGAGGTTATCTGAGAGCCAATGTCTAGATGGCCCACGTCACACACACAGATATTTGTGCAGATATTGTTCGCAGATCTCTGGTTGCAGTGAAATCATGGACACATTGCTCCATTTTGTGGTTGTATATAAATGGATTAATGTGTCCATGATTTCACTGCAACCAGAGATCTGTGAACAATATCTGCACAAATATCTGTGTGTGTGACGTGGGCCGTAGAGCCACCAGGGGAATGCCATCCAGCACGACAGGAATGATTGGACATCCTCCCACGAACCTGTCCCGCCAACTTGGTGGACCTTCTGAGTTCATTCCTGGGGGGCGGCCCGCTACCCATGAGATCCTCGTTTAATGCACACTCTCTGGCAAAGTGACCTGGTTCTCTGCAGCAGTGACAAATGGGCTGTCCATCCGGATGGTAGCAGTCGCTGTGTCATCCTCGGGTCGCTGGATACCTCCTGGGTCTCATCGCGGAACATCCTCACTGCTAGTAGCCAACTCGGTCTTCTCCATGGGCTTGGATCTACGCAGTTCCTGCATAGCCTTGGCCATCTCAGCTATAGTTTTGGTGAGTACCTCAATCTTTTGGTTTAGAGCCTCATTGGTGATGGGCTCCTGAGGATTAGCACTAGCCTCTGACATGGCTGCTGGGATTTGCACTCCCGGTTGCTGGTATGCTGCAGCTAAGCATTGGGCAGATTCTGTATCATGAGGCTCTTCTGCCTGCAGTATGCAGATTGCCCTTTCTTTAAATTGTATAAAGTTCAAATCAGGGTTCGGTATAGGCATCATCCGCAGTAGTCCTCTATGAGGGGGAAATAAGAGTCCATCCACAAATTGGTCAATCAGCAATTTATCTTCCCCTTGTGCCAAGGCAGGTTCTACCTGTTTGAGTGCCCTGAGTGCCTCCTGTAGATTTAATGTAAAGTCTCTCACACTCTCTTGTGGTTTCTGCCAGCACCCAAAGAATCTCATTTTAGCTCGGGCATCTACACTAGTCTCAAAGGTAGCTTTCAGCCGGACCATTACATGTTCCACAGTGTCTTTGTCATCATCTGACCAGGACTTTGTTTCTCATTGTGCATGACAAGTTAACGGTCCCATTAGTATGCTGATGCACTGGCCCTCTGTTAGGGGGTATATACTGTAGTAGCTGTCTAGCTTTTCTTTAAAGTCAGTGAGGGTATTGGGCTCACCTGCGTATTGTGGCAGCCACATCGCTCCCAGGGTGTACAGCATCAGGAATGGCATGATCGGCGACATTCCTTGCGCTTCCGCATGGCCGGGTGCTCCGTCTGCTCCGGGGGCAATACCGTCCAGTCGCTGCATGGGTTCTCTTGGATGCGACATCTTGCCGCCCCCTTAGTTAATTCTGATCCTTCCGGTCTTCTACCTCCGTCAGGGTGTACAACTTTCGTTCCGCGGTGGGACAGGGTTTGTCTTCCCACCGGATGTCGTCAGAGCGTAGGTTGGGCCTAGTTTTGCGCTCTTTGGAGGGTACCGTACCTTCTGCTTACCGCGTGCCATGCATGATAACATTGGCGACAGACCAAAACATATATTTCTCACAATTCACGGCACACAGTACCTGGTTTAATGGGCATGGGATCCTATTCATAACGCCAGAAACTGAGGCGCCCCCAGGTTGTGGGGTACTCAGGAACCGGATCGCTGCTGCTGTCGCTGGTGAGTCACAGGGGTCGTAACCCGGTCCTGTGGCCTGGGCATCAGTTGAAAAAGGGGATATGTACAGGGGAGGTTGTTGTGACGCCACCTGTGGTATGTGGTCAGTGGGGGCCACCGCTGCTGCAGCACCTCCGGGGATGATGGGTAGCAGCTGAGATGGGATGGTTCTCCACGGGTGGAGTGTGTCCCTGGGGAGTAATGAAGGTAAAGTAGTGGATGATAGTGGTAGTAGTTGTTGGTGCAGGAAGGCACAGGAAGGAGTGGACAGACAAAGGGTTGCAGGTCTTACTAGTCACTTTTACTTGCAGTTCAAGTCCATAGACAACCCAGCTGGGGTACTATGTCCTCCAAGGTTGCAGCTTGGCCAGTTCCCAAGTTGTCCGGGTTCACTCTGCTGAGACACGGAGTGTAAAGTCTTTCTTTGCTGCCCTGTTCTCTCTGACACTTTTCTACTTCTTCCATCCCTGTGTCCTTCGTGCTACTGTGGCGCCTCTGCGGACCGGTCGCCAATAGATGGCGCAGTAGCCGGGATTGGTAAGTCGGTCTCCCCATACAAACACCCAACACACTCCCGATTCTAAGTCTAGTTATTCTATGTCCAGCAACGGGATAGCAGGAGGAGCCAGGTGGTGGGTGGAAAGTTAAAGAGAAACCTGGTTAAGGGAGGTTATAAAAAGAACACAGACGGACGAACACAAGAGTGAGTGAGTGAGAGAGTGAGTTTGGAGAGAGACAACACCAAAGTTCAGAAACCTCAGACCAGTTAAGTCCATTTGGAAGGAGAGGTGAGACCATCAGACAGAACTGAATGAACACGGACCAGGCGGCCTGTGCCACTATCGGGCTTGCCCGGGTCAGCAGGGAAACCAAGGGACTTGGCTGGAACCAGAGTGCCAGCTCTGCTGAAGTGGCAGGGAAGCTATATGCCCTAACCACAAACCCCGGCGGGGTGCGGGGTCTTTATGTCTTGAGACCCAACCTCTGCAGTGAAAGGAAGCCCATTGTATTAGGGCTAGGGGACCAGGAAAGTCACCCCATAAAAGTCCATGACCTCTGGACTGTAGCTAGCATGCGGAACAGACCGAACAGGCCCAAAAGAAACACAAAAGAGGGAGTGGCAGACAAACCATCCTGGCTGCTGAGAATGCACCGGAGCCGCTGTTGAACCATTGTAAATTATACCAGCTGACAAGAAAGTAAAGTTAAACCCGGTTAAAGCTTGATACTGTTTGAGACTGTTTCTTGCGCAGGGTAGAAAATAGACTGATGTGAGAGTCGCAGCCTGAAATGGCCTGTGCCCGTGAATCCTGCATCCACTGCACCACACTTACTACATGGTTGCCCTGGGGACCAGCCCTACCCGTGTAGGACTCAACATCCCTGCCGCTACCCCCATCATCCCCAGAGGTCCTGATTGTGGCGGCGGCCACCTATAGCCGCATACCACGGGTGGAGTCACGATAATCCTTAAAACTGTTTTTCCCATTTTATTGACCACCGAGGACCACGGAGCCAGTTCACGACACTGTGACATCCTGCAGCCTCAGACGACGACAGGGCCCGATTCCGAGTACCCCACGGCCCCAGTGGGCGGATCACTACAAGTTCCAATGCAGGTGACTGCAAGCCCTTCTGAGCCCTTGCAAGCCCTCTTGACCCTCTGTAGTCCTTTCGCTTGGAAAAGTCCACGGTGGTGGCCACTGTAGCTGAGATGGCCAGGGTATACAGGAACTGCGTGGATCCAAGCACGTGGAGAAAATTGAGTTGGCTACCAGCAGAGAGGATGTCCCATGGATTAGACACAGAAGGTATCCAGCAACCAGAGGACGACCCATTGACCGCTACCACCTGGATGGACAGCCCATTTGTCGCCGCTGCAGAGAACCAGGTCACTTTGCCAGGAAGTGTTCTTTAAACGAGGATCCCATGGGAAGCGGGCCGCCCCCCCCAGGAGTAAACTCACATGGTCCACCAAGTTGGCAGGACAGGTATGTGGGAGGATGTCCAATCATACCTGTCGTGTTGGATGGAATTCCCCTGAACGCTCTACTGGACACTGGCCCCCAGATAACCTCCATACCTTATATCCTTTATAAACGTTACTGGGCTGCTTCAGACATTACGCGTGGTCCAGACAATGACTTTAATATATGGGCTAGCAATGGTAAACTAGTACCACATAATTGGGTTTAAAGAAATGACCATTAAAGTTGGGAGAGTAGAATTAAAAGATCAAGGGGTGATAATTGTTGATATTGACCAACATGAACGTGATCCAACTATTCTGCTATAAACAAATGAGATTGAAAATTGTCCTGCAGAGGTTATTGTTGTTTTACAGCATATTGACGAGACTGCCAATACCGGACAGCAATGAGTCCTGTGGAAGGAAGTAAAGGCTGTGATGATGAGAACAGGAAGTAGAGTTGTCTGGAGGAAAAATGGTAGTGCAAGGGTAAGTGACCCTATACCTATTGTGATAACTCCCAAAACTGAAATGTTGGTCTGGTGAACCTGTGTACTCAGACAGTAGGCCCACTGTACTGATGGCCAGAGGAGTAGTTAGGGTACATAGGGGTAGAGTGCCAATACGCCTTTTAAATTGTGGGGAAGAGGAGATAACCCTGCCAAAGTATGCTACCATGGCTAAATTGTACACTGTTGATAACAATGCCATCTCAACAGTTGATCCCTTGAACCCTTCAAACCCGACAGAGTGCAATGGCTCAGAGGGAAAGCTGCAGGATTGGGGTCAAAAGCTACATGTAGGTACCAGTTCTACAGACTCCCATCAAAAGCATGGAGTATACCGGGTAGTGAGAGAGTACGAGCAGGTCTTCAGTAAACACCCCACTAGACTTTGGTCAGATCAAAGGGGTAGAACACAACATACCCACAGGTAATCATCCACCTATTTAGGAGAGGTATAAACCCGTACCACCCGCTCACTATCAATGTGCAAAGGATATGCTCTAAGAGATGGAGGGAGCAGGGGTAATAACAGTTGTCGACCCTGGGCAGCTCCTTTAGTGCTAGTGAAAAAGAAAGATGGGACCATGAGGATGTGCGTAGATTACTGGTAGATCAATCGCATTACACACAAGGATGCATACCCATTACCCAGAATTGAGGAATTATTGGCTGCATTAAAATCTGTTAACTAATTTTCCACCTTAGATCTGACTAGTGGGTATTGGCAAGTTCCTGTGGCAGAGGCTGACCGTGAGAAGACAGCGTTTACCACGCCGATGGGCCTCTGTGAGTTCAATTGTACGTCGTTTGGACTCTGCAATGCACCCGGTACATTCCAGAGACTAAGGAAATAAAGGCTCTGATGATGAGACAGCAGGTAGAGTTGTCTGGAGAAAAATTGGTAGTGCAAGGGTAAGTGACCCTATACCTATTGTGATACCTCCCAAAACTGAAATGTTGGTCTGGTGAACCTGTGTACTCAGACAGTAGGTGTACTGTACTGATGGCCAGAGGAGTAGTTGAGGTACACAGGGGTAGAGTGTCAATACGCCTTTTAAATTGTGGGGAAGAGGAGGTAACCCTGCCAAAGTATGCTACCATGGCTAAATTGTACACTGTTGATAACAATGCCATCTCAACAGTTGAACCCTTGAACCCGTCAAACCCGAAAGAGTACAATGGTTCGGAGGGAAAGCTGGAGGATTGGTGTCAAAAGCTACGTGTAGGTACCAGTTCTACACCCTCCCATCAAAAGCATGGAGTATACCGGGTAGTGAGAGAGTACGAGCAGGTCTTCAGTAAACACCCATTAGACTTTGGGCAGATCAAAGGGGTAGAACACAACATACCCACAGGTAATTGTGGCACCCCTGCAGGGGATTGGCACAGGATCCACCAGTGCAAGGAGGGATTTACACTTTGATACACACAGCACACAACATCTTCCACCCCAGACCTGAAGGGGGAGCTCTACTGGCTGCCTTAAGGCAGATCCCCTTTAAAAGATCCAGGCCTGAGGGGAGGAGTCAGTTAGTCCCTTTGTTCCCGGGCTGTGGAGCGGACTTTCTCTACAGGGAACCTCGCAGGATTCTGCGCCTCCAGGGAGCCCAAACCTTCAGAGATGTCACTTTCTACTCTTGGTCTTTACTACTCAGCCTTCTACGGCCTACTGACTAACTACTTCCTGTTTTCCCCTTATGTACCGGTCCGTCACCTTGACTACGTCCCACCCACTTGTGACTGGCCCTACCACCCTTGCCCACCTAGAGTCCCGGGCTCCAGGTTGGGTCTTGTGTCTGTGGGTGTGTGTGAGTTATAAAGGTGGTTTGTGCAAAACCTATCTCCACCTGCCTGGCTGCAGTTCCTACCTGTGGCCATCCTGGTCGCAGGGGTGCCACAGTGGTCAGAGAAAGCAAGAGGTGAGTTGTCTAAGGGGAAGGTTGAACAGAGCCGGACAAAGACCAGGTCGATAAAAGAAAGGAGGGGGAACAAGAGGCGCAATAGTGCCCTATCTCTAGTGACACTAAATGTCAAGGTGATGTATAGGGGTTCCACTCACCTATGCCAGTTGTGAGACCCACAACTGGTTTGAAGGCATATGATAATATACTGATCGCTGCTGCTGGATTTTCACCGGCCACTCACTCGTGGAGACACATCAAGATGTTGTTGGGAAAAAGGTGTTTAACGGTCCGCGGGTTGGGCCCGGTCAAAACGATACTCCAAAAAACACACGTGTTGGGGTGTTCAAACAGACTCCTTTTAATTTTTCTCCGACGGGGTTTTGGTGCCCTCCTGGGATCTTCCTCAGGGACCCCGGTCGAGGGTGTTACCAAAAATTTTTGTGTCTCAGAGGTTTAGAGCTGGGGAGAGCCCAAGAGAATAGTTAGAGAAAGGGGATAGGATACAGATGGGGAGGTGGGGGGAGTTATGTTGAAGTCTCCCAGAAATTTAAAGGGGTTTGGAATTCTGAGGACCCTGAAGTGCGTCAGCCAAACGGAAAAATGATCATGGAACTGGATAGGGACCCTTGGGGGGGGTATACCACCGCTACTCTTTAGGGGA
>JARQOC010000004.1:441767042-441820600 GCA_033576535.1 Allobates femoralis
CTGCGGCGGTGGACAGGAGAGCTTTCTGGTTTAAAAACAAAAGTATGGAGTGTGTCTAACTGAGCCAAAATCTTCCCCATACCATGTGTGGCCTCTGGCACCCTGGTTGGGGCCCACAGAAACTCTTAGTACACAAATGGAATTGTACACAGCAAGCAGAACTCACTAACTAAAAACACCTTTTACACCCCTTTTCACCCCAGGCCTCTAGGGGAGCCCCATTGGTCACCTTTAGCCAGTTACCCCTATAAATACGGGTCCTGCAGAGAGAAACAGTGGAGTGTGCAGTCACTTTAGAACTGTGAACAGCTAGGAGAGCTGACCTGGTACTGGAGCCACACTAGGCCCATACCAGCACACCTGGGAAGTGAGGGACTCTCGCAATAAGAGTCTTAGGAACAGGAGACAAAGCCCTGACAGGGATAGAGGAGTTATTTCAACTCACCCTAACAATCCGGTCACTGGTCCGAGCTGCAGGAGCCACATCGCAGGCTGCAGAGAAAACAGCACCTCAACCAGGAGTCTAGCTCCCTGTATACCTGAAGCACCACCAGATGAGAGCCCAGGGAAAGGAGAAGTATTACGCCTAACCCCTTTATAGTGCCCTCAATGCAGAAAACTCAGGTGAAACGCGTCCCATCAGAACGTGCAACCCGGTCTGGCAGGATTCCATATCCACCAGACCTCACCAGAACTGTATATACAAGGAAGCTACACCACTGCTTGCTGTGGAACCTCCAGGAGTGCCTACTTCACCACCCGGTCGAGTGTACCTGTTGTCACCAGTAAAGGTACTAAAAGACTCTATGTGTCAGTGCATCATTCCTGAATATGCAAATAAGTCTGTGGAGCCTCGGTTAGGAGTCTCAAGCACAGGACTAGCCAGATATCCTTCCAGGGAAGGACCCAGTCAAGGGGTGGCTCCTTACGGAGAACACCATAACCACCATGTTAAGTGGCCCTTTTAGTCAATATATCCAGCTCTTTTACAAGCTTAGAGATATGACAAGGGAATACCAAGACCAGGTATCCATCCACAGACAGCAGTTTCGGGGTGTTTCTCCTCATCAGTGTGGAGTAGGATTCTGGCTAGGTGGAAGCAAGGCCTAGTAGACCAACATCACAAAGTATTCACTGATCTCAGGGAGACCAGTCCAAGAAAACACTGCGGGCAGCTGGCTAAAGCGCTCAACACAGTGAATTCTTAGGCGCATTGCCTCCTGGGAATTATGAATATGCAAATAAGTCTGTGGAGCCTCAGTTAGGAGTCTCAAACACAGGACTAGCCAGATATCCTTCCAGGGAAGGACCCAGTCAAGGGGTGGCTCCTTGCGGAGAACACCATAACCACCATGTTAAGTGGCCCTTTTAGTCAATATATCCAGCTCTTTTACAAGCTTAGAGATATGACAAGGGAATACCAAGGCCAGGTATCCATTCACATACAGCTGTTTCAGGGTGTTGCCCCCCATCAGTGTGGAGTAGGATTCTGGCTAGGTGGAAGCAAGGCCTAGTAGACCAACATCACAAAGTATTCACTGATCTCAGGGAGACCAGTCCAAGAAAACACTGCGGGCAGCTGGCTAAAGCGCTCAACACAGTGAATTCCTAGGCGCATTGCCTCCTGGGAATTATGAATATACAAATAAGTCTGTGGAGCCTCTGTTAGGAGTCTCAAACACAGAACTAGCCATATATCCCTCCAGGGAAGGACCCAGCCAAGGGGTGGCTCCTTGCGGAGAACACCATAACCACCATGTTAAGTGGCCCTTTTAGTCAATATATCCAGCTCTTTTACAAGCTTAGAGATATGACAAGGGAATACCAAGACCAGGTATCCATCCAGAGACAGCTGTTTCAGGGTGTTGCCCCCCATCAGTGTGGAGTAGGATTCTGGCCAGGTGGAAGCAAGGCCTAGTAGACCAACATCACAAAGTATTCACTGATCTCAGGGAGACCAGTCCAAGAAAACACTGCGGGCAGCTGGCTAAAGCGCTCAACACAGTGAATTCCTAGGCGCATTGCCTCCTGGGAATTATGAATATGCAAATAAGTCTGTGGAGCCTCGGTTAGGAGTCTCAAACACAGGACTAGCCAGATATCCTTCCAGGGCATCATTCCTGGACTAACCCGCAGCAACTACTGAGCTGCCGTATTCCATTGAGGGGTCATTCCATGTCAAGTGAACCAATGATTATTACCTCTATATTTTTAATTCTTTTGAGATTTTGTTATTTGATAATAGCATGTCAGACAATGCAAAATGTGAAGAGAAAATTTTTTTAAAAAATTTATTTTTTTTTTTAAATGATTTTCAAAGTTCGGAAAAAGTGTGAATTTCGCTGTTGCCTGCCTTTACGTTTCTCCTCATAACTCAGGCTAGGAATAAGATAGAGAGACAAAATAAACACCAATCTACTCAGAACTATACAGGCTTTCATCAGATATGTCACAAGAGGATCTTTGTTAATATTTTACCCATGTGATCGCAAGCGCAAAACTTTAAAACGTATTTCCGAAAAATCAGCGCGCTTTAAATATTTCAAAAACTGCCCATGTGTCTGCTTTGCTCTTAGCCACATCTGTACCAAATTTCAAGTTGGGATCGCAATGGGATCATATTTTAACATATTTTACTATTAATAGCGTCAATGGGTCATTCCATATCAAGTGATCTAAATATGAATATTTTTTTTTACCTGACGTCTTTAGATTTTTTTTTTTTTTTTTTCCTTTATGAAGTACTACTTTAGTTAATTACAAATTAAAAGTTTGGAATTTTTTTCTTCATCAGTTAATTTTTTACAGATTTTTAAAGTTTAAAAAAAGGGTGAATTTTGGCCTGGTATGACTTTACATTTTTTTATCTCGGGCTAGAAATAAGATAGAGAAACAAAATAAACACCATTCTACTCACAACTGTCCAGGCTTTTACCAGATATGTCACAAGAGTATATTTGTTAATTTTAATTTTTTACCCATGCGAATGCAAACGCAACATTTTGAAACGCATTTCCGAAAAAACGTTTTAATAAAAATTTTCCAAAACTGCCCATGTGTCTTTTATGCTCTTAGCCACATCTGTACCAAATTTCAAGTTGGGATCGTGATGGGATCATATTTTAAAATATTTAACTATGGTTAATCTAATTTTTATTAAATTTTGAAAAAACATATGAAAGACATACATTCAATCTTTTAACAAAATCTTGAGACATATAAAATATACAAAAAGAGAATTCACAAAGTTATTAGTAACTTTAAGATAAGCTGCAAATTTACTTTTGCGCTTATCTCTGGTGCAATATATACTACAATCTAAATATAATTCCAAACACTCAAGTATACAACCTTTCTCAGGGTTTTGAGATGTTCTGATGTCAAGGGGACAAGCAGCCCCAGCAGAATGATTTTTATCACTTGGCCCCTTCTAACAGGTTGACCACGTAAGTGGGTCATTACCCGTTGAGGCCTAGTTGGAATAGTCTATCGACTGGTGTACCGGAAAGGAAGGCCGAAATATTAATGATCTACTCTCAGCTCAGAGTTTCCGATACCTGTCTAATGTTCACTAGAATTCTGAAGGTATAGGTGTAGAAAGGAAATACCTAGACTGAATGTATCAGATGGGAAGAAAAGAGAGATAGAAAAGAAGAGAGAGAGAAGAGAAACAAAAGCCATTAGAAAACGTTATACTGGGAAAGAAAAGCCACGTAAGAAAAAAAGAAAAAAAGGAGGGGGGGGGGACGGGTGAGGTATGGGAAGGAGAAAGGGTACTCATCCCACTGGCTCCCCATCAGCCAGAGGTCGAGCCATATTATCTGTGCTGGAAAAGATACTCCTACATTCTGCAGAGTCGTGAAAAAGAATCCATTCAACCCAAATCCCTAAGAATTTGTTCCGAGATCCTGACGCATCAGCTGCGAGCTCCTCCATTCGATACATGTCCATCAATTCTTTGAACCAATCAAGTAGAGATGGAGCCCGGCTTGATTTCAAGGACCTCGGGATCACAGCACGAGCAGCCGAGATGCAAAAGCGGAGAATATCCCTCTTCTGTAGCCCAATAGGACCTGGAAAAATGGATAACATTGCCGATTCTGGGCAGCATTCGGCTTGTTTACCTGTTATCCGGGTGTATGCATTGAAAACCTCAGACCAGAACCGCCGGATTTCCCCACAACTCCACCAAATGTGTATCATTGTACCCTTCTCTTCCCCACAGCGCCAGCAGGTATCAGGGGTTCCAGGGAACATGTTCCGGAGTGTCGTCGGGCACAAGTACCATCTAGTGAGCAGCTTATAGCTTCTTTCTTGTGCAGAACAAGCGCTAGCTAGTGAGTGAGTAAATATAAAGCATTTCTGCCAATTAGCTTCTGAAATGCTACACCCCAATTCCCTCTCCCAAGCACGTTGGAAGTAAAGGGTGCCCTGCTCTCTCATGGACCCTAAGGCCTGGTATAGAACTGATATTTTGCGCCTCGGTGGAGCCTCCAGTTGGAATAACCTCTCCAATACGTTGGGCGTCAATCTTACCCTGCAAGAGTGGTCAGCTGAATATAAGTATGTTCTGTATTGGAGAAATTCGAATCACTTAAGAGGTCTCGTAGGTTCTTTGAGTTGTAGCTCTGCCATCGGGGGCAAACCATCACTGGACAGAGTCTGTCCTACTCGAGTGTCATCCACAATCCGCCAACATAAAAATCTCTGCCTGTCAAATCTGGGTGGGAAAGATGGGTTGGAAAAAAAAGGGAGTCAAAGGGCTAAGTCTGTCGTTTAAGCGGAGGGTTTTCGTCACTAGGTGCCATACCTTCAAGGTGTTTTGGGTCATGTCTGTCAAAGGTACTAGGTCTGTGGAGTCTTTAGGGGAAATCCAAAGCAAGTGTTTCAGCGGAATCCCCAAGCCCTCTTGCTCCACCCCTACCCATTTCTTGGAGGACGCATGAAAATGCCAATCTAGAGCTCTAACAAGAGAGGAAGCCACAAAGTACGCTCGTATGTTGGGTAGTCCAACCCCTCCTCTGGTCTTGAGCAAGGATAGGATATTCATTCGCAATCTGGACCTCTTGCCCCCCCAGACAAATCTAAGGATCATAGATTGCATTTTGGAGAGGAAGCCTCTATCCAATAGAACAGTAACTGTCTGAAAAGTATAAAAGAGTCGGGGCAAGACATCCATCTTGACTACGTTTATTCTCCCGAACCAGGATAGCTTTAATTGTCTATAGGAGGTAAATGCCGACTCCGCGTTAGTCAAAAGGGGTTGATAATTTAAATTGAATATTTGTTTAAGATCTTTTGGTATAAGGACTCCCAAGTACTTAATGGCTTCTACTTTCCATTTAAATGGGAACTGTTTAGATAGATGAGAAACCAATTCTCCAGGCAAAGAAATATTGAGTGCCTCGGTTTTGGAGCAATTCACTTTAAAGTTGCTCAATTGTCCGAACCGTTCAAACTCCATTAAGACCGAAGGGATGGAGACCAGGGGCTGGGAGATGTAAATTAGCAGGTCATCTGCAAATAAGGCTAATTTGTGATGACTGTGTCCCAGCTTGACCCCATGGACGCATTCATTGGACCTAAGTGTAAAATATTTAACTATTATAGTGTCAATTCAAAAATCACCAAGAACACAATCAGTCATTTTTTCACAATTGCCCGTCAATAGTTTGAATTTGATATAAAGAAACATAGTCTTGTAACATCTCAAATGAAAGCTGTTACCGTTCTGAGTAAAATGATGCCTCTCCCACTTCATTATCTTATTTCTAGCCTGAGATAAAGAAATGTAAAGTCATACCAGGCCAAAATTCACCCTTTTTTTAAACTTTAAAAATCTGTAAAAAATTAACTGATGAAGAAAAAAATTCTAAACTTTTAATTTGTAATTAACTAAAGTTGTACTTCATAAAGGAAAAAAAAAAAAAAATCTAAAGACGTCAGGTAAAAAAAAATATTCATATTTAGATCACTTGATATGGAATGACCCATTGACGCTATTACTAGTAAAATATGTTAAAATATGATCTCATTGCGATCCCAACTTGAAATTTGGTACAGATGTGGCTAAGAGCAAAGCAGACACATGGGCAGTTTTTGAAATATTTAAAGCGCGCCAATTTTTCGGAAATGCGTTTTAAAGTTTTGCGCTTACGATCACATGGGTAAAATATTAACAAAGATCCTCTTGTGACATATCTGATGAAAGCCTGGACAGTTCTGAGTAGATTGGTGTTTATTTTGTTTCTCTATCTTATTTCTAGCCCGAGATATGATAGAAAATGTAAAGCCATACCAGGCCAAAATTCGCACTTTTTTAAAACTTTAAAAATCTGTAAAAAATTAACTGATAAAGAAAAAAATTCAAAACTTTTTTTTTGTAATTAGATAAAGTTGTTCTTCATATAGTAAAAAAATTTAAAAAATCTGAGGACGTCAGGGAAAAAAAATATTCATTTTTGGATCACTTGACATGGAATGACCCTGAGTAAAAAATTAAAAACAGTTGAGTCCTGCACACAGCGAACAAGTCTGTGAGAACATTTTCACACCGCCAACATATTGGAAACAAAAGCTGGCTCCTGCTCACTGGTAAGCATTCACACTAGTCAGGTTTTTGAATACAACGGTTAGGACCGCGTGAGAGATGGGTACACTTTGAAGTTAGCGGCGTGGCTTGAAATAACTTTTTTTGCGCAAAAAAACGGATGGACTAAGTACCCTGTATTTGTTACATTAATTTTTTATACTGCACTCGCATTTAATATTAATATTTTTACTGCAGTGTACAGTTGTTTTTGTCGCTTTGTTTCCCGTATTCTATTGAGTGCAGCTCCTGGCCCCGGGGACTCCTGCTCATTCTGTGGGGAGCATCCCATCAAGCTGCCGCACATCCCCCGGAGGCCCAAGCAGCGCCGGTGCATTCACCGGACACCCACAGGTGGCGTCACGACAAACAAGAATCATCCCCATCCTTTCATCCCTTTTGATCTGACCACCGGGCCCCACAGCCTCAGGCGCGGAACCGTGACAAGGGAATCATCGCCTGAGACGTGAGCATCCGGCAACGGTGAGTCACCATGTCCAGCAGACATTGTAGGAATACAATATGGATTTTATTATTAGGGTAATGACACACTGGCGTGAAACTTGGACAAGTACAATGCGTGATTTCATTGCATTGCACTCGGTCCAATGTTATTCAGTGTCTGAGAGCAGATTGTCGAGTGTTGGATGCTTTTTTCTCATCCAGATTCAGGATGAGAAAAAAGTCGCAACATGCTTGCCAATGCAAGTCTATGGGTCCGACAAACTCATCTGTTTTTTTAACTGATACATTCTCATTCTGTAGCTGAGAACAATGTAAAAATGTTCCTGTAAATGATTATACAGTAAATAGGTGCTGAGAAAGAAAACTATTGCACACGGATGTGATCTGAGAATATGAGAAAAATGTCAGACACTCACAGGAGTTGCCAAACAGAGCATAAAATGGATGTCACTCATCCGACTCTCCTGAATGAGAAACGGACCAATTTTAAGGTGGCGGGAGACAGTGTACCACCATGTCCTCAGCTCTGTGCACAAACAGTGTACCACCATGTCCCCAGCTCCGTGCTGTGCACAGACAGTGTGCCACCATGTCCCCAGCTCCGTGCTGTGCACAGACAGTGTACCGTCATGTATCCAGCTCCCTGCTGTGCACAGACAGTGTACCATCATGTACCCAGCTCCGTGCTGTGCACAGGGTACCACCATGTCCTCAGCTCCGTGCTGTGCACAGACTGTGTACCGTCATGTATCCAGCTCCCTGCTATGCACAGACAGTGTACCATCATGTACCCAGCTCCGTGCTGTGCACAGTGTACCACCACGTCCTCAGCTCCGTGCTGTGCACAGTGTACCACCATTTCCTCAGCTCCGTGCTGTGCTCAGTGTACCACCATGTTCTCAGCTCCGTGCTGTGCAAAGACAGCGTACCACCATGTCCTCAGCTCTGTGCTGTGTGCTGACAGTGTACCACCATTGTCCTCACGTCTGTGCTGTGTACCACCATGTCCTCGGCACCCCCCCTCCATGTCCTCTGCACATGATGCGGACCCAGAGCTCGGGTACTCAGCTCTCGGGCTCGGGTTCAGTTCTGTCTTGGGGATATCACAGGTGGCCTGCCCAAGGCCATGGCCCTGGGGGTCAACTGAATTAAATGTAATGAATAAAGTATATAAGTTCGTGACGCCACCTGCTGAGTCTGGTGATGTTCACCAGCGCCGCCACAGTCCTCGGGTGGTCGGTGGTATTGCGGCTTGGATGGATTAGTCCCCACAGGCGGTACTGCACCACCGGGGCAGCGAGTCGGTTAAAGAACAGTTTATATGGAAAGGATGTAGCAGAGTCGGGACTTCACTTCACTGGGTAACTTTACTGAAAACTTTGCCAAAGTCATACTGTTCAGCAATGCAATTGATGGTATAATGGTAAATGCTCTGGATGCTGCAAATGGAACTTCTGGCTGTAGATGGAACCCTCCTTATGTTCCTTTCTTTCTCTTTCTTTCCTTGCCTCCCAGTGGCAGTGAAGTCTGACTTCCTAAAGACAATCTGACCTCCTGCTGCTTTTCTCTTTTTCTCCCAACCTCCTGTGCGGTCAATCTTCTCTGTCACTGCAGCGTCCTGTTGTTTCTGGCTCCCTTTTCTTGACTCACTCAGGAGACTGGGGCTGTATCTATAATATCCCCGTTCTTCGGATTCTCTGTGAACCATAGAGGAATTCACAGTTGCGGGCTCCGGTACCCGGTTTGCAGTGGCGTAACTTGAATCCTATGGGCCCCGATGCGAAAGCATCAATGGGGCCTCCAATTATTGCAAATCTATAATAGCATTAGTCTTTTTCTATAGGCCAAAGGGACTTTTGGGGCCCCTAGGCTCCAGGGCCCGGGTGCGATTGCAACCCCTGCATCTGTTGTAGTTACGCCCCTGCCGGTTTGCTTCTCATGAACTAGCTCTCCGCTGAGCTTCTGTTCCTCCCTTCTGTTTTCTGGGATCTGTTCTGTTCTGGGCCCCTCAGCCGAGGAGACCCTCCTTGCTCCAGCTCTTACTCCATCTCTCTTCTCTAACACTGACGGAGCTTGACTAACTAGTTCCCCCTAGAGGCCACTCTATATCCTCCCGGGGACCCTCCCACCTACAACTCTAGTGTGTGGGTGTTGACTCTAGGGTTCCACCTAGTGACCATTGTTCCAATTGCAGTGGGGTGACTACATCGCTTTTCTGGGTGCAGTACCCCTTTTGTGGCACCTACATGGTGGGTGCCACACACACACTCCACTATGTCCTCTGCACACCCTCCTCCATGTCCTCTGCACACCCCCTCCATGTCCTCTGCACACCCCTTCCATGTCCTCTGCACACCCCCTCCATGTCCTCTGCACACCCCCTCCATGTCCTCTGCACACCCTCTCTAGGTCCTCTGCACACCCCCTCCATGTTCTCCGCACACCCCCTCCATGTTCTCTGCACCCACCCTGCATGTCCTCTGCATCCACCCTCCATGTCCTCTGCACTCCCCTCCATGTCCTCTGCACTCCCCCTCCATGTCTTCTGCACCCACCTCCATGTCCTCTGCTCTCCCCCTCTATGTCCTCTGCACTCCCCCTTCATGTCCTCTGCACCCCCTCTTTATGTCCTCTGCACCCCCTCCATGTCCTCTGCACCCCCTCCATGTCCTCTACACACCCCCCAGGTCCTCTTCACCCCCCCTCCATGTCCTCTGTACCACCTCCATGCCTTCTGCACACCCCCTCCATGTTCTCTGCACACCCCCTCCATGTCCTCTGCACACCCCATGTCCTCTGCACACCCCATGTCCTCTGCACCCCCCAATGTTCTCTGCACACCCCTCTATGTCCTCTGCACACCCCTCCATGTCCTCTGCACACCCCCTCCGTGTCCTCTGCACACCGCTCCATGTCCTCTGCACCCCCTCCATGTCTTCTGCACATCCCCTCCATGTCTTCAGCACACCCCCTCCATGTCCTCTGCACACCCCTCCATGTCCTCTGCACCTCCTTCCATGTCTTCTGCACACCCCCTGCATGTCCTCTGCACACCTCATGTCCTCTGCACCCCACAATGTGCTCTGCACATATCGAGCCCATTAGGACGGGGTACTCGGTACCGGACCGCGTTGCTGCGGGGGATGTCACGGGTGGTCCTGGTCCGGACCATGTCCCGGGCCCTGGCAATTATAAAGGGGTATTTACAGGGGATAATGTCAGTCGTGACGCCACCCACGGTGTGTGGTCAGTATGAGGGACCACCGCTGCTGCAGAACCTCCGGGGTGATGTTAGGCAGCTTAGATGGTACTGCTCTCCGTAGGTAGAAGCAAGGTCCCCGGGGCAGTGGTTGATATAGTCTATTGTGGATGTAATGGTAGGGGATGATAGTGGAGACGGGTTAAGGAACACACACTCACGTTTTGTAGTTTCCAAGGCTTTACTGCGATGTTGTTGCAGGTTTATAGTCCACGGAATCTGTACTGGGGCCGGGTTTCTCCCACCCTGTCCGGGTCCTCAGCTTCCTCGTGCTGCGCTGTGTGTGTGTCCTGCTGCTGCCTCTAGCTTAGCTGCTGGCACTGTCTCACTCTCTCTCTCTCCTTCTGCTGGTACCACTTGGCTAGGCAACTTGAGTCTTCTGTGTTGCACTGACCCCGCTGTGTTGCTTTGCTCTGGTACTGTGGTGGTCTAGAGACTCCACTACTCCTTGATTCACTACAATGCCGGATCCGGTGTCCGTTCTGTGCGCTCCTCTGGAGAGAGTGGTGATGGCACTCAGGCTCCCAGATGTGTTTCTCTGTCTCTCTAGTTCTCCTCTCCTCAGACCCTAGCTAGGCCTGGAATCGTAAGCAGACTGTAGAGAAGCTTGTCACAGCTTCTTTGACACTACAGCCTCTCTCAGTTCTCCCAGGAACTGAACTAACTCTAAACTAGACTTCTTCTGACTACTTCCTCTTGAGCTAGAGTATATAAGGAGCTGGTTTAGCTCCCCCTCCTGGCCCAGAGGTGCTAGTGTAAGTCAGTGTGTTGTGGGGAGGGAACCCGTGTGATGTTACTGTGACACATTAAAACCTGGGGTGCCACATTCCCCCTTGGTTAATTACAGTACTCCGGGACTGTGGAAAAACAAGTAAACAAACAATTAATACAATTAATATATACAGAGACTTAAAAGTAAAAAGTACAAAAATCACTAAAATTTGAAAAAGAGTCCAAAAATTAAAAAATCAGTCTTTCCGGGGGTTTAGTCTATTTCCTCCGGGCTGATAAATATATACAAGAGAGTTCTTACCACAACCAGTCCGTGGTATATATGGTCCATGAGTAAACAAGAAGAAAAGTTCAAAGTTCATACAGGATAGTCTCTGTAGGTACTGGGCTTTTTAACGTTGCAATAACTACCGTATGTATATTTAGTCACGGAGTTCAATTTATATTCAAACAAACATATTTACATTTCACAGTTAATGACATCTTAATCTTTATACCTAGCCGGTAACTGACCTTGGGTACTACGCTCTGATCTACGTAAAACGGGTATACTACTTGCATGTGGACTTTTGGTGTTAGTGGGCATGTACCTACGTGTAGTGATTGGTACTATGGCAGATGAGGATCTGACTGCAGGACTGGCAAGTTCGCTAGGACCAGGAATTTGTTCTTCCTCTACGGGTTCTACTTCCAGTTCTTCAAGTCTTGGGTCTTCTGGTAACACGGGTTCTGGTGTTGGTTTCACCATTGAAGGGAATGCAATCATTGGTACTACAAAGGCTCCGTGGTAATTTGGCCATGTTTTGGGGAAATCTTCTAGTACTGTATGGAATACTTCTTCTTCTTTTTCTTTCTCTTGGATAGGTTGGACCTGTACGGGTTCTGTAACTTCAGGTGTCTTCAGGGTTTCAGGACACAATTTGAGCTGATCTCGGGATACAATTGCTGAAGTTCTTCCATCATCTTTGCTTATTAAACAGGTTTTAACATTGTCCAGGTTAGATGGTAAGACTGTGTATGGGGTGGTTTCCCACTGGTTATCCAATTTGTTAGAGCGTCTCTTTCTCTTGAGAACTTGGTCACCTTCTTGTAATGGCATTGCTCGAGCATGTTTGTTAAAGGTTTTCTCTTGTTTGCTCTAGCTTGTTGAAGATTTCTTTCTACGCACTCTTGCACTTGTTCATACTGTTTCTGACGTTTGGTATCCCAATCTGTTTCTTCCACTTCTGTATCTGGTTTTACGATTCCCATTTCTAAATCAATTGGTAATTTACCGGGTCTTGCACGCATAAGGTAGGCTGGAGTGCAGTTTGTAGAACTCACTGGAACATGGTTGTATAAGTCTACCAAGTCGGGTAATTTATCTGGCCACTGGTTTCTTTCTGGTTCTGGTAAGGTCTTCAACATTTCAATTACAATATGTTTCATCTTCTCACATAAGCCATTTGTTTGGGGATGGTACGTTGTTGTGTGGATTTTCTTACAACCGTACATATTGCAGAATTCCTTGAATACCGTATATACTCGTGTATAAGCCAACCTGGGTATAAGCCGACCCCCCTACTTTTGCCCCCAAAACCTGGGAAAACCTATTTACTCGTGTATAAGCCGAGGGTGGACCCCAGCACAGGTATACAGGCCTTTGCAGTCGTAGTATACAGCAGCCTCCCCAGTGGTATACAGGCCTCCCCAGTGGTAGTATACAGCAGCCTCCCCAGTGGTAGTATACAGCAGCCTCCCCAGTGGTATACAAGCCTCCCCAGTGGTAGTATACAGCAGCCTCCCCAGTGGTGTATACAGGCCCCAGCAGTATTACAGCAGCCTCCCCAGTGGTATATACAGGCCCCAGCGGTGTATACAGCAGCCTCCCCAGTGGAGTATACAGCAGCCTCCCCAGAGGTGTATACAGCAGCCCCAGTGGTGGTATATACAGGCAGCCCCAGAGGTATATACAGCAGCCCCAGTGGTGGTATATACAGGCAGCCCCAGAGGTGTATACAGGCAGCCCCAGTGGTGGTATATACAGGCAGCCCCAGAGGTGGTATATACAGGCAGCCCCAGAGGTGTATACAGCAGCCCCAGTGGTGGTATATACAGACAGTCCCAAAGGTGTATACAGGCAGCCCCAGTGGTGGTATATACAGGCAGCCCCAGAGGTGTATACAGGCAGCCCCAGTGGTGGTATATACAGGCAGCCCCAAAGGTGTATACAGGCAGCAACAGTGGTGGTATATACAGGCAGCCCCAGAGGTGTATACAGGCAGCCCCAGTGGTGGTATATACAGGCAGCCCCAGAGGTGTATACAGCAGCCCAAAATGCTGGCACTTGCCCCCCTGCTTGTAAGCCCCCCCCCGGCTGCTTAACTTACCATCCCTGGTCTTCTGCATCGTGCGCGCAGGTTCCTCCGTGCTCCCGTCCTCCGGCGTCAGCTGCATCCGGGGTCCCCGGCCGTCGCGTAGCGATGACGTCATGCGACCGGCCGGTCACATGACCCTGGATGCTACGGAGGACGGGAGCACGGAGGGACCTGCGTGCGCGATGCACAATACCAGAAATGGTAAGATAAGCAGCCGGGGGGGCCTTACAAGCAGGGGGCAAATGCCAGCATATGGGGGCATATATTTAGATATGCACTGCTTCCCCTGCCGCTGATTGACAGGGGGAAGCAGTGCATATATAATGAGCGGCCCCACGTGATGGGGCGCTCATTCAGCAGCCTCCCCCCGCCTCCTCCAGCCTCCCCAGCCCCGGACACAGCCCCCACCACAGCAGCCTACCGTATTGACCCGTGTATAAGCGCCAGGATCTCTTCTCCCGTCAGTGCACTTTTCAGCTTGTTGAAGGAGTCTTCCTTCTCGTCACTTTACTGGAAAGGAGGATTACGGGTTGCAGACTTTCTTGACTGTCCTACCAGGATGTCTTGCAGGGGAGCTGCTAGCTTCGTGAATCCTCTGATAAATCTTCTACAATAGCCTACCAGGCCCAGGAATTGCCTCACTTCTTTCACGTTTGTAGGTCTTGGCCAATCCCTTATCACTGTGACTTTATCAGGATCCGGTGCTACTCCCTCTGAACTCACGACATGTCCCAGGTACTGTACCTTTGGTTTGAGAAGGTGACATTTGGATGGCTTGATTTTCATGCTGTATTTGGATAAGGCTTCAAACACTTCTGCCAGGTCTTGTAGATGTTGCTCATACGTCTTGGAGTAGACTATGACGTCATCTAGGTACAGGAGGACAGTTTCAAAGTTCTTGTGTCCTAGGCAGCTCTCCATCAGGCGTTGGAAAGTCCCAGGTGTGTTGCAGAGTCCGAACGGCATACAATTGAACTCACAGAGGCCCATCGGCGTAGTAAACGCTGTCTTCTCCTTGTCGGCCTCGGCCACAGGAACCTGCCAGTACCCACTAGTCAGATCAAGGGTGGAAAAGTAGTTAGCAGATTTTAGTGCAGCTAATGACTCCTCAATCCTAGGTAATGGGTATGCGTCCTTATGTGTGATGCGATTAATCTGCCGGTAATCTACGCACATTCTCATGGTCCCATCCTTCTTTTTAACTAACACTAGAGGTGCTGCCCAGGGGCTACAACTGTCTCTTATTACCCCTGCAGATTTCATTTCTTTGAGCATGTCTTTGGTGGTTTGGTAGTGAGCTGGTGGTAATGGTCTATACCTCTCTTTTATAGGCTGATGGTTACCTGTGGGTATAGTGTGCTCTACCCCTTTGATCTGCCCAAAGTCTAACAGGTGTTTGCTGAATATTTGCTCATATTCCTTCACTACCCGGTATACTCCATGCTTGTGACAGGGAGGTGTAGAACTGGTACCTACATGTAACTTTTGGCACCAATCCTCCAGCTTCTCTCCTGAGCCATTGTCATCCACCTGACTTGACGGGTCCAAGGGCTCGAGAGCTGTGATGTTATTGTTATCAACCGTGTACAACTTAGCCATGGTAGCATACTTTGGTAATGTGATCTCATCTTCTCCGCAGTTTAATAGGCGTAATGGCACTCTTCCCCGGTGTACCTCAACCACTCCTCTAGCTGTGAGTATGGTGGGTCTACTGTCTGAGTACACGGGTTCTACCAGGCCTTGATAGTCTCGCCCTTTAATGCCTATTGCGGCTCTACACCAGACCAACATTTCAGTTTTGGGAGGTATTACAATGGGTATTGGATCACTTACTCGTACACTGCCGATCTCACCGCCGGAGATTTCTACCTGTTGCTTCAACATCAGGGCTTTGATTTCTTTGTGCAGAAGCCTCTGTTGTCCGGTTCAGGCAGTCTCGGCGATTTGCTGCAAAACACTTAACACTTCGGAAAAACATTTCTCAATTACATTAATTCCTAGCAGCATCACTGGTTCACGATCTCGCTGGTTAACATCTATGATTATAACACTCTGGTTCTGCAATTCTACCTTTCCAATCTGAATGGTCATCTCTCTGAACCCAACCTATGGTATTAACTGTCCATTACTAGCCCATATGTCCATTGTAAAGTCAGTTGGAGCACTAGTAATGTCTGAATCAGCCCAGGACCTTTTATATTGAACATGTGGGATTGATGTTACCTGGGACCCGGTATCCAGCAAGGTACTAAATGGAATGCCATCCAACACGAAAGGGATCACCGGCTGTCCTCCCACAAATCTGTCAAACCAGGCTGAAGGACCTTGAGAATTTATTCCTGGGGAGCGGCCCGCCTGCCCAGGGAATCGCCGTTTAAAGCACACTCTCGGGCAAGGTGACCTGGTTTCTGGCAACGGCGGCAAATGGGCTGTCCATCCGGTTGGTAGCGATCGCTGGGTCGTCCTCTCGCTGCTGGGTATCTTCTGGGCCTCATCCACGGGGCATCCTCTCTGCTGGTCGCCAACTGGATCTTGGGTGCAGGCTTGGACTCTCGTAGCTGCTTGATGACTTTGGCCATTGAGATCACGGTGTCTGTCAGGGCATCTAGCTTTTGATTGAGGGCGGCACTGGAGATTGATTCCCCAGTTTCAGCAGCAGTTGCTGACATGGCAGAGGTCGCTGGCGCTGCTGGTTACTGAGGTGCTGCTGCATAGTCCGGTACAGATGTTAATTTCCGGGGCTCTTCTAGCTGCTGCAGACAAATGGCTCTATCTTTCAATTCAGCAAATGTCATGTCAGGGTTCTGCAGAAGTATCATGCTCAGCTGTCCTTTGTGGGAAGGGGATAGGAGGCCCTCTATGAATTGGTCAATAGGGATGAGCCAGTATGCTCGGCACTACTCGTTACTCGCACGAATATCCTGGTACTCAGGGTACTCGGCAAGCACCGAGTACCGCCGAGATGCTCGGACTCCTCAGTAATAATTATCGCTCTGACACAAATACATAGCTCCCTTCAGTGCACACAGTGAGCTGGCACCTCACAGAGAGCAGATTGATTGTTAGGGTCCCTCTGGGGGGCACAGCAAGGTGTTGTATGCTGCGGCGATTTGAAAAAGCCCCCCCTCCCGCCCTGTTCCAGAAACACTCATTTTATAACCGGAAGTCTGTGGGCGGAGCCTGTCACTAATTGACTTACATTGGGCTCGGTGCTCTGGCCGAGTACACGAGTATCTTGGGATGCTCGGCCAGAGCATCGAGCACCCGAGCATTTTAGTACTCGCTCATCTCTATTGGTCAAGTAGCATTTTATCAGCTCCCGGGGCTAAAGCAGGTTCTGCCAGTTTTAGAGCTTTGAGTGCCTCCTGCAGATTCAATGCATAGTCTCTGGCACTCTCTTTAGGCTTCTGGTGGCATGCAAAGAACCTCATCTTAGCCCTGGTATCAGCAGTAGATTCAAAAGTTGCTTTTGGTCCAGCTACTAGATGTTCTACAGTGTCCTTATCTGTGTCCAGCCAGAACGCAACCTCCCGCCGTGCATTGCCCGTAAAGTGTCCCATTATCATCCCTACATGCTGGGCTTCGGTGAGGGGGTACATCACATAATATTCTTTTATCTTTAGCATAAAGTCATTAAGTGTATTAGGCTCACCGGAGTATTGGGTCAGCCACATTGCCCCTGGAGTATACGGCATCAGGAACGGCATGTTTGGTGCTGTTCCTTGCGCCGCTGCACCACCGGGTGCTATCGCTTGATCCTTCGCTGCAGCTCCATCGGCCGTGTTGTGCATTGGGCTGCGACATCTTGTGCCCCCTTAGTTAACGTTTTCCCTCCGTCTTCCGCTTCCGTCCGGATGTCTATGGGAGGTTCCGCGGTGCACCAGGGATCTTCTTTCCCGCGGGATGTTGTTAGCACCAAGGGAGGAGGCTGAATTTGCGCCAATGCAAGGTACCGCCCCCTTTCTTTCCCGCATGCCGCGCGCTGCAAAATGGCGGATTCTCAAAAACACAGTTCGTATGGCACAGTTCAAAAACAGTTTTTTAACCACGGCACACAATACCCGTTTTAACGGGCACGGTAGATCCTGTTCGTGACACCAGGTTTATGCCGAGCCCATTGGGACGGGGTACTTGGGACCGGATCGCGTTGCTGCGGGGGATGTCATGGGTGGTCCTGGTCCGGACCGCGTCCCGGGCCCTGGCAATTATAAAGGGGTATTTACAGGGGATAATGTCAGTCGTGATGCCACCCACGGTGTGTGGTCAGTATAGGGGACCACCGCTGCTGCAGAACCTCCGGGGTGATGTTAGGCAGCTTAGATGGTACTGCTCTCCGTAGGTAGAAGCAAGGTCCCCGGGGCAGTGGTTGGTATAGTCTATTGTGGATGTAATGGTAGGGGATGATAGTGGAGACGGGTTAAGGAACACACACTCATGTTTTGTAGTTTCCAGGGCTTTACTGCGATGTTGTTGCAGGTTATAGTCCACGGAGTCTGTACAGGGGCCGGGTTTCTCCCACCCTGTCCGGGTCCTCAGCTTCCTCGTGCTGCGCTGTGTGTGTGTCCTGCTGCTGCCTCTAGCTTAGCTGCTGGCACTGTCTCACTCTCTCTTTCTCCTTCTGCTGGTACCACTTGGCTAGGCAACTTGAGTCTTCTGTGTTGTACTGACCCCGCCTTGTTGCTTTGCTCTGGTACTGTGGTGGTCTAGAAACTCCACTACACCTGGATTCACTGTGCTGCTTGTGTCAGTCACAGTGCCGGATCCGGTGTCCGTTCTGTGCGCTCCTCTGGGGCGAGTGGTGATGGCACTCAAGCTCCCAGATATGTTTCTCTGTCTTTCTAGTTCTCCTCTCCTCAGACCTTAGCTAGGCCTGGAATCGTAAGCAGACTGTAGAGAAGCTTGTCACAGCTTCTTTGACACTACAGCCTCTCTCAGTTCTCCCAGGAACTGAACTAACTCTAAACTAGACTTCTTCTGACTACTTCCTCTTAAGCTGGAGTATATAAGGAGCTGGTTTAGCTCCCCCTCCTGGCCCAGAGGTGCTACTGTAAGTCAGTGTGTTGTGGGGAGGGAACCCGTGTGATGTTACTGTGGCACATTAACCCCTGGGGTGCCACACACACCCCTCTATGTCCTCTGCACACCCCTCCATGTCCTCTGCACACCCCCTCCATGTCCTCTGCATGCCCCCTCCATGTCCTCTGCATGCCCCCTCCATGTCCTCTGCACCCATGTCCTCTGCACCCCCCAATGTGCTCTGCACATTCCTCCATGTCCTCTGCACACCTCTCCATGTCCTCTGCACACCCCCTCCATGTCCTCTGCACACACCCTCCATGTCCTCTGTACACCCCTTCCATGTCCTCTGCACACCCCCTCCATGTCATCTGCACACCCCTCCATGTGCTCTGCACAACCCTCCATGTCCTCTCCACCCCCCTCCATGTCTTCTGCACACCCCCTCTATGTCTTCTGCACATCTCCTCCATGTCCTCTGCACACCCCATGTCCTCTGCACACCCCATATCCTCTGCACACCCCAATGTGCTCTGCACACCCCTCCATGTCCTCTGCAAAACCCTGCATGTCCTCTGCACACCCCTCCATGTCCTCTGCACACTCCCTCCATGCCCTCTGCACACCCCCTACATGTGCTCTGCACACACCCCCATGTACCTTTTATAGTCAGTCCCAGCTCCTCCTAATCTGTTTACAATTCTTCTTCCAGGCAAAACTTGGCTCCGCCCACACGAGTCACATGTGCGTGATATCATCTCAGGGCCTGTTCCACCCGGCATCAGGTATGTATTCTCCGTAGACAGAGTGTATACCGCTCACCCTGTACCCCTGCAGCCGTGACACCTGGCATTTCTTCACCACCCACCATTTCCCCCCCACTAAAAATATGCCAGTCTTGATACTTAGCCCGGCGAGGGGGAAAATTTTTTTTACATTTTTTTTTAATCTTAATGCTGGTGCCTCCCCTCTCAGTGTGCCACCCTAGGCACCCGCCCACAAGTGCCTAATGGGTAATACGGCCCTGCTCCTATTGAATAGATGACAAGTTCTCTTTGCAGGGAATCTGTCAGGTCAAAAATCCATATGTAACTGCTATAATTTTCTAATTTCTTTCTCTAGCTCTCTCTATTCATGCATTTCTATTATTTATATTTCCCTCCTATCCTCTGTAAACTTTAAAAAAATATTAATTTCATCTGTCAATCACAGTGAGCTCTCTGCAGCCCACTCCCCAAGGAATGAATATTCATGCATCATTACACAGCAATGCCTTTCTGTGATCAGTTATAATGTGTGACTGCAGACAGAGGAGAAAGGAGGGAGAGGAGGTGTGTGTGATCTTAGGCTAGGGTCAGACTAGCATTATCCTTTTGGCTGATGAATCCTTTTAAAACTTTGAATTCTGCATCCTGATCGCTTAGCATTAATGTGGCGTAACGTTGTGCTCACGCTGCCTATCCATCTCTACGGTTACCGGTCTCCCAGTGCAGCAGGCCGCTTGACACAGAAGGACCGGATATGGACATGTGTGTGAAAAATCAGTACTGTATGTGACATGCACACTTTCTCAGGCAGCCATAGAGTTAACATATTTAGTTGCATGTTTTGCAAATTTTTTTTATCTGTTTAGATTTTTTATTAATGCACCTATTATGGGATTTACTTAAGTGGAAACATGGCAACACAATACATGTATAGAGGGAGCTCATGTATGGAAGATGTCGTTAAAACCCCTTTCACATCTGTGTTAGGTGTAATTTGCTGCAGATACGGCAGATCTTGCCGCATCTGATGCCCACTAGCAGCACCAACCGGGCAAGCCCCATTCATTCTCTATGGGGCTTGCAGTCGGGTGCGGCAAGTGCGGTATTGCTGAATCCATCACTTGCGGCACCGCAAAAAAAAAACGCTTCAAGCAGCATTTTTTTTGCACGGCTGTAGTGCCGGATCTGCAGGATCGGTGCCACAAGTTGGCGACATCTGCCGCGAATTACACCTATCGCGGTTGTGAAAGCGCCCTAAAAGATTTAAAAAAACAAACATAAAAGCTTATAAGGAATATTACAACAGTGTGAAAATAATAGGGCCATTCTCTGCAACAATAAAGTGTCATGCCATATCCATATAATAGTATCGAAGCATACAATGCTACATACCATATCTACAGATAAGAGAGCTATGAATACTAAATGGAAATAACGTCATCACACAAAGTACATAAAAATAAAACAGGCATGTACTGTGCACACAATTAGGTCAGAGTATTCTCTGACAGTCTCATAAATACTGAATACAGTATGAACGACCACCACTCTATTAAAGTGGAGTCTTAGCAATCAGACGCCCCGATTGAGTAGTTATCACATTGTTTGGATGTGGGTTAACTTGTTATATGTGGAATACTCTTTTAAGGTCACGGATGTTTTTAGTCATAATTATTCTTATGATAATAAACCTGCATCATCTGTTCTTACAGTCAATAAACTTCAGGTTATTGATGTTAACATATAGATGCTGACATTACAGAGTTTATGAGCATTGATTTTCATTAGGTGACTTTTATGAGTAAAGAGCTCAGAAATGCTGAGGAGAAAGTTCAGTAAATCATGTGCCTTATATAACTTATTATGTTTTTTATTCTTTAGTATATTTTACCTTAGCATCAGTTTACAAATCTAATATATAAAGCTGAGTGTATGTATGTGTGTATGGTACCCCTGAGTCCGGATGCCACAATGCCATTGCCGACCTCGGGGGGTAGTGTCATACCTGAGAGCAACAGAGGGTATCCACAGCAGGTGAGCCAAGCACACAACACCTTTCTGCCTCCAGGACTGAAGGGGGAGCTCTAAACCCAGGTTCAGAGCAGTTCCACTATAAATTCTGGTCTGGGGTGGAGTTAGCCAGTTCAGTTCCTAGGAGGACTGTGGAAGACATCCTGTGGACTTGAGCAGTGCTAAGCTGTTCCCAGGATAGCTGAAGCCTACCTTGAGGGACCCATAGGTGAGGGTCTGAGGAAGTTGAGGAGAGCCTGGGGAGTGGAGTGGTGTCGAGCTCACCCCAGTGCAGAGCGCCAGAACTGGACACCAGAGTCCGAGGCTGTGCAGGGCCTAACGTCCCGGCAGCCAACACCGGAGGGTGGGGGATTCCAAGTCCCCCAGCCACACCACAGTGTCTGCAGGCAAAGCTGCATAGGGAGCCCTGGAGCAGCCACCAGAGAAGTGGAGATGGAGAAGGACTTGAGCTGCCTGCCATACCGGCACAATGTAGGAGAGAGAGTCACAGCTCAGCTGAAGCAACAGCAGAGACCCGCTGAAAGAGCACAGCAGGGAGGCCTCAGAACCAGGTGAGGAGAACCCAGTTACTCCCAGGTTGCACAGACTCCAAGTAACATCACCTGTCAGTGTCCCGGCTTGCACCAATGCTATCAGTAAAGGACCTCAGGAAACAACAACCATGAGCCTGTCTGCTACTTTGCACCCTCCGTTCTTCATCCTATCAGCCATCCAACACCATAGACTTTCCCAGTCGCCCTAGGGATAAGCTCCACCCTTGGGGAGCGATACCATCATAGCTGCTCATCCAACATCCCCAGTGGTCCTGTCTGGCAGCGTTGTCCCAAATAGCCGAATATCATGGGTGGCGTCATGATCCATTATCCCTAAACCATTTCTTCATTTTTAAGTGACTCCACAGGGCCACGAAGCCAGGTCTCAGCTCCCGTGATCCCGAGACCGAATAGCCCGGTTCTGAGTACCCCATGGCCCTGGGGGTGAATGATGTCTATGGATGTGTGTATATATGTATGTCCACTACAGGAATTTGCACCGTTGCATCTACAATCACAAACTTTTGATCAACCACCTCATTGGACTCGGAATGTCAAAGATCATATTTTTAGGAGAAATTTTAACCCTGCGCTTTACAGTCATTCGCCATAAAAAGGCCTATTTACTGTTTCTGTGTGTGAGGTAATAGATACTGCATTGGCTGCTTTCACAGTTAGCCTGGATATTTATCAGGTGACCTATAGCAACCAATTATGGCTCAACTTCTGATTGGTTGCTATATGCAATGAAGGACATTCATAGTATAAAGGTACCTTTACACGCAACAACTTTTCTAGGAATTTCACTGGCAACTTACTGGTTGCAGTGAAATCATGGACACATTGTTCCATTTTGTTGCTGTGTACAAATGGAACAATGTGTCCATGATTTCACTGCAACCAGTAAGTTGCCAGTGAAATTCCTAGAAAAGTTGTTGCATGTAAAGGTACCTTAAGGCTGTATGCCCATGCTGTGTTTGCTTTCCATTTTGTGAGCAAAATCACAGCACAAAAAAAGGATCAAGTCAATGACAAATCTGAGATGCTGTGCCAATGTCTGGATTTTTTCCTGATGAGGTTTGTGGCAAAACCTGATCAGGAAAAGAAGTATTATGTCCTATAATTCATCTGGTTTTGGAGCAAAAACACTTCATTTCTCATCCTCTCCAGCTATCCCACAGTGAGCAAAGGTGATTTCTTCCTTCCATGCACCGGCAAGACTAGTGCAAAGTGACTGGACCTGCGCTCCGTGTGACTCAACCTGAGTCACATGGGGCGCAGGTCCTGGAAGTATTGTATCAATGCCCAGAAGGAAGAACTCACCGGAGCTCACCATAAGCTCACCGGGGATGATAATAAAGTGTGTTTCAGTAGAAAAGACAGCGCCTCTCACATAGGTGATAAAGTTAATGCATCTTCTTTATTCCGTCAACCTCATGCGACGTTTCAAACTCATCTGGTTCTTTATCAAGCACCAACCAGATGGGTTCGAAACGTCGCATGAGGTTGACGGAATAAAGAAGATGCATTAACTTTACTACCTGTGTGAGAGGCGCTGTCTTTTCTACTGAAATATCTTGTGAGTGACCAGGCTGGACTCCCTGGGCTGACGTGCGCCCCAACTAAGGGTAATAGACTTTTCATATTGGAGTGTTACCCAATTATACCAGGGTGCTGTGAACCATTGCGATCTTGGTAATAAAGTGTGTGTATGTCTGTACGTGTGTCTGTCTGTGTGCGTCCCCTTGTTTGTGCTGTGTTTGTATTGGGCACAAACGCAATATGTTTGTGTGGGCCCCACAACGAGTGCGTCACAGGAGGGTATTGCAGCCATAAATGCAGCAGCAATATTCTCTGACCCAGCAGTTATGTGGTTAACTCAGAGATCCATACCCTGCATGCATCACTTAGCATAGAGGGCCAATCAAGGTCCTGGTGGGCAGAGTGCAAGGGTAGTGTGTAGTGGAAAGTCTAGAACAGTTGGAGTTTGAGGGCTGAAGGTGTAACAGCAACCTAGAAGACCCTCTGCAGAATCCCAGCTCTGCAACCTAGGAGAGGGGGCTCGCACAGTCCCGTGCGGCCCCCTGGCCATCTTCTACCGGCCATCTCCCTACCGTCACCACGGTTGAGCACCATTACTCCCGGTGCATTACCAACCGGACTACGGGCGTCAAAATGCGGGCTCAAAATCATCCCGTGCCCATCTACAGCCGGTTTGCTGGTACCGAAGCTAGCAGCAGTTCAGCTCTGCTATGCGAACCAGAAGAGTGGAGGAATCGCTTTACAGGAGCACCCCACCATTGCCAAATCCAGTCGTCTAACCAGCGGTGTACCCACCAAGGGACCCAAGGCTCCCCAAAGCATCCGGAACATATACCCCAGATAGGGCATTCAAGCAGCCTCCCTGTACCCGACCTGGTATTCCTGGGCGACAACGGCAACTTAGTTAGAATGGAGCAACACCGCGGATCTCTGAGGGACACCTATCACTGCTGAGTCCACCCGGTCTGCTACCTACAACTGTATACTATGTATTGCCTGCTGGTTACAGTAAAGCACCCGTTACAGAGACTTACAGTGTCCGTGCTTTCTTATGAACTGTCTGTCCGCACTTCAAGGTAACCGCAGCTGCCGCACAACATCTTCAGCAGCTCACGGCTCCGGGGATCACCGCTCAGCCTGTGGGGAGCGTTCCATCTTGCTGCATTCCATCCCCCGGAGGCCCCGCAGCGTCGGTAAGACTTACCGAAATCACATAGGTGGCATCACGACAAATTAACCCCTTAATCTGTTCCCACAAGACGTCTTCAACTTTTTGATCTGCACTCAACCGAGCCCCACTACCGGCAAGCGCGGTCCACCCGTGACAAGGAGGAAGAAGCTACTGCCTGTCTAAACCGGAGTCCCGGCCACGGTGAGTCATTTGTTCTGCTTTTTTTTTTTTATCTTATGCAAAATTTTCCTGATCACTGATCACTCTTTTTGTGTGGGCACATAGCCTGTGACACAACTTAGGCTAGGGTCACACATAAGGCCTTGGTCCGTTTTTGGCATCAGAATTTGGATTTTTTTTGTCTAAGCCCAAAAACTGATAGAAAAAAGGATTAGATGTAATAAACACCCTATCTGTTTTTCTCTGCACCTAAAACCAATGCTAGGTACGTTTTTGGGGTCCGTTTAAAAAAAAAAAAAAATTTTAACATGGAACTCTTTGTTCTAATTCACCCCTCTTCGGTTCTTTTCACTGGTACAGACGGAGGTCGAGACCTGGTCTCGCGACCTTGGAGGTGTCATTTAAAATAAACGGGGAATGATGACAGGGAAAGTCTAGGGGATAAGGGGTATTCGTGACGCCACCTGCAGTATGCGGCCAGGTTGGCCGCCGCTGCTTCAGACCTTCTGGGGATGGTGACCGGCAGCTGGGATGGTGTCGCTCCCCACAAATGGAGCATAGTCCTAAGGGTAGCAGAGTGGTTTTCTCCGGCTCGTACCTTGTCGGAGGTTCAATTGTACTCTCGGTGATACGGGCGACCTCTGTGGCTGATGGTCGCTGCAAATAAAAGTCTCTCACACCACAGCTGCAGTTCTGTTACTTTTACTCAGGTGTTAAACATGGCTGCCGGGTACTCTCCCTGCCAGTCTCTGGTTTGCTCTTGCTCCAGAGCCGAGTCAGTGCAGTCAAGCCACGGTTGGTGCCCTTTCTCTAGGTGTCTCAGTCTGTGGTGGTCTGTCTCTCTCTCGTCGCTATAAAGAGTAGTTCTCTTCTGGAGCGAGTATGTCGTTGCTCTGCCCCCAGGCTCTCAACACTCTCCGAAGTACAGAGCTCAGGTACTGGCAGCCACGAGTGCTTATTTGTGTCCCTGGCGCTATTAGGTCACTCTCCCGGGCACTGCTGTCTAGTTTGGCCACCTTCCCCAAGATGTGTCGGATGTTCGGCCACAGCTCCCGTTAGGAGTCAGGGACCTCAGGTTTTATGGCTCGGGCATGAAGTATCCGCACCGTCTTCAGGGCCAGGTGCTTGTGGCGTCCCCAACCCCTCTTTCTCGTCAGATTCGGGCGTACGGGGAATCGAGGTCTCATCCGCTCCACTGTGGCTCTTCTCTCTCTGTCAGTCTTTCCCTCTGGTGGGCGAGCAGGGTGGCATTGCTCCAACCCACAGGAGTCGTCACCATACCGCCTCTACTCCTCCAGTCTCCTTCTACTGTCTCCCTTCTAACACTGCCCTGTCCCCCTTTTCTGGTCTGTGTCCTCCATCAGGGTCAACCCACCATCCTGGGGGCCTGCTACTGCGTGTGTTTTCTGGGTTCAACTGCACCATCCCGACACCTGGAGAACAGTGGCACTACACTCGCTATTTGCGGGAATGCAGTACATCTGGTGGCAGCTTACCTGGTGGGGTGCCATACAAGAGGCTGCACACAGTAGGACGCACACAGCAGGAGGACACACACAAGCCCTGGCATACAGCAGGAGGTCACACACAGGCCAGTATACAGCAGGAAACTGCACACAGCCATCAGCATACCACAGTAGGCTGCACATAGCCCCCAGCGTATGACAGTAGGCCGCACACAGCCCCCAGTATACAGCAGGAGACTGCACAAAGCACTCATTATACAGCAGGAGGCTGCACCCCCATCTGTATACAGCAGGAGGCTGCACACAGCCTTCAGTATACAGCAGGAGGCCACGCAGCCCTCAGTATAGAGCAGGAGGCTGTACACAGCCCCCAGTATTTATCAGGAGGCTGGGCTATACACAGCCCCCAGTATACCTCAGGAGGCCACACACAGCCCTCAGTATACAGCAGGAGGTCACAAACAACCCTCAGTTTTCAGCCGGAGGCTGTACACAGTCCCCAGTATACAGCAGGAGGCCACACATAGCCCCAGTATGCTGCAGGAGGCCGCACCTGTTGTACCCCTGTGGGCCAGTCTCCAATAGATGGCGCAGCACCCGGGATTGGGGAGTCCAGTCACCCCAAACACACACCCAACATACTCTCAATCGCAAGACTAGGGACTCTATGCCCAGCAATGGGATGGCGGGAGGAGAGAAGTGGAGGGTGGGAAAGTTAGTACAGGACACGGTTATGGGAGGAAACAAAAACCAAACAAACCAAGTTTAGTGAGCAGTCAGCCAAGTAAAGTCGAAGAGTCAAGTTCAGTCAGGAGAGGCAAGAACACCATCACACAGGACTGAAAGGACACAGATCTTGTGTGGGTCCAGGGCTGCAAACCGTAGTGAGAGACAGAAGGAGTTCTAGGTGTGCTCATATTAGCGGGGACACTGAGGGACTCATCTGGAACCAGGGTGCTGATTCTGCTGAAGAGGCCAGGATGCTCTACGCTCCAACCACGAACACTGGTGGGGTGCGGGGTCTTTATGTCCCACGACCCAACCTCCGGCGCAGTGAAAAGAAGGCCGCCGTACTAGGGCTAGGGGACCCGGCAGGTCGCCCACCAAAAGCCTGTGGTAGCTAGCGTGCGGACAGACCAAGAGGCCCATGAAAGGAGCACGAAAGGGGGTGATTCGGATGAGCCGTCCCGGCTGCTATGAACCTACTGGAACCGCCACTGCACTGCATTGTAACCATCTGTTGAGAAAGTGAAGTAAACCGGGTTGAAGCTCAGCAATGTATCCTGTGATTCCTGTGCCTGAGGAGAGGTAGATTGATCTGCCGAGTCAGCAGCAGCAGCCGGCCTGAGTGTGACTTTGAACTCTGACAGCAGCACAGCCCCGCTCGTCCACTATTCCCCTGCACATCCATATACTTTCCGGTTACACTGGGGATCTGCTCTTCCAGTGAAGAGCTGAACCATCAGAGCTGCTACTCGCATCATCCCCAGAGGTCCCGACTGTAGGTACCGGCCGCATTCCACGGGTGGCGCCATGACACTCTTTTACTTTTAAAACTTTTATTTTCTACATTTTTCTAATTTCCCCTTTTAACTGCTCGCTCGACGAAGGGATCACGGACCGGGTCATGTCACTGTGACATCCCGCAGCCCCAGACGACAACGAGAGGGCCCAGTACCGAGTGCTCCACGGTCCCCGCCAGGGGCGAGTCACACCAAATCCTCAGTATACAGTAGGAGGCCTATTTACTTTCTGACTTTTATGTACAAAATATTTTTTGTTAAACAATTCTATTTTGTCATAGCTAAGCTAACAGTTATTTATTATCTCAGCTCAGGGCAATGCCAGCTACTACAGCTAGTGTTTACGATAAAAAAGGGAATCTGTTACCAAGTTTTTGATGAGCCTTCTGAGAGCAGTATAATATAGGGACACCAATTCCACGATACCAGCAAGGTATCACTTCCTGGGCTGTTACTGTAATTTGATTAAAATCACTATTTCATCTGCTGCAAATCTTCCATTTGTCTGAAAGCTGAACCCTGTATGACACAGTCCACATCACTAATTGACACCTTTCTGTGTACACTGTGCATAGGCAGAAAGCTACCAATCCTGGTGATGGCAGAATTAAACAGAACTCATAAATATGATGGACTACAAGGCAGCAAATTTACTAGTTCTGTAATGATAATGCACTGCTGATAAAACCATGAGTTTATCAAAACTGCAGCAAGCAGCCCAATAAGTACTACATCGTGGAAATCAGAGCTGCTGTCTCTACATTATGCTGCTCTCAGTAGGTGGCCAAAATCTGATGACAGATTCCCTTTAATAATAACTTCTACATACCTCAAAACATACACTAATCGCATAGGGGTTTCATTAAGATTCATTAAGACCGGCGATTCTGTTGCTGGTAGTGATGGGCAAAAGTGGCGTTACACCTGGTCAGGCGTCACAGTTGGGGTACTGCACCCATAAATGAGTGTGCGGTTACCCCTGTCACAACGGAATGCAAATGTTCTTCAGGAGGCTCCCATCCTAGCACTCCCACACACACCCACTTAGGCACATGGCAGAGGTCCCATACCATAGGGGTGGAGTTAGGAGAAGAGGGAGGACACACAGTGCCTTTCAGTCGGCACTGAGGAAAGACAGAGAACGAGGATCCTCCGAGAGATTGAAGGAGGAATCCCAGGGAAAGGGCCCCGTAGAGAGAGAAGCGGGCAGCCCAGACGGAAGGAGGCAACCCCTTTAGCGCCCATGTCGATTCCCAGGCCCTAGGGTACTCGGGTACCAGGCTCGGTGGGTGTTCTAGGATGTCACGGGTGGCAGCGCCTGATCCAGTGGCCTGGGTGACACTTCAAAAAGGGGGGTTATTTACAGGGGGATAAGAGTTTGTCATGTGACGCCATCTGTAGTACCTGGTGATGGGTCCACAGCAGCAGGTTGCCGACTGCAAAGATGGACTTTGTCCGGATCCTCGGGCCCGGCATTCCCGTGGTGGACTGGAGATTCCCCTGGAGTATGGTCACTCCACTCTGGGGTTCTCCCTTTCTCTCTAGGGCCTCAACTCCGCTCGTCGGGCACCTTCTTTCAGGATCTCTTCAAGACCCCTTCACCTTCCCTCAGGATCAGCTGGAAACTGTCCGGGTAACCCTTCTGCCTCGTTTCACACTTCTTCTCCTCCGACTCCGACTCTGTACTTTCAGACACTCCTTATCTGATTCAGACTCACTGTCTGACTGTCTCTAATTCCCCCTAGAGGTGAATATATCTCCCTCCCTTGTGGTACCTCCCACCACTACTCTGTGTGGGAGTGCAGGAATGGGTCCCACCCACCAACCTAGGGTCCCATTGCAGCTGGGGAAATTACACCTCTTTTACAGGTGCAATACTTCTCTGTGATGCCTGACTATGAGGGGCACCACACCCATACTCAGGAGGGAACCCTGGTCTGTTTTACTGGAGCACCAGCTCCGAAGACGGCGAGGGAGTTTATCCCCTCACCAAGAACACCGGAGGTCGCGGTCTGTTTGCCGACCACAATACCCTTCAGCAAGGAAACCAGTCACACCAGGCACACCAGAATAACCCACCGGGGTTTGAGCTCGCCCCAACGGGCCTGGTACTAAGCGGGCTGTTCCCGGACAGGCATTGAGAGCAGGACACAGGGCAGATCCAAGCAGGCATTCCTCGGGAGACTCCCCGAGACTTTCCAGCCTGTTGTGACTATCTGGCCAGCTATTTCGTTCAGAGACTGTTACCTGCTGTGAACTGTATTACCATCTGCATCGTTCCAGTAAAGTACCCAGGTAGAGTGCTCAAGTCTTCGTGTATTTGTTTCTTCACTGCACTGTGCTCATCCATCCATTACCAGAACCCCTACCATCACCGGTGCATCCCTGCCCCGGGGGGTTAGCTCCACGTGCAGGGAGCTGTAACATCAAAGCTGCTATACCATCACCCTCCGGAGGACTGAAGCGGCGCTGGTGCTCAATCACCAGAAGCTGTGGGAAGCGTCACGAGAACTACATTATAAACTTTATTCCCCTGTATATATATACCCCCTCTTTTTAAAAGATCAGTCTCCGGAGCCACGGGTCTGGGCTGGCCACCAGTGACATCCCCCGACCACAGCAGAAAAGGGCCCAGATACCTGAGTCTACACTGCCCCGGGCGACACACAGACCCAAACTGAATCGGATACTTAGTGTCTGCGCACAGACCCCAAACATCGACTTCTCAACGTAGCCTGTGTTAGATTTGGCGTGCAGCCAATCAGCAAGCTTTAGTAGTAAAAGGGGGATTTCCATGACTCAATTCTCCTTCTTTACATGCTCAAAGTCTGGTAAAGAATCCACATAAACGCACAACACTATACCTTTTTTATTCACATTTTCAAAGGGAGCTCCTTGTTCAGTCTCTTTGTACCCCATACATTTCCGGCGAAGGGAGAATTTGTGTCGCCCCAGGGTCGTGGGGTACTCGGAACAATGCTATTTAGCAGCTCTGGGGAGTCACAGGGGTTGAGACCCGACTCCCATGACCCTGGGTTCAGTTGTAAAAGGGAGTTCTTAGTGTGGTAGGGGAAGGGGTGATAAGAAGTGTTGTTATTTAGGACATCACCCATGGTATGTCGCTATTAGTGGCCATCGCTGCTGCAGAACGTCTGTGGATGATGAACGGCCAGCTGGAATGGAGCGGCTCCCCACAGGTGGAGCGGATCCCCGGGGCAGTGGATGTGGTAAGGGTGTAGGGTGCAGAATGGTGGGCGCAAAGCAACAGACAGACTCACGGTTTGTTAGTTCCTTAGTCCTTTTACTGGTCCAACTGTAATTCCGACTTGTGTTACTAAGCGGAGTCATGGCACCTGAGAGCGACTCGGAGTTCTCCTCACTCGGCAAGTTCTCAGGCTTTGTAATGGGTCTCTGCTGCTTAAGCTGAGCTGCTGACCCTCTATCTCTTTCCCTCCTGCTTGGTGCCAGTATGGCAGGAAACTCGAGTCCTTCTCTAGCCTCTTGTCTCGGACGGCTGTTCCTGGGCTCTATCTGTTGCTTTGCCTCCAGGCACAGTATGGCTGGGGGACTTAAAATCAACCCACCTTCCGGTATTGGCTGCCGGGTCGTTAGGCCCTGCACATCCTCGAACTCCGGTGTCTGTCCTTGGTGCTGTTCCACCGGGGCGAGCACGACACCGCTCCGCTCCCTGGGCAACTCTCCACTTCCTCAGACCCTTGCCTTGGGCCGCCAAGCTAGGCTTAGCTACCCTGGGACGAGCATAGTGCAGCTACCAGTCCACAGGAAGTCTTCCTCAGTCCTCCTAGGAACTGAACTGACTAACTCCGCCTCAGACCAGAATTTTTAGGGGAGTTCACCCTGAAGCCAGGTCTTGGTCTCCCCCTTCAGGCCTGGAGGCAGAAAGGTGTTGTGTGCTTTGGGTTTTGCTTGGTGTGAAGTCCCTCCATTGCTCTCAAGCGTGACACTTCCTCCTGGGGGCGATAATGACACTGTGGAACTTAGATCCTGAGGTGCCACAGATTTGTCGCCATTGCTTGGCCCTTCCTTATTGTTCTCACGATCTATTTTATTAAAGTTACAGTTAATCTAGGAGTCATGGCCACTCCCCTGGGTACTGTGGACTAACAAGTCACCGCCTAACTTGGTGTCAATCACCTTTTCTGGAGCTACCATATTACTACCAGTTGCACTATGGTTTTTCTCTTTAAACGTCATGTCTCTAAGTTGGGGACACAAACCATTTTATTTGGTCACCCATAACTCTGGACTGTCAATCTTAAGAAGAATTAGCACTTTCTAATTATTCATCCACATAGTACAAGAAACCCCTTCAGCCTCCTGCTGTAGTGGGACACGGCCCCCGGCCTACTGTAACTGGAAGAACTAAGTATGGGACTACACCAACATCAGTAAAATAAGAATGCGCAAATAGGGTCTTATCTTAATTAAACATTGTCCGCTTGCGATGTGGAATTGCTCACCTTGTCCAGTTGTGAGACCCACAACTGGTTAAAAAGCGATAAAGCAACTGCTGCAGGAACAGCACTCCCACAGATAGCCATGGTCACAACATAGATTTCCTTGGACGAAGTGCCTCTCTGTCCACACTGCTGCTTCAGGACCAAAGGAACCAAGACACAGGGATGTCTGGATCGACTTATGCCTTTATTGGCCTACGCGTTTCGGAGCCACAAACCGAGCTCCTTCCTCAGGGAACATCCAGACAGAGGCACTTCGTCCAAGGAAATCTACAGCAACATCATGCCTCCCAATGTTCATGTCCATCTCAATGACCACTCTGGTCATCGAATAATCTTCTGTGTAACCATAAATACAGGTGACTCTGATCTTCCTTCTGGGCATCAGGTTCATCAAGTGAGGCCTTCACTAGGATCACTAAGCGCCCTTGAGTATAAATCTAATCACATATTATCCATCCACCTCCACAGAACACACACATGGCTCCTCGCTGGGTGGACAGTGCATACTGCAGACCAGACCCATGCCCCTTTAAAGAGGACCTGTCACCAAACCAGGCATGGTGATCTAATTACAGCACTGGATGCAGAATGTCTGCAGCATCCAGGGAAGGGTTCACCCAGCACTTGAGCAGCCCTGTACCCCGAGATATTACACTTAGAAAACTTACATGCTCCAGCCATTAAGGAGGTGGCTAGGGGCTGCAGCCAAAGGGCAGATTCACACCCCCTGCATGTTTAATCTGCCTACTGCTGCCAATCATTCTCTCCCTCTTCTCCAGCATTAAACAGAGGGTTTTTTTTCTCTCCAAGAAATGTCCGTTTAGCCCTCACGCCAAATGGCAAGTTCTGAAAAAAAAACAACCTCTGTTTAAATGCTGCTGAAGAGGGAGAGAATGATTGACAGCGGTGGACAGATTAAACATGCAGGGGGTGTGAATCTGCCTTTGGCTGCAGCCCCTAGCCACCTCCTTAATGGCTGGAGCATGTAAGTTTTCTAACTGTATTATCTCGGGGTACAGGGCTGCTCAAGTGCTTGGTGACCCCTTCCCTGGATGCTGCAGACATGCTGCATCCAGTGCTGTAATTAGATCACCATGCCTGGTTTGGTGACAGGTCCTCTTTAATTTAGGTTCAGGGGGTGTTAACATTAACACTTTAACAGCCTTGTCAGGTTGCTAAGGGGTTAATGTGAACACCTCCTGAACCTAAATTATTAATTGATATCATGTGTTAGAAATCTGTATTGTGCTGTATATATTGTATGTCTGTGTACTTGTCTATGCCTATGACTAAGGTTGTCCGAAATGCATAAGGTGGGGGGCCAGACCCCTAGGATACTGAGTTTTTAATATGTGCATGTGATTTCTATGAAATAAAGAATTTTATGGAAAGGCGTTGTGCAGGATTCATCTTCTGCCTTGGATCTTCCCTCAGCATTGCAGGCAGTAAACAATGTCCATGCACAGTATCCACTGGCCTCAGTCAGTCTTAATAGGGATTTCAGGTCCCTCAACTTGGAACTCCAAACACTTGTGGACTCCACAGCATGTCCTGCACACTTGAAGGACCTTACGAGACAGACCATGTGACCCAGAATAAGACACCTGATATACTACCTGACCCACCCACCAGTCAAGAGGTGTGTTCAGTCAGACACACACATACCTGCATGTATTAAACATTCTCTGTAATGCACAAAGTCTCAGTGAAACATTCATATGTACATTGCAGCAGACTTCCGCCTGTACAATACATACCAGCTATTCACAACATAGCTGGTCGCCATACTACAACGCACATAGCACACACATGTATACATCAAGCAGATACACACAATGTATACAGACATAGGACACACACATGCATACAGATCATGTACACACATATGTATACACACTCATAGCACACGCGCATGTACAGTGTTGGCCAAAAGTATTGAGACCCCTGCAATTCTGTCAGATAATACTCAGTTTCTTCCTGAAAATGATTGCAATCACAAATTCTTTGGTATTATCATCTTCATTTAATTTGTCTTCAATGAAAAAAACACAAAAAGAATTGTCCTAAAGCCAAATTGGATATAGTTCCACACCAAACATAAAAAAGGGGGTGGACAAAAGTATTGGCACTGTTAGAAAAATCATGTGATGCTTCTCTAATGTGTGTAATTAACAGCACCTGTAACTTACCTGTGGCACCTAACAGGTGTTGGCAATAACTAAATCACACTTGCAGCCAGTTGACATGAATTAAAGTTGACTCAACCTCTGTCCTGTGTCCTTGTGTGTACCACATTGAGCGTGGAGAAAAGAAAGAAGACCAAAGAACTGTCTGAGGACTTGAGAAACCAAATTGTGAGGAAGCATGAGCAATCTCAAGGCTACAAGTCCATCTCCAAAGACCTGAATGTTCCTGTGTCTACCGTGCGCAGTGTCATCAAGAAGTGTAAAGCCCATGGCACTGTGGCTAACCTCCCTAGATGTGGACGGAAAAGAAAAATTGACAAGAGATTTCAACGCAAGATTGTGCGGATGGTAGATAAAGAACCTCGACTAACATCCAAACAAGTTCAAGCTGCCCTGCAGTCCAAGGGTACAACAGTGTCAACCCGTACTATCTGTCGGCGTCTGAATGAAAAGGGACTGTATGGTACAATACCCAGGAAGACCCCACTTTTTACCTTGAGACATAAAAAAGCCAGGCTGGAGTTTGCCAAAACGTACCTGAGAAAGCCTAAAACGTTTTGGAAGAATGTTCTCTAGTCAGATGAGACAAAAGTAGAGCTTTTTGGGCAAAGGCATCAACATAGAGTTTACAGGAGAAAAAAAGAGGCATTCAAAGAAAAGAACACGCTCCCTACAGTCAAACATGGCAGAGGTTCCCTGATGTTTTGGGGTTGCTTTGCTGCCTCTGGCACTGGACTGCTTGACAGTGTACATGGCATTATGAAGTCTGAAGTCTACCAACACATTTTTCAGCATAATGTAGGGCCCAGTGTGAGAAAGCTGGGTCTCCCTCAGAGGTCATGGGTCTTCCAGCAGGACAATGACCCAAAACACACTTCAAAAAGCAATAGAAAATGGTTTGAGAGAAAGCACTGGAGACTTCTAAGGTGGCCAGCAATGAGTCCAGACCTGAATCCCATAGAACACCTGTGGAGAGATCTAAAAATGGCAGTTTGGAGAAGGCACCCTTCAAATATCATGGACCTGGAGCAGTTTGCCAAAGAAGAATGGTCTAAAATTCCAGCAGAGCATTGTAAGAAACTCATTGATGGTTACCGGAAGCGGTTGATCGCAGTTATTTTGTCTAAAGGTTGTGCAACCAAGTATTAGGCTGAGGGTGCCAATACTTTTGTCTGGCCCATTTTTGGAGAAATGATCAATGTTTTGCTTTTTGCTTCATTCTCTTTTGTCTTTTTTCATTGAAGACAAATTAAATGAAGATAATAATACCAAAGAATTTGTGATTGCGATCATTTTCAGGAAGAAACTGAGTATTATCTGACAGAATTGCAGAGGAGTCAATACTTTTGGCCAACACTGTATACAGAGCACATTCATACAGATACATGTTTTCACAAACAAATTTATTTATATGAAAAACAGAAATTAAAAATTCAAAGTGCATTAAAATAAAAAAGTGCAATTCCAGGATGGTTTGAGGAGTGTTATATTTACTATGTTATCTATATGGCAATAATGATCTCGCAAGATTCAGGTCAGTACGAGTATGCACATACCAGACATGTATAATTTTTTTTTCCTATTTACATGGTGAAAAAAATCAGAAATTTGTAAGAAAAAAAAGTAACTTTTCTCACCATTTTCCAAAACCTATAATGGTTTACATTTTGGGGATATGGGGCTCTAGAAGGGCTTATTCTTTGCACCCTGAACTGACATTTTCACAGACACTATTTCAGGGCAGATACAAAGTTTTGATCTCCTCTTATTGTACTGATCAGATCAATTTGGTTCAGATATTGATACCAAATATGTGTAGTTTTTTTTTTTTTTTAAATGCTTTAATGCTTTTATCAGTGTAACTCCTGCTGTAGAGCCTGGGAGCTCCCAAGAGAGTGGGAACCCTGGTCAATGGACAGTCTGCCCCTTCCACCCTTAACACCAGCTCTGTCAGGACACCTTCCCTTTAGCTCCTTGGATTCCTTCCCACTGCAGGCCTGGCAAAGGTTTACCTCTTCCTTGCACAACTTTCTTGCCATTTCTTACTGCAAAACGGCCTAGCATCACATTTCTTCAATAAAATACTTTGCATTAATATCAAGAAATAGCAATATATCATGTAGTACATCACAGATATTATATGACAGTCATGTAAGCATATAAGATCATGGTATTTAATCAACAGCAGACCTTCAGGGAATTGGCAGTCATCTTCAATTCCTTTACATAGTTCAAGCACTGTAGTGATGCTCTCTGTCTTAGACCGGTCTTTCACCACCATCATTTTTTTTCAGTATCATGGTCTCCTGTGAAAAGTGACTAGCCAACAGCTACAGTTGTTTATGGAGTCCAACAAAGGTCACTTTTCATTGCATCTCTATGGAAGCCTCATGTGGGTCTCATAGAGATGCAATGAACGCTTGTGTCATAGCTCCTGACATCGAGCCAGCCAGAAGGTATTGGCACAAGATGGGGCCATGGTCGGTGAAATATAAAAATGCCAAAAGGTTAGTGTAAGACTAGAAGTGGGGGTGGGGGGGGTGTCTACATTTAAAGCACCACTACAGCGGTGAAAAAAATAAAATAAACTCTGTAGTGGGACTTTAAAGTGTAATTCATAACTTGTGAATGTAGCAGCACAGAGCTTTCCACTAATCTGACTTCCAAGTTATTTGGGGGGCATTTACGCCTCTTTGAGTTTGTTCTGGCTTAGTAGCTTTGCTCTACTGCTGAGCTTATATTTCTGTGACATGAGGCCTTACAACAATATGGTGGGATCACATTCACAGAAATCATCCCCTATATGCTGTGAAAGCAGGCATGCATGAGAGTGTAACAAATGGTGCCCTACAAACATTAGTGCAGTTCAGACGCGAGGGGTCATACAGGATCTATCTGTGCTGAACTCCCTGATGTCACCATGTAGCACCCAGGCTTTGGGGTACTCGAGTGTCAGGCGGCAAGGGTTAGTGCTCCGGTTGTCACGGGGAGTGGTGGCCGCGCCTGACCCCGTGTCCTGGGGTATCTTTTAAAAAGGGGGAATTTTATGTACAGGGGATTATATACAGTTCGTTGTTGTGACGCCACTTGAAGTTCCTGGTGATTTGCACCAGCGCCGCCACAGCCCACTGGAGGTAGATGGTATCGCGGCTAGGATGGTATAGTCCTCCACAGGTAGGACTGGGACCTCCGGCGCAGCGTTCCTGCAAGGAAAAAAGTTCATGGGAAGAAAGCGAGCTGAGTCCAAAGTCACTGTTCCATTGGGTAATTTACTGGCAATTGTATTAGCTGCATTCAAAAGTTACAGTGCAGTATTCCTGATGGTGTGAAAACAGGTAGCTGAACGGGTGGCTGCAGGCAGATCTTAGGTGGTATGGTGGACTCTTGGTGTGTGCCGTTGTGCTCTACCCTCGTCTGTTCCTTTCCTACTTCCCAGTGGTGGTGAAGTCTGGTTCCATAAAGCTAACCCGACCTCCTGCGTTCTCTCTCCTTTGCTCCCGTCGGATAACCCTCTGCTGGCTGACCGCTGAACCATCAAGCGGTGCCTGGTACCCTCTTTCGGTCGCTCAGGTGCCCGGGAGAAGTGTAGACTCCTCGGGTCTCCGGATTTTCGGTGGTCCTGAAGTATCCTACAGGTGTGGGCTCCGGTGCCCGGTAAGCTGACTGGGCTGAACCCCCTCGAGTTCCTCTTCCCTTCAAGCTGTCTGCTCCTGGGATCTTTCCTTAATCTCTCCCTCTCTCTGGTCCCTCAGCCGAGAGACCCTCTCCTTGTTCCTAGTTTGTCAATCTTCTCAAAGACCTTGAGGCCAAAAAGGGACCTCCTTTCTCCCCCTAGAGGTGATTTCATTCCCTCCCTGGTAACCTCCCACCGTGTGACCTAGTGTGGGGTGCTGGTTAATGGGTACCACCCACCATCCTATGATCCACCTGCAGCTGGAGTATCTGCACCTCTTTTATGGGTGCAGTACCCCTCTGTGACGCCTGCTTGGCGGGGCGCCACCACCGCTCCTCACATGTGCTGTCTCACGATACTGACGAGATATATCGGCTACATCTCGTGCAATATCGTGGCTCTCACAAGAGAGCTAGTCTTATGAGTGCTGATACCACTGAGTTTATCTCATGTCAAAAAGCGGGATTCCCTGCTGCACGATACCTGCTGTGTAACTTGAGACAACCTTAGGGAAGTAACGGCTTTTCACAATGCTGGGAGCCGTGCAGTGCTTTCTGTCGCCCCTTATGGGGGATGGAGTCAATGTTCTTTCCCCCATATTCTGGGACTACTTCAAACTTATTTAGGTTTCATTATTTTTTGGGGGGATTTCTGATTATCTTTTACATCCCTTTTTTTAGTGGGGGGAGGTAAAATGGGAGACTTTCAAAAAATGCATCTTAGTAAAATTAAGGTGAAAGAGGATTGTTTTTGGGTTCATTTTCAGATAAAATATTTATTGATGTAGTTATTTGTGTCCTTACTGACTTGGTTAGTAATATCGGTTATCTGATTCATGCCTTGACATTACTAACCTCTTGCCTTGTTAACAGCTAACATTACCCAGCAGGCATCAACTGTGAATGCCATTACCCTGTTTGCCAATGCAAAGTCACTGTTTCACTGCAGCCTATGTGATCACATTGACTGCCATGGGTGACGTCACTCACGGAGTCACTGAGGTCCCACGGCAGTGAATTCAGGTGACCCCACTGTTGGCAGCAGGGTCACATGAGTTTACTGTCGTGGGGAGCTCTCAGTGACTCAGCGAGTGACAATATTACTCCTTGTGGCAGTGCGTGTGATCGCAGAGGCTGCAGCTAGAGGACGCTTGTTCCTTTGCTGCACTCTCTGGATGAAGCACAGCTGAATATGCTTCATGGGACCATCGTGGATTATCATCAAAGGGTATGTGTAGAGTTAATAAATGGTAAAATAAGGGGTTGTCTGTGTAATTTATTTGAAGTAAAGTATTCTTCTCTGTGTTTTATTTCAAATAAAAAAATTTTCTCTGTGTGTTGTGTTTTTTAACTATTTAAGGTACTGTCACACTTGGCGATGCAGCAGCGATCCCGACAGCGATATGACCTGGTAGGAATCGCTGGTGCGTCGCTGTCAGGATGTTAGTGAGATGTCAAACAGTCAGCTATCACCAGCGACGCAGGAACGATCCGGAATGATACGGAAGTCGTTGGGACCCTGTTTCTCACACCTGTAGTATTGAGGTCGTTGGTCGTTGTCCCTGTCAAACACACCGATGAATGCTGCCCAGCGGGATCCCAACAATCAAAAAATGATTCAGGCGACTCTGACACGACCAGTGATCTCACAGCAGGGGCCTGGTCACTGCTAAGTGTCAAACATAGCGAGGTCGCTGGCGAGGTCACTGTTGTGTCCCCAAACTTGTGACGCAGCAGTGATCTCACTAGCAATCTCGCTTAGTGTGATGGGGGCTTTCTTCAAAGGTTTGATAATGGTTAGATCTCATATAGACCTGAACATTATCAATCTAGGGCTTAATGACAAGCTGTTAATATTCAGATGTCATTAACCCCTTCTAACACCCTAATACCACTGCACCAGGGCAGTGGGAAGAGCTGGGTAAGAGACAGGAATTCACGCCTCTAATGAATGTGCCAATTTCTGCGGCGGCTGCAGGCTGCTATTCTTTAGCTTGGTGGAGGCCAAAAATGATGGGCCTCATCAAGCTGAGAATACCAGCCCCCAGCTGCCTGGTTTTTACCTTGGCTGGCAATCAAAATAGGGTGAAGCCCACACATTTTTTTAAATTGTTTGTTCAAATATATTTTTTAAAAATAATGGGTTCCCTTGTATTATTGATGCCAGCCAAGGCAAAGTCAGACAGCTCGAGTTAGCAGCCTGTAGCTGTCCACTTTATCTGCGCTGAGAATCAAAAATACAGTGAAACCTTATGTCATTTTTACACTACTATAATATCAGGTTCATTGCCTATGGCAACCAATCACAGATACCAGCACAATGGGTGAGAGGTGCAACAGCCAGTCACACGTGCTGCCATGGAGAGGGGTCATCTGTGATAGGCTGTTTGAGCAAGTGCAGTAACCTGGAAGCAGTCCATACATTCTAACATCTAATGTGGTGTATATAAAACAGGAAGTTAATGAGTGGCCTGGAAGTACAAGCGCATGGACACCCGTAAATAATCATGCTGATGCTTAATCACTGTTTTGCTTCTTTTTACATCCCCGCTAACCACCATTTCATAACTCCGAGTTTGTGATTCAGACTCACATTCGGATCAAGTCTGGTCCCGAACCCGGACTTTATAAAAAGACCAGCTGGATGCATCAAACCCAAACATCGGCAGGTGTGCCCATCACTAATTGTGGGCACAACACTTCAGAATTCTCATAGACTTTGCTGGGGTAATGATAGGCATGACATTTTGTGACAAAATGTGACAGAAAAAAAAATGTAAAGCCGCATAAAAAAACACAGGTTCGGCACACAGCCTTACTGTACACTGTACCTCTGCTGCACAGCTGTGATGTTAGGAGTGTTATCTGGTGAGTTCATGATGCTGCTTGCATGTCAATTTTGCTCCATTAGAGACACAAAGAATATTGTCAAGGCGAACTGTATTTGTGCCTGAAAGATGAGAATGTAATTCAATAAAGATAGAGGAAAACAGTATTTCTACTGGTTCTCAGAACCTGGTAGCAGTTTAACAACCAGTTCAGAGAACTGGCCAAATACAATCCTTGGGGACAGCAAAATGCCTCCACATGAGAGATATTTCAGACTGGAAATTAAGGTGATACACTTACCGTATTTTTCGCACCTGATTATAAGATGCACCCCCAAATTTGGTGAAGGAAAAGAGAAAAAAATAATTTTTAATGTTAAATGCGGTCCGTCTTATAATGCCAGTGTCCGTCTAACAAATCATATAGGGTCCCTCATAGCCCCCTCATCCTCGTACATGGTCCCTCATCCTGGGATAAAGCCTCCCATCCTAGAATTAGCCCCCTTAATCTGGATATGGATCCCTTATTTTTAGATATAGCCCCCTTGTGCAGGCACATGTCCCCCAGTGATGGCACATGTTCCCCAGTGCTGGCACACGGCTCCCAGTACAGACACACGTCTCCCGTTGTTGGCAAACATCCTCCATTGATGCCACATGTCCCTTATTGATAGCACACGTCCCCTATTGATGGCACACATCCCCCATTGAAGGCACACGTCCCCTATTGATAGCACACGTCCCCTATTGATGGCACACATCCCCTATTGATGGCACACGTCCCCCAATGCTGGCACACATCCTCTATTGATGGCACACATCCCCCAGTACTGGCGCATATCCCCTATTGAAGGCACATGTCCCCTATTGAAGGCACACATCCCCTATTGATGGCACATGTCCCCAGTGCTGGCACACATCCCCTATTGATGGCACACATTCCCCAGTGCTGGCACACATCCCCAATTGAAGGCACACATACCCTATTGATGGCACACATCCCCTATTGATGGCACACGTCCCCTATTGATGGCACATGTCACCCAGTGACAACTACCATGATCCACGAGAGACCGCCACCGGCCCGATTCCCGAGTACCCCATAGCCTGGGGGTGCATCACCAGCACTGGGGAATGTGCCATCAATAGGGGATCTATAAAATTCAAGAATGCGCACATAGGGTGATATCTTCTTTGAAAAACGGCAAATAAGTTTATACAAAGAGGCTGCTCACCTGATACAGTTGTGAAAACCCACAACTGGTAATGATCGCTCAAATACAAGTAGCTGCTGCAGGACCGTACTTTCCACAGATCCCTGTGGTTTTTATCAGCTCCCAGGACACAGTACCTCAAGGTCCGCGCTGCCACTTCAGAAAGGAACAAAAGAAGCCAGTACAAGAGAATGTCTGGATCAACGATTCTTCTTTATTAACCAACGCGTTTCAGAGTTATCTCCCAACTCCTTCATCAGGGAATGACTGATGGCTTCTTTTGTTCCTTTCTGAAGTGGCAGCGCGGACCTCGAGGTACTGTGTCCTGGGAGCTGATTAAAACCACAGGGATCTGTGGAAAGTACGGTCCTGCAGCAGCTACTTGTGTTTGAGCGATCATCACCAGTTGTGGGTTTTCACAACTGTATCAGGTGAGCAGCCTCTTTGTATAAACTTATTTGCCGTTTTTCAAAGAAGATATCACCCTATGTGCGCATTCTTGAATTTTATAGATCCCCTATTGATAGCACATTCCCCAGTGCTGGTGATGCACCCCCAGGCTATGGGGTACTCGGGAATCGGGCCGGTGGCGGTCTCTCGTGGATCATGGTAGTTGTCACTCAGTCCCATGGTCTGGGATCAGCCCCAAAAGGGGTATTTACAAGGGATTTGTCGTGACACCACCCGGGGTATGTGGTTAGTAGAACCACCACTGTCATATTCCTGCTGGGGATGGTGACTTGGGGCAACGTGGATGGTAAGCCCTCCTCGGGTAGGGCTGGAGGGTCCCCAGGGCAGGAGGGATGGTTTGGATATGGCCTTGTGAATGATGATGATTCACACAGTCACTTACTTTGCTGCAACTTCTCCAGTCAGTGAGCAGGGCTGACAGGCTGTGACTCCTCAGGTGGGACTTTTCTGCGACGCTGCAAGTATACAGCTCTGTTACAGGGCACAGGGCAATAGACGTAATTAACACACATAGACTCCTGATAGCCGTTTCTCAGTCTGTTTACTGGAGTTAGAGCAGATGTTATAAACTGTCCATGGAGTCTGGAGAGCAGTTCAGGGCATTTCTCACCTGGTCGGGTCATATTGTCTTCCACACTGTGTTTGTGTAGTGGCCCTGCAGTTGCTTCAGCTAGGCTGCTAGCCCTGTCTCCCTCTGCATCTACCAGTATGACAGGCAACTCGAGTCCTTCACTTTTCCACCCCAACCAGGAAGTCAGTGTTTTTGGATTCTATATGTTGCTGTGTCCCTGGCACTGGGTAGCTGGAGAATCTGGAGTCCCCCACTTTCCGGTGTTGACTGTCGGTGTGTATGAATCTGCACAGTCTCGGACTCTGGTGTCCGTTCTTGTGGTGTTCCTCTGAGGGAGGGGAAGCATGTGTGATGCAGCCTCCCGGTAAGTTTCTGTCTCTCTCTTCTTTCCTCAGACCCTAGCCTTAGGCCTGGTGTTCATCATGGAACTCTGAGATGGGCTAAGCACGGCCCTTTTACACTCAGGTCCTCTGTACAGTCCTCACAGGAACTGCACTCTTCATAGCCCTACCAGGAGCTGAACTCAACTGTGTTCTTCTCGGTCCTCCTAGGAACTGCACTGCTCTTGTTGCTCCTCAGACCAGAATATATAGGGGAGCTCACCCTGAAGCCGGGTTGGTCTCCCCCTTCTGTCTGGCAGGCGTTGGTGTTGTTTGTGTGTTGCCTGAGTGAAATACCCCTTACTGCTCTCTGGTGACACCTAACAATGGTGACACTGTGGCACTGTGACTCTGGGGTGCCACACTCGCACGCGTCTCCTATTGAAGACACACAACCCCTATTGATGGCACACATCCCCTATTGATGGCATATGTCCCCCAGTGCTGGCACACGTCCCCTGTTTAAGGCACACGTCCCCGATTGAAGGCACATGTGGCGCCCCTCAACGAGTGCGTCACAGGTGGGTATTGCATCCCTGACTGAAGATGCAATATTCTCTGCCTCAGTGATGACATGGTTAAATTCAGAGCTCCATACCTTACATGCACCACTAGTATAGAGGGCCAATAAGGTCCTGGTGGGCGGAATGTAGGAGTAGAGTGTGGGAGACGTTAGGGCAGAAAGAGAGCCTGCAATGTAGGAGAAGGAGAAAGAAGTGGTCAGAGAGGAACGTAGAAGAAGAGGGCTCTGCACAGTTCCGTGCAGCCCTGCAGACCACGTACCGGTTGGCACCATTACCCAGTGCCCCACAACCGGAACCTGGGCGACTATCTACGGGTCAAAAATACACCCGCGCCCATCAACAACCGGATCACTGGTTCCGAAGCTGAGCAGTTGTTCATCCCTACCCAGCAAACCAGCAGTGAAGGAATGCTTCTTAGGAGCGCCTCACTTCAGCCGTGACTAGAGCCGTCTTGCCAGCGGAGTACCCACCAAAAGGAATCTGGCTCCCCTCACACCGGGCTGTATACACCGGCAGGGAAATTGAAGTAGCCCCCTTGTACCCGAACTTGGCACACTAAGGCAACATCGGCAACCAAATCAGAACAGAATAGGAACGGAGGAACATCGCGGAGCTCTGAACCCATACCAGTCACTGCTGGGACCCCCCCAGTCCATTGCCCGTTACCTGTATACCCTGTATCATCTGCCGGTTACAGTAAAAGACCCGTTACAGAGGCTACTGGTGTCCGTGTTTCTTCAGAACTGTTACCTCCGCATACTAAGAACCGGCCAGCTGCCGCACACCATCCAGTGCAGCTCCTGGCCCCGGGGGCTCGTCCTGTGGGGAGCGTCCCATCTTGCTGCCGAACATCCCCCGGAGGCCCAAGCAGCGCCGGTGAAATCACCGGAATCCCCGCAGTTGGCGTCACGACAAGAATATCAACCCCTTATCTGTTCAGCCAACCCCTGTTGATCTGGACCACCGGGCCCCACAGCCGCAGGCGTGGTTCTGTGACAGGAGAAGCAAACGCCTGCAACGTGAAGACCCGGCCACGGTGAGTCACACACGTCCCCTATTGATGGCACACATCCCCTATTGAAGGCACACATCCCCTATTGATGGCACACGTCCCTTATTGATGGTGCACGTTCCCAATTGAATGCACACACCCCCTATTGAAAGCACACGTCCCCCAGTGCTGGCACACGTATGCCCCCTCCGTATGCCCCCTACATCCTACACCCACCTCATCCATTGTGTAGATGGCCCTCATCACTCTTATATGCCCCCATGCTGGCCCCCTCGTCCTGCACTCTTATATGCCCCCATGATGGCCGGCAGCAGATACAATAAAAATAGCTTCTTGCTTACCCTCTAGCGATCTATGCTCCAGCATCACCGCCGTCTCCCAGTGTCTGTGTTGCTTGCAGTCTTCCGATCATGTGATCGGTGTGCCTGATCACATGATTAGAAGACTGCGAGCAGCACAGAGACCGGGAGACAGCGGTGACGCTGGAGCATAGATCGCCAGAGGGTAAGTAAGAAGCTTTTTTATTTTATCTGCTGCGGGCCAGCATGGGAGCATATAAGAGTGCAGGACGAGGGGGCCAGCATGAGGGAATATAAAAGAGTGCAGGACGAGGGGTCAGCATGGGGGCATATAAGAGTGCAGAACGAGGGGGCCAGCATGGGGGCATATAAGAGTGCAGGATGAGGGGGCCAGCATGGGGGCATAAAAGAGTGCAGCACAAGGGAGTGAGAGTAGAACGGGAAGTGAGTGTAAGCTCACATAATATGCACCGCTCCCCCTGTCCATCTCTCAGTGTAACTTCAGCACTGAGAGGTGGACAGCGGCAGTGAAAAGCATATTAAATAAATGGGAGCACATGACCTCTCCGCTGTCTCTGCACCCTGCTGCCAGCCTCCTCCAGTCCCAGGACACGCTCCACAGCTGCCCCCAGCTTCCCCTGCAGTATATAATCTGTATATTTGGATTATAAAATGCACCCCTCACTTTCCCCAAAATTTGGGACAACAAAAGTGCGTCTTATAAACCGAAAAATACGGTTTCTTGCTGCATGCCAGAAGCAACCCAGGGTCAAGTGAGTACATTTAAGTTGAGAAAATAGAAATAAATGAATACTCACCTCACTGGTCTTTATTCCATGCAGCTGTTGTGAAACATTAAATATTTTAGATTTTTATATAAAAATGTGCCCAATCACAAACAGGCAGGTAGTTGCCACCTACCTGCCTGTTGTGCCCGGCGCCGTTCACTGCGGTAACAGCCACTCCTGTTGGGAATAACATGCCTGTGGCGGTATCTTATTCGCTCTACTCTGTGGAAGAGGCGGGACAGCTGACCTTCTTCTGATTGACATCAGGCTCCCAGCTACTTAATTGCGGGAACCTGCTGTCAATAAGCATGATGTCAGCTATGACACCCATCTAATATCACTTCGTATTGGCGATGAACGGTGCTGAGCACAACAGGCAGGTAGGTGGCAGCTACCTGCCTGTTAGGTGCTTAGGCACATTTCTTTTTTTTTGCTAAATCCCGGATACCCCCTTTAAGGACAGTGAATGGCTTGCATCGGTCACGTTCCGTGTTTGGACATCATTTCTGCAGGGTTAAGTAGGGACTGGGATGGATAAATGGAAGCAGATGGGAACCAGTGAATTGTTTCTTTCAGTTTTGAAAGGCGTAAAAAATATCCCTATCTTTGCAGGTGAAAGCATATATCACTTAAAAACATTTACAACCACTATGATTATTTACATAAATGTAGACACATATGTGACGGATATGCTTATTAGATGATTCTCATGGCATGATTCATTAATATTCTTAATAACCGGGAGCTCAGATAGATACAATTAAATAGGCATTGATTTTCCTGATTAAATAAATGTTTTCATATGTATAGACCTGACATTTCCCTTTTATTTAATATATTGTCACTCCTTTATTCCATTCCAGTCACAAATTAATAAGATTTATTTGTCAAGTATGACCCTGCTGTTATGAAGATACCCACTTGTTCTCTACTACTGCCTTTGCTTTTTAGAATGTGCCAGCATGATTCTATCGCACAGTCTGTTCTGTGATAAAATTACCGTTTCTTCTAATTGCCAATATTACTAATGAGACATAAATTGCTGCGTGAACATGTTGTTCGTGTACTGTGATGTCTTAATTGTTACTCTGTGTGTTCAGAATGGGGCTCGGCACAAATAACCTGTGAGCTCTAGATCTAAGTTTAATAGACCACTATTATAATTCTTGTAATAGGAATGTAGTGCTAAGATAACATGGCTAAAACTCTGCCCATCTGTGGTGACCAATGGTCATGTGGCTATTGACTGCTACGGGTGAGTGGAGTTTGGGATACAGCCAGCTGCATGTCTGGTTTTACCCTTAGGGTGCAGGTGGATGCCCACAAAAACATAGAGACAGTAATGTAGAATTAGCTTAAATATACTTTAAAGGGATATTTCCATGAACAAAGTACATCGTGTAATTTAAATAATTTCCACAATTGGATGTATTGAAAAAATTGTTTTTGCGCTGAGATAATCTTATATGTGTCCTGCTATGTACTGTGTAATAGATGTGTCTAACCGTACAGGGACATGGTCTGATCATACCACATCTCCTGTGCTGAGATAATCTTATATATGTGTCCCTGCTATGTACTGTGTAATGGATGTGTCTGACCATACAGGAATATGATCTGATCATACCATACCTCCTGGGCTGATATAATCTTATATATGTGTCCCAGCTATGTACTGTGTAACGGCTGTGTCTGACCGTACAGAGACATTGTCTGATCATAACACATCTCCTGGGCTGAGATAATCTTATATATGTGTCCCTGCTACCGTCTTTCCCCGAATATAAGACACCCCCGAATGTAAGACGTACCAGGGGGTGTTTGGGGGATGCCTAATGTAAGACATCCCCCGTTTATAAGACGTAGTGAAACTCCGGGCAAAGAATGTAAGACGTAGTGCGGGATACCGGTAATGCATTACCGGGTAGGTTTTACATACCGGTGCCTGTGTCCCCCTGTGTCACTGCGGCCTCTGTCATTGGCTGATCGGCCCCTGTGTGCCCACCCGCCGGTCACTGCCCTGACGTCCCTGCTCATTGGCCAGTGTCCCCCTGTGTCCCCCGCCCGGCCAGAAGTCAGGGCCTCTGTGATTGGCCCAGTGTCCCCCCTTCTCCTGCACGAGGAAGAAGAAGCCTGCCCTGCCCTGTCCAGCACCGCAGAGGAATCGCAATCCGCCATTACCGGTAAGCAATGGCTGTGGGATACTGTAATGACAGGCTGTGGGATGCTGTAATTGCAGGCTGTGGGATGCTGTAATTGCAGGCTGTGGGATGCTGTAATTGCAGGCTGTGGAATGCTGTAATTGCAGGCTGTGGGATGCTGTAATTGCAGGCTGTGGAATGCTGTAATTGCAGGCTGTGGGATGCTGTAATTGCAGGCTGTGGGATGCTGTAATGACAGCCTGTGGGATGCTGTAATGACAGGCTGTGGGATGCTGTACAATAATGGCAGCAAGCTGTGGGATACCGTACTGTAATGGCAACCCTTCTGTATGGCAGGCTGTGGGATACTGTATGGGACTGTATGGGTGACTGTGATACGGAACCATAAGCAATGCTTATACCGTACGCTATATTTCTGCCCCAGACATGAGTGGTTCCGGCCCGAGTAAAAGGAAGAGCTACTCTGTGGAGTATAAAAAAGCCATGGTCGAAGAATCTTGGGGCAAAAATGTAGTGGAGTTCTGCAAGGAGAAAATGTTATTTTTTGGTTAAAACAAAAATCGTCTTTTTTTTTTTTCTAATATAAGACATACCCCGAAAGTAAGACATAGTGGGACTTTTGGGGGTCAAAAGAATGTAAGACAGTGTCTTATATTCGGGGAAACACGGTATGTACTGTGTGATTCACACAAGAGCCTATGGGGACTCGGTACCCGGGCCTAAAGTTGCAGGGATGTCACCGGTGGCCCGCCCGGACCTGTTGCCCTAGTGGTCAGCCTAAAAACTGGGGGAGTTATGGAAAAGGAAAATAAAGTTTATTGTGACGCCACTTGCAGATTCTGGTGAGGCTCACAAGCGCCGCTTCAGACCTCCGGAGACGATGGTATTGCAGCTTGTATGTGGCAGCTCCCTGCAGGTGGAGCTGAGTCCCCAGTGCAGATCAGCAATTGTGGTGCTGGATATGATGTATGGAGTAGTGCAGCAGTTCGGATGAAAGGAGACACTGAGGCAGTATAATTCTGTACGGGTTAGTTTACTGGAATCGGTTCAGATGGCAGTTCAGGTTGCAGCTTTTACAGTCTTTAGATGGGTAGCTGGCCAGGTAGTCGCAGAAGAGGGTAAAGTCTTTTTGAGGTTCCCGTAGTATACCTTCTTTTGTCAATCCCACGTCCTGCTGTTCTGTCCTTTGTGGCGCCCTGTGACAGGTAAGCCACAAAACCTACTAGTTCACTAAGGGATTTCCACATCTGGTACCTCACATACACCCAACACCTTCCACTCCTGGCCTGTAGGGGGAGCTCCACTGGTTGCTATTAAGCCAGATCCCCTATAAATACAGGTGCTAGGGGCGGAATTAGCAAGAGTGTGTAGTCACTAGAAGAACTGTGAAGTTAGCTCAGTGCCGAGTGAGCTAAAACTGGTTATGGGAGCCGTGCTAGGCCTAACACCAGTGCAACCACCAGAGCCAGTGTGAGGGTCCAGAGAGCGAGAGCCGAAGGCAGAGGCGAGGATCACTACAGAGGGGGCAGAGGAGCCATACCGGCTCACTCCAGGAGAACACCAGTCACTGGAGACTGAGTCTGCAACAGGGAAAGAGATCAGCCCCCAGAGACTCCAGTACACCGAGGAGGCTTAGCTTCCCGGACGCCCGCAGCACCCACATTTGAGGGCCACGAGCCGCAGGAGAGTTAGCGGTAGCCCAAGAGAGAGCCCTCAGTGCAGCAACACGGGTGTGGAGAAACAGGAGGTCAGGTCTGGTTTCATGCCAGCCAGGCTTTGGGATAAGGAAAAGAACAAGGAGACCTATACCCTGTTCGGTGTGGAAATCCTGAGGTGAAGCCTTCAACCCGGAGAGTGTACCTGCAAGAACATCAGTAAAAGGTACAGAAAAACACTTTATTGTGTGCGTGTCCCTTCTTCAACCTGTCCCACACCACAATGACTACGCTGCCCTATTCCACCATCATACTCTAGAGCCCCGGGGAACCCGCTCTTCCTGTAGAGAGCCACAACACCCTTGCTGCCGCCCATCAACCCGGAGGTCCCAGCAACGTCAGTGCCATCACCGGATCTACAGGTGGCGTCACGACTGACAATAACTTTAATCCCTGTAAATACTCCCCTTTTCATTGTCACCCAAGGGCTCAGGCTCGGGCATGGACCATCCATGACATCCTGCACCCGACCACTCACAACCTGAGTACCCAGTCCCTTGTGGCCCCAGACAATTCTGGCATCACGAGCAGGATTCCGTGCCCTGTGTAACCGGGTACTGTGTGCTGTATATACACTGTGTTTGTGAACTGTTAATCTGGGCCGCCATTGCTGCGCCACGGAGCGGGAAAGAAAGGGGCGTTATGGCTGTAATGGCGCAAAGATAGGCCCCACCCCACACTCTGACTAGAACCGCCGAGGTATGTGGGAGTTCGTCCGTACCTGTCCATCATCATAGACGGCATCGCTACCACTGCTTTGGTAGACACTGGTAGATATTTTTTCTATGTCTTGTGATTTTTTTTTAAATTCACCAGAAATTCATGGCGGTAATGTCAACTATTGGCGTGACCGCCATGAATTTCGAGCTTAGGGCCAGCTGATAATACAAAGCTGGCCCTAACCCCTTTATTACCCACGTGAGCCACCGCACCAGGGCCCTGGAAGAGTTGGATTCAGTGGCAGAAAATGGAGCTTCAATGAACACGCCATTTTCTGGAGTGGCTGCGGGCTGCCATTCGCAGCGGGGGGTGCCCAGAAGGCTTGGGCCTCCCTGCGCTGCGGATTCCAGCCCCCAGCTGCCTAGCTGTACCTGGCTGGACATAGAAATAGCGCGGAGCCCCACGCATTTTTTTTTTATTATTTCATGAAATTCATGAAATAATCAAAAAAAGGGGTTCCCCTATGTTGTTGTGTCCGGCCAGGTACAGATAGGCACCTGGGGGTTGTTGGCAGCCCGTCGCTGCCTGCTGTATCCGGCTGGATACAAAAAATACGGCAAAGCCCACGTCAATTTTTTTTCTGAAAAATCCAAGAAACAATAAGAATGCAAGGGAATGCATCTTTATTAACCCCTCGACCATGGTTGATGGGTTAATAAAGATGCAGTCCCTTTTTAGAGGATTGTTTAATGGATTTTTCAAAAAATTTTAACGTGGGCTTCGACGTATTTTTGTATGCCAGCCGGATACAGCAGGCGGCAACGGGCTGCCCCCAACCCACAGCTGACTATTTGGACCTGCCTGGACATAGAAATATCGGGAAGCCTTATTTTTGATTATTTCATGAATTTCATGGGGCTCTGCGCTATTTCTATGTCTAGCCAGGTCCAGCTAGGCAGCTGGGGGCTGGAATCCGTAGCGCAGGGAGGCCCAAGTCTTCTGGGCACCCCCGCTGCGAATGGCAGCCCGCAGCTGCCCCAGAAAATGGCGCGTTCATTGAAGGGCCATTTTCTGTTGCTGAACCCAACTCTTCCAGGGCCCTGGTGCAGTGGCTCACTGGGTAATAAAGGGGTTAGGGCCAGCTTTGTATTATGTTATGGGGCGCTGGATTGCACCAGACCGGTACAATCCGGGAGAGTCCGGTTTTCAGCGACAGCAGTGCTTTGCGGCCGCAGCCGTGCTATGCGTCTGCAGTCGCATAGACACCGGGAATAAGGAGGACGGTGAGTGAACACCGGCGCTACCCCCCCACCTCCATGCTCCCGAACAATAGTAACAGCCTCTGCAAGCTGTCAGAGTTGTTTAAAAGCCGGCGGCTTTTTACCGCTGGCTTTTAAACAATGAAATGGGGAAATTGCAGGTTTTTCCTCTGCTGCCAGACCTTATAGGGTCCAGCAGCAGAGGAATTAAATTTCCCTTATATTTACATTGGACTCGTTACTGTGTGAGTACTCGCTTGGAAACTCACAGAGTATCGAGCCCTGCGAGTCCACTACTACTCGCAGAGTAACGAGTCCTAACGAGTAGATTCGCCCATCCCTATTCCAGAGCCCATGAACTTATCTGGCAGATCGTGGTCCCAAAAGGAGATGTACAGATGGTATTAGAAGCTTATCACAATGATGCCGGACACTTTGGTTGGAAGAAATTGGAGATGCTGCTGAAAGACTGCTTTTATTGGGTTGGCATGAGAGGTTCCATTTGAGAGATGGTGTAGAAACTGTGGACCGTGTCACCTGAGAAGAAAAGATCAGCAAAGCAAGAAAACTCATTTACAGCCAATCATCACCAAGAAGCCTCTAGAGATTGTAGCCTTGGATTATGTGAAGCTGACACCCAGCAGGCAGAACAGGGTATACCTATGCTCATTCCATGGTTGACCACTACTCTAGATTCTTAGCAGTAGCACTAGTCAAGGACTTAACAGCAGAAGTAGCAGCCAAGACTTTCCAGAATTGTTTTTGTAGACCCCATGGGTACCCAGACTAGGTACTAACAGATGTAGGTTCTGCATTTGAATTGCAATTGTTTCAAGAATATTTAGGATTGTATGGTTGTAAGAAGATCAGAACTACACCATATCATCCACAGACAAATGGTCTTTGTGAGAAAATGAACAACATTGTCATCGATATGTTGAAGACCTTACCACTTGAAGAAAGGAACCAATGGCCAGAAAAACTACCTGACTTAGTGGATGTATACAACCGCATCCCTGTAAGTTCTACCAACAATGTGGCAGCTTATTTAATGCGAGCAAAACCTGGAAAGATCCCAATTGACTTGGAGATGGGAACTGTAGAACCAGACCAAGATACTTCAGAAGAAGATTGAGATTATCATCGTCAACAGCAGTACAAGAAAGTTCAGGAATCCGTGGAAAAGAACTTGGAACAATTCAGAACCAAGCAAGAACATGACTTTAATAAGAATGCCACAGCTGAACCCTTGATACCTGATGAACTAGTTCTCTACACAGTCATTCCATCAAATTTTGACAATTCCAAAACCTGTGTAATTAGTCAAGATGAAGGAAGAACATCATCTACAGTATCTAGAGATCATCTAAAAAGATGTCCTCACCAGCTGAAACCGCAAGAAGAAGTAAGCTACTATTCAACACCAGTTGAGGAAAAGAAAGAGAAAGTCATCCACACCGTAGTAGGAGACTTCCCAGAAGACTAGCCTCAATGTAATGGAGCCATCATAGTACCAGTACTTTCCTTCTATCAACCTGTTGAAGAACCAGTTCAAATTCCTGTAGAACCAAGAAGATTGGAAGAACCCATTCAAGTACAAGAAGTACAGCATGTTGGACCGGAACCAGAGATTCCTCCAAGCGGTGATCCTGCCAGTCCGCTAGAAAGACTATGTCAATAATACGGTATTTCAGAATCACGTAGA
>JARQOC010000004.1:441820700-442064363 GCA_033576535.1 Allobates femoralis
AAACATTTTGCCTATGGGTGTCTCGGCATAGGAGGCCTGATTTCACTCTTACCACTCCCAGGAACTTTATTTCCCTAACTTAATGTGCATAGGGGTTAGACCAGTTCCTCCACCCTTCTGTATACTATGTTTACCGGGTTCTATTCACATTTCTTAACACTGAAACATATGTACAACTCTTTATTCACATTTTTACACTTTAATCTTTGTACCGTCCTGGGAGCTGACCCTGTGTACTACGCTGTGACCTTCTTACTACAGGTGTACCGAGTGTACTAAGCATGATGCTATGTGTAGAGGTGTACCTTGTAGGCGTCTCTGATTCTGAGTGAGACATAGCTCTGACAGCAGGATTGGCGAGCTCACTGTGCTCAAGAATCTTTTCTTCCTGTGCTCCCTCTACAGGTGCTTCTTCCAGTTCTTCCTCTCTTACGATTTCTTGTTGCACGGGTTCAGGTACTGGTTCAGGTACTACCACTTGAGGAAATGCGAGCATTGGGACTAAGACTGCTCCATGGTAATTTGTCCAAATTTTCGGAAAACCTCCTAAGACAATATGGAACACATCTTCTTCTTTCTTGGGTTCAACAGGTGCAGGTATGGGGACCTCTGGTGTCTTCAGGGTTTCAGGACACAATTTTAAGTGGTCTCTTGATACGGCTGATGTGGTTTTACCTTTATCTTTACTAATTAGGCATACTTTTGTTTTGTCAAAGTTTGATGGGAGAACAGTGAATGCTGTTGGTTCCCACTGGTCATCTAATTTGTTGGTGTGTCTTTTCCTTTTAAGCACTTGCTCCCCATTTTGCAATGGAGTTGCTGGGGCATGTTGATTGTAGGTTCTCTCCTGTTTTTCTTGAGCTTGCAGGAGACACTTATCAACAAATTCTAGAACTTGGTGATACTTTTGCTGGTTTAGGGTATCCCAACTGGCTTCTGGAATGTCTGCTTCAGGTTTGAGAATTCCCATATCCAAATTAATTGGCAGCTTACCGGATCTTGTTCTCAAGGGTGCAATTGGTTGAACTCATCGGGACATGGTTGTACAAGTCTACCAGGTCTGGTAACGTCTCTGGCCACTGGTTCCTTTCTGATGCTGGTAAGGTCTTCGAGAGGTCAATCACTATGTGGTTCATCTTCTCACATAAACCATTTGTTTGAGGATGATAAGTTGTTGTGCGGATCTTCTTGCATCCATACATGTTACAGAATTCTTGAAACACCTCTGCTTCAATGGCTGGACCTTATTCTGCCAGGACCTGTTCAGCGTAACCATGGGGTTTGCAAAAGTACGTCTGGAATGCCTTTGCTGCGGTCCTTGCCGTTAAGTTCTTCACTGGCACCACCACTAGGAAACGGGAATAGTGGTCCACTATGGTCAAGACATAAACATAGCCGAATCTGGCGTTAACTTGACGTCGTCTAAGGCTACTAATTCCAGGGGGTGCTTGGTGACTATGGACTGGAGTGGAGCTCTCTGGCTTTCTTAATCCTTTTTTCTCAGGTTGCATGGGCCACATTTTCTACACCATTCTTTAATTGATCTTCGCATGCCAACCCAGTAGAATCTCTCTCTTAAGAGCACTTCCAACTTCTTCCATCCAAAATGCCCTGCACCGTTATGATAGGCTTCCAAGACCATTTTGACATCTCTCTTGGGTACAATGATCTGCCAGACTAACTCATGAGTCTTGAGGTTGGTATATCTTCTGCACAACTTACTTTGATACAGGAACAGTTTATTTCTTTCCTACGAAAACTGCTGAGCTTCAACTGGAGCATTCTGACCAGGGTACGCACCCTCCTGCGTCAGCAATTCCTTGACTAGCTTCACAGCCGGGTCACTGTCCTGTGTCTCAGCCCATCCGTGATGAGGTAATGGGTTGAGCATTGCCTTCTGATGCTTCTTGTATACACCTGTGCTGTACTGTGTTGCCCGAGGGCGGTGAAAGGCAGGTAGCTCTATTTCTTCCACGTTCCTCTTCTACGTCGTTTAGGTGCGGCATCTGGGATAAGGCATCTGCATTTCCATTTTTATGGCCTGCCCTGTACTTGATGGTGGAATTGTAGTTATACAGCCAGGCTAGCCATCGCTGCTCCAGCGCACCTAGTTTTGCCGAGTCAAGGTGGGTAAGCGGGTTGTTATCTGTATAGATGGTAAATCTTGCAGTGGCCAGATAATGTTTGAAACGCTCTGTTACACCCCAGACTACTGCCAGTAGTTATAACTTGAAGGAACTGTAATTCTCTGGGTTTCTTTCAGTAGGGCGGAGCTTCCTGCTTGCTGTCTTTACCCTCTTGCACTTGAGACAGTACTGCTCCCAATCCCATGTTGCTGGCATCTGTGAACAAAACGAAGGGTTGATGGTAATCAGGGTATGCCAGAATTTCATCCCCTGTCAGGGCCCACTTCAACTTCTTGAAGGACTCTTCCTTTTCATCACTCCACTGGAAAGGAGGACTCCGGGCCAGAGACTTCTTAGACTGTCCTACCAGGATGTCTTTTTAGGGGGGCTGTCAGCTTAGTAAACCCCTTGAAGAACCTTCTATAATAGCCAACCAGTCCCAGGAATTACCTCACCTCTTTCACGCTGGTGGGTCTTGGCCAATCCCTTATCACAGTAACCTTCTCGGCATCCGGTGCTACACCTTCAGAGCTTACTACATGGCTGAGTTACTGTACCTTTGGTTTCTGCAGATGACATTTGGATGGACAAGGCTTCAAACACTTCCGCCAAGTGTTGCAGATGCTCTTGGAGTAGACTATGATGTCATCCAGGTACAGGAGAAGAGTTTCGAAGTTCTCGTGTCCTAGGCAGCACTCCTTTAGTCTCTGTAATGTATTGTACCAGGTGCGCTGCAGAGTCCAAACCGCATACAATTGAACTCGCAGATGCCCATCGGCGTGGTAAACTTTGTCTTCTCACGGTCAGTCTCTGCCACAGGAACTTGCCAATACCCACTAGTCAGATCTAAGGTGGAAAAGTAGTTAGCAAATTTTAATGCAGCTAATGATTCTTCTATTCTGGGTAATGGGTATACATCCTTTTGTGTAAAGCGGTTGATCTGCCGGTAATCTACGCACAACCTCATGGTCGCATCCTTCTTTTTCACTAGCACTAAAGGAGCTGCCCAGGGGCTACAACTGTCTCTTATTACCCCTGCTTCCTTCATCTCTTTGAGCATATTTTTTGCACATTTGTAGTGAGCGAGTGGTACGGGTTTATACCTCTCCTTAATAGGTGAATGATTACCTGTGTGTATGTTGTGTTCTACCCCTTTGATCTGCCCAAAGTCTAGTGGGTGTTTATTGAAGACCTGCTCATACTCTCTCATTACGCGGTATACTCCATGCTTTTGATGGGAGGGTGTAGAACTGGTACCTACATGCAACTTTTGGCACCAATTCTCCCGATTTCCCTCTGAGCCATTGCACTCTGCCAGGTTCAGAGGTTCAATGGTTCAACTGTTGAGATGGCATTGTTATCAACAGTGTACAATTTAGCCATGGTAGCATATTTTGGTAGGGTCACCTCCTTTTCCCCACAATGTAAAAGGCTTATTGGCACTCTACCCCTGTGTATCTCAACTACTCCTCTGGCCGTCAGTACAGTGGGCCTACTGTCTGAGTACACGAGGTCTACAAGGGCCTCCTAATCTCGCCCCCCTAAGGCCTATTGCGGCTCTACACCAGACCAACATTTCAGTTTTGTGAGTTATCACAATGAGTATTGGGTCACTTACCCTTGCACTGCCAATTTCTCCTCCAGACAACTCTACCTGCTCTTTCAACATTAAAGCTTTGATTTCCTTCCGCAGGATTCAGTGTTCCCCGGAATTGGCAGTCTCGTCAATATGCTGTAAAACAACAATAACTTCTGGAAGACAACTTTCTATTACATTCATTCCTAGCACAATAGTTTGATTACGTTCATGCTGGTCAACATCAACAATTATCACCCCTTGATATTTTAATTCTACTCTCCCAACTTTAATGGTCATTTCTTTAAACCCAATCTGTGGTACTGGTTTAACATTGCTAGCCAATATATTAAAGTTATCATCTGGACCATGTGTAATGTCTGAATCAGCCCAGTATTGTTTATAAAGGATATGAGGTATGGAGGTTATCTGAGAGCCAATGTCTAGATGGCCCACGTCACACACACAGATATTTGTGCAGATATTGTTCGCAGATCTCTGGTTGCAGTGAAATCATGGACACATTGCTCCATTTTGTGGTTGTATATAAATGGATTAATGTGTCCATGATTTCACTGCAACCAGAGATCTGTGAACAATATCTGCACAAATATCTGTGTGTGTGACGTGGGCCGTAGAGCCACCAGGGGAATGCCATCCAGCACGACAGGAATGATTGGACATCCTCCCACGAACCTGTCCCGCCAACTTGGTGGACCTTCTGAGTTCATTCCTGGGGGGCGGCCCGCTACCCATGAGATCCTCGTTTAATGCACACTCTCTGGCAAAGTGACCTGGTTCTCTGCAGCAGTGACAAATGGGCTGTCCATCCGGATGGTAGCAGTCGCTGTGTCATCCTCGGGTCGCTGGATACCTCCTGGGTCTCATCGCGGAACATCCTCACTGCTAGTAGCCAACTCGGTCTTCTCCATGGGCTTGGATCTACGCAGTTCCTGCATAGCCTTGGCCATCTCAGCTATAGTTTTGGTGAGTACCTCAATCTTTTGGTTTAGAGCCTCATTGGTGATGGGCTCCTGAGGATTAGCACTAGCCTCTGACATGGCTGCTGGGATTTGCACTCCCGGTTGCTGGTATGCTGCAGCTAAGCATTGGGCAGATTCTGTATCATGAGGCTCTTCTGCCTGCAGTATTCAGATTGCCCTTTCTTTAAATTGTATAAAGTTCAAATCAGGGTTCGGTATAGGCATCATCCGCAGTAGTCCTCTATGAGGGGGAAATAAGAGTCCATCCACAAATTGGTCAATCAGCAATTTATCTTCCCCTTGTGCCAAGGCAGGTTCTACCTGTTTGAGTGCCCTGAGTGCCTCCTGTAGATTTAATGTAAAGTCTCTCACACTCTCTTGTGGTTTCTGCCAGCACCCAAAGAATCTCATTTTAGCTCGGGCATCTACACTAGTCTCAAAGGTAGCTTTCAGCCGGACCATTACATGTTCCACAGTGTCTTTGTCATCATCTGACCAGGACTTTGTTTCTCATTGTGCATGACAAGTTAACGGTCCCATTAGTATGCTGACGCACTGGCCCTCTGTTAGGGGGTATATACTGTAGTAGCTGTCTAGCTTTTCTTTAAAGTCAGTGAGGGTATTGGGCTCACCTGCGTATTGTGGCAGCCACATCTCTCCCAGGGTGTACAGCATCAGGAATGGCATGATCGGCGACATTCCTTGCGCTGCCGCATGGCCGGGTGCTCCGTCTACTCCGGGGGCAATACCGTCCAGTCGCTGCATGGGTTCTCTTGGATGCGACATCTTGCCGCCCCCTTAGTTAATTCTGATCCTTCCGGTCTTCTACCTCCGTCAGGGTGTACAACTTTCGTTCCGCGGTGGGACAGGGTTTGTCTTCCCACCGGATGTCGTCAGAGCGTAGGTTGGGCCTAGTTTTGCGCTCTTTGGAGGGTACCGCACCTTCTGCTTACTGCGTGCCATGCATGATAACAATGGCGACAGACCAAAACATATATTTCTCACAATTCACGGCACACAGTACCTGGTTTAATGGGCACGGGATCCTATTCATAACGCCAGAAACTGAGGCGCCCCCAGGTTGTGGGGTACTCAGGAACCGGATCGCTGCTGCTGTCGCTGGTGAGTCACAGGGGTCGTAACCCGGTCCTGTGGCCTGGGCATCAGTTGAAAAAGGGGATATGTACAGGGGAGGTTGTTGTGACGCCACCTGTGGTATGTGGTCAGTGGGGGCCACCGCTGCTGCAGCACCTCCGGGGATGATGGGTAGCAGCTGAGATGGGATGGTTCTCCACGGGTGGAGTGTGTCCCTGGGGAGTAATGAAGGTAAAGTAGTGGATGATAGTGGTAGTAGTTGTTGGTGCAGGAAGGCACAGGAAGGAGTGGACAGACAAAGGGTTGCAGGTCTTACTAGTCACTTTTACTTGCAGTTCAAGTCCATAGACAACCCAGCTGGGGTACTATGTCCTCCAAGGTTGCAGCTTGGCCAGTTCCCAAGTTGTCCGGGTTCACTCTGCTGAGACACGGAGTGTAAAGTCTTTCTTTGCTGCCCTGTTCTCTCTGACACTTTTCTACTTCTTCCATCCCTGTGTCCTTCGTGCTACTGTGGCGCCTCTGCGGACCGGTCGCCAATAGATGGCGCAGTAGCCGGGATTGGTAAGTCGGTCTCCCCATACAAACACCCAACACACTCCCGATTCTAAGTCTAGTTATTCTATGTCCAGCAACGGGATAGCAGGAGGAGCCAGGTGGTGGGTGGAAAGTTAAAGAGAAACCCGGTTAAGGGAGGTTATAAAAAGAACACAGACGGACGAACACAAGAGTGAGTGAGTGAGAGAGTGAGTTTGGAGAGAGACAACACCAAAGTTCAGAAACCTCAGACTAGTTAAGTCCATTCGGAAGGAGAGGTGAGACCATCAGACAGAACTGAATGAACACGGACCAGGCGGCCTGTGCCACTATGGGGCTTGCCCGGGTCCAAGGCTGTAAGACCATGGTAAAAGACAGAGGGAGTCTAAGGTGTGCTCGAGTCAGCAGGGAAACCAAGGGACTTGGCTGGAACCAGAGTGCCAGCTCTGCTGAAGTGGCAGGGAAGCTATATGCCCTAACCACAAACCCCGGCGGGGTGCGGGGTCTTTATGTCTTGAGACACAACCTCTGCAGTGAAAGGAAGCCCATTGTATTAGGGCTAGGGGACCAGGAAAGTCACCCCATAAAAGTCCATGACCTCTGGACTGTAGCTAGCATGCGGAACAGACCGAACAGGCCCAAAAGAAACACAAAAGAGGGAGTGGCAGACAAACCATCCTGGCTGCTGAGAATGCACCGGAGCCGCTGTTGAACCATTGTAAATTATACCATCTGACAAGAAAGTAAAGTTAAACCCGGTTAAAGCTTGATACTGTTTGAGACTATGTTTCTTGCGCAGGGTAGAAAATAGACTGATGTGAGAGTCGCAGCCTGAAATGGCCTGTGCCCGTGAATCCTGCATCCACTGCACCACACTTACTACATGGTTGCCCTGGGGACCAGCCCTACCCGTGTAGGACTCAACATCCCTGCCGCTACCCCCATCATCCCCAGAGGTCCTGATTGTGGCGGCGGCCACCTATAGCCGCATACCACGGGTGGAGTCACGATAATCCTTAAAACTGTTTTTCCCATTTTATTGACCACCCAGGACCACGGAGCCAGTTCACGACACTGTGACATCCTGCAGCCTCAGACGACGACAGGGCCCGATTCCGAGTACCCCACGGCCCCAGTGGGCGGATCACTACAAGTTCCAATGCAGGTGACTGCAAGCCCTTCTGAGCCCTTGCAAGCCCTCTTGACCCTCTGTAGTCCTTTCGCTTGGAAAAGTCCACGGTGGTGGCCACTGTAGCTGAGATGGCCAGGGTATACAGGAACTGCGTGGATCCAAGCACGTGGAGAAAATTGAGTTGGCTACCAGCAGAGAGGATGTCCCATGGATTAGACACAGAAGGTATCCAGCAACCAGAGGACGACCCATTGACCGCTACCACCTGGATGTACAGTCCATTTGTCGCCGCTGCAGAGAACCAGGTCACTTTGCCAGGAAGTGTTCTTTAAACGAGGATCCCATGGGAAGCGGGCCGCCCCCCCCAGGAGTAAACTCACATGGTCCACCAAGTTGGCAGGACAGGTATGTGGGAGGATGTCCAATCATACCTGTCGTGTTGGATGGAATTCCCCTGAACGCTCTACTGGACACTGGCTCGCAGATAACCTCCATACCTTATATCTTTTATAAACGTTACTGGGCTGCTTCAGACATTACGCGTGGTCCAGACAATGACTTTAATATATGGGCTAGCAATGGTAAACTAGTACCACAAAATTGGGTTTAAAGAAATGACCATTAAAGTTGGGAGAGTAGAATTAAAAGATCAAGGGGTGATAATTGTTGATATTGACCAACATGAACGTGATCCAACTATTCTGCTATAAACAAATGAGATTGAAAATTGTCCTGCAGAGGTTATTGTTGTTTTACAGCATATTGACGAGACTGCCAATACCGGACAGCAATGAGTCCTGTGGAAGGAAGTAAAGGATGTGATGATGAGACAGCAAGTAGAGTTGTCTGGAGGAAAAATGGTAGTGCAAGGGTAAGTGACCCTATACCTATTGTGATAACTCCCAAAACTGAAATGTTGGTCTGGTGAACCTGTGTACTCAGACAGTAGGTGTACTGTACTGATGGCCAGAGGAGTAGTTGAGGTACACAGGGGTAGAGTGTCAATACGCCTTTTAAATTGTGGGGAAGAGGAGGTAACCCTGCCAAAGTATGCTACCATGGCTAAATTGTACACTGTTGATAACAATGCCATCTCAACAGTTGATCCCTTGAACCCTTCAAACCCGACAGAGTGCAATGGCTCAGAGGGAAAGCTGCAGGATTGGGGTCAAAAGCTACATGTAGGTACCAGTTCTACAGACTCCCATCAAAAGCATGGAGTATACCGGGTAGTGAGAGAGTACGAGCAGGTCTTCAGTAAACACCCACTAGACTTTGGTCAGATCAAAGGGGTAGAACACAACATACCCACAGGTAATCATCCACCTAATTAGGAGAGGTATAAACCCGTACCACCCCTCACTATCAATGTGCAAAGGATATGCTCTAAGAGATGGAGGGAGCAGGGGTAATAACAGTTGTAGACCCTGGGCAGCTCCTTTAGTGCTAGTGAAAAAGAAAGATGGGACCATGAGGATGTGCGTAGATTACTGGTAGATCAATCGCATTACACACAAGGATGCATACCCATTACCCAGAATTGAGGAATTATTGGCTGCATTAAAATCTGTTAACTAATTTTCCACCTTAGATCTGACTACTGGGTATTGGCAAGTTCCTGTGGCAGAGGCTGACCGTGAGAAGACAGCGTTTACCACGCCGATGGGCCTCTGTGAGTTCAATTGTACGTCGTTTGGACTCTGCAATGCACCCGGTACATTCCAGAGACTAAGGAAATAAAGGCTCTGATGATGAGACAGCAGGTAGAGTTGTCTGGAGAAAAATTGGTAGTGCAAGGGTAAGTGACCCTATACCTATTGTGATACCTCCCAAAACTGAAATGTTGGTCTGGTGAACCTGTGTACTCAGACAGTAGGTGTACTGTACTGATGGCCAGAGGAGTAGTTGAGGTACACAGGGGTAGAGTGTCAATACGCCTTTTAAATTGTGGGGAAGAGGAGGTAACCCTGCCAAAGTATGCTACCATGGCTAAATTGTACACTGTTGATAACAATGCCATCTCAACAGTTGAACCCTTGAACCCGTCAAACCCGACAGAGTACAATGGTTCGGAGGGAAAGCTGGAGGATTGGTGTCAAAAGCTACATGTAGGTACCAGTTCTATACCCTCCCATCAAAAGCATGGAGTATACCGGGTAGTGAGAGAGTACGAGCAGGTCTTCAGTAAACACCCATTAGACTTTGGGCAGATCAAAGGGGTAGAACACAACATACCCACAGGTAATTGTGGCACCCCTGCAGGGGATTGCCACAGGATCCACCAGTGCAAGGAGGGATTTACACTTTGATACACACAGCACACAACATCTTCCACCCCAGACCTGAAGGGGGAGCTCTACTGGCTGCCTTAAGGCAGATCCCCGTTAAAAGATCCAGGCCTGAGGGGAGGAGTCAGTTAGTCCCTTTGTTCCCGGGCTGTGGAGCGGACTTTCTCTACAGGGAACCTCGCAGGATTCTGCGCCTCCAGGGAGCCCGAAACCTTCAGAGATGTCACTTTCTACTTTTGGTCTTTACTACTCAGCCTTCTACGGCCTACTGACTAACTACTTCCTGTTTTCCCCTTATGTACCGGTCCGTCACCTTGACTACGTCCCACCCACTTGTGACTGGCCCTACCACCCCTTGCCCACCTAGAGTCCCGGGCTCCAGGTTGGGTCTTGTGTCTGTGGGTGTGTGTGAGTTATAAAGGTGGTTTGTGCAAAACCTATCTCCACCTGCCTGGCTGCAGTTCCTACCTGTGGCCATCCTGGTCGCAGGGGCGCCACAGTGGTCAGAGAAAGCAAGAGGTGAGTTGTCTAAGGGGAAGATTGAACAGAGCCGGACAAAGACCAGGTCGATAAAAGAAAGGAGGGGGAACAAGAGGCGCAATAGTGCCCTATCACTAGTGACACTAAATGTCAAGGTGATGTATAGGGGTTCCACTCACCTATGCCAGTTGTGAGACCCACAACTGGTTTGAAGGCATATGATAATATACTGATGACTGCTGCTGGATTTCCACCGGCCACTCACTCGTGGAGACACATCAAGATGTTGTTGGGAAAAAGGTGTTTAACGGTCCGCGCTGCCAGGTCAAAACGATACTCCAAAAAACACACGTGTTGGGGATGTTCAAACAGTACTCCTTTATTCTCTCCGACGCGTTTTGGTGCCCTCCTGGTATCTTCCTCAGGGACCAGGTCGAGGGTGTTACCATATTTGTGTGTCTCAGAGGTTGAGAGCTGTGAGAGCCCAAGAGAAGTAGTTAGAGAAAGGAGATAGGATACAGATGGGGAGGTGGGGCAGTTATGTTGAAGTCTCCCAGAATAAGGGTTGGTAATTCTGAGGACATGAAGTGCGTCAGCCATGCGGAAAAATGATCATGGAACTGGATAGGAGACCCTGGGGGCGGTATACCACCGCTACTCTCAGGGGGAGGGGATGGAAGAGCCTAATGGTGTGGACCTCAAAAGAAGGAAATGAGAGTGAAGGAGCTGAGGGAATGACTTGGAAAGTGCATTGTGGGGACAAGAGTAAGCCAATTCCACCACCATGTCTGTTTCCAGGTCTCGGTGAATGGGAGAAATATAATCCGCCAAGAGAAAAAGCAGCAGGGAAAACCGTGTCTGAATCCTGGATCCAGGTTTCAGTGAGGGCCAGCAGGTTAAGAGAGTTATTGAGAAAGTAGTTGTGGATAAAGGGAATCTTGTTGCATACAGATCGTGGATTCCAGAGAGCGCAATTAACAGAGGGAGATGAAGGTGTATAAGTAATATTAATAAAGTTAGACTTATCATATATTCGAATATGTAAAAATGGATGGTAATTGAAGGTAACAAACAGCTTAGTAGATGCATTTTACCAAAACCAGAGACTGTCACGATGGTCTCTCTTACCTGAGAGACTTTTGACTGGTTTTGGACCTCTGTCTCATGTCTGTATTGAGACTTTATATTAAACATGTTTCTTTCCTTTGAGAGTTGAGGCGTTAATGTCAGTCTCTGCTGCTAGTAAGCTAGCTAGTTCTTGTCCAGGTGTGGCTACTCTATGATTACTTCCATCCCCTTTACATGGTCACAAATGTTTCAGCATGCTTTGCTGGTGAATGAACATTTCTAGGCAAACTTACTGAGGTGAAGGAGGTTCTCTGGAGAGCTGACCACTGTTAAGCCATCTGCTGTCATGGAGCTAGGCAGCAGGCGGAAACTGCCTTATTGTTCCCCTGTCTGTCTCCCCTTCCCTGTTGTTGTATTATTGCAGTAGGTGGGTCTAGTGCACCTGCTGGCTATTTCCTGTTGGGGGCTAACATCTGGGCCAGAAAGGGACTAGATATTCAGCTCGGCGACAGGTTGAAAGAACCTGTATAGGAACAGTAGGGAGATCAGGGCACAGCCGCAGGTGAGTGCAGGAGGTCACCTCTTTCCAGTTCTCTATAAGCAGGGCCCTCCGCTGTATTTGTCCCCCCCCCCTTCCCCGGTGTCCCCCAATTTATAGTATTGTGTAGTGCACTGGACATCGTTGATACCCTGCAGGACTGGTGTACATTTGATGGCTGCTGCTTCACTGTTTCCCAGTAGGATGGCTGCCGTTTTACTGTTCTGTTCTCACTAAATGGGTCGGGGGCTCATGAATTTAAACAGACAGCTAAACCTTTATACTGAGTCCAATGAGAAGACTGTGGTGAAGTCTGTGCTTTTATTGAATGTTGCAGTATATTTGTATATGGTAAAACTGGAAACAATCAGAATACAGAACAATCAGTGCATGGTACAGCAGAATACACATCATACATGGATATACAATATGCACAAACTGGTAACTAATCTACATTATAACTGGATGAGGCAGGCTAAAACTAGAGCAGAAAACAACTAAAGAAGGCATGAATACATACCGGCAATGCAATCGCATGGGAACAGTAATGCTGAGTGTCTTCTTCCTTCCAGATATAAATGTAAAATGGAGGCTGAGCTACCAAAATGCATTGCAAGAGGGAGGAGAATTAGACATAGAGATTAAATAGACTGCAAACATAGAGGGAGCCTGAAACACTGCATATCAGATAAAGCTCATGAACAATCTACAGCTAAACTATTTAATAACATTATGCAAAACAAATATTGGAGTTGAATTGGGTGTCGGAGACAGAACACCTTGCATAATTGAATTGCCTTGGTGCATGTGGTTTCTGCAGCAGCTGTCTTTAATGCTCTCATATTGTGTGGGTCACCACAATACAAGGTGAGCACTCTATCGATTCCCTGCTAATCCTTCCTCTACCTGGGTAAGACCCTTTTGCGCTTTTCTCTTCCACAGTTGATTACTGTAACGCACGGTAGCCGGATGCCCTCTGTGTCCAGCATGACAGAGACAGCATGACTCATAGCCTGGATACACGATTGCAGCCAAATATGTTTTTCTCTGAGGCACTCTGGCATTTCAGATAAATTATAGTTTGAAGATCCTCACATTGCTCCAGGTGATTGACAGATCTCTCCCATGTGTACACTTAAAGAGACAACTGTCAATCACCTAGAGCGAAGCTGGAAAAAGCCAGACTTGTCTCGTTTCTGTGTATAGTCTCCAGCCGGCTATTCTAACTATATTTTGTCTAACATGCTGGAGAGTTTCAGATACAGAGAAAAACATACCTGGCAGTAGTTATGAGTCAAGCTCTGAATCTTTGCCTCCTATTCAGGGCCGTATTTGGAGTTCCTGCTGTCCTAGGCACCGTCAGCGGTCGCGCCCCCCACCGTCCCAATGACCCCCCCCCCGCAACCTTCTCCGTCGCAAACCCCCACCCCCCCATCGCGGACACACCCATTCACGGAAAAAATCCCCCGTCGCGGCCGTCCCCCCAAGTTTCATGTGGCTTCTTCCCCATCCTTGCAGCTTCTCCCCCCACATTCCATGTAGCACATATAAAAGGTTTGTAGGGGTTAAATCCTGCAGACAGACTGCATTGAGATAAATACAAAAAATAATTATCTTTTAATGGTTTTAATTGGTTTATGTGCAAGTTTATTCTCCAAGTGTTTGCATGGGTTTCCAACCACGCTACAGAGACATACTGATAGGATATTTACATTGTGAGCCCCAATGGGGACAGTGTTGATAATTTATGTAAAGTGCTATGGAATTCATAGTGTAAAGTAAACGCAAAAAATATTATTCTTAATATTATGTCACAATACCGGGATCTGAGGAACTTGTAATTCGAGGGGCTCTCTGATGCCATGTTGCTGCCTGTCTCGCCGTCGTCCTCTTTTCAAACTGCAGTGCGGTGGACAAGAGAGCATTAACTGGTTAATAACAAGAAGTATGGAGTGTGTACTAACTGAGCCATAAATCTTCCCCATACCATGTGTGGCACTCTGGCACCCTGGTTGGGGCGCCACAGAACTCTTAGTACACAAATGGAATGTACACAGCAAGCAGAACTCACTGACTAAAAAAACCTTTTACACCCCTTTTCACCCCAGGCCTCTAGGGGGAGCCCCATTGGTCACCTTTAGCCAGTTCCCCTATAAATACGGGTCCTGCAGAGAGAAACAGTGGAGTGTGCAGTCACTTTAGAACTGTGAACAGCTAGGAGAGCTGACCTGGTACTGGAGGCACACTAGACCCATACCAGCACACCTGGGAAGTGAGGGACTCTCGCAATAAGAGTCTTAGGAACAGGAGACAAAGCCCTGACAGGGATAGAGGAGTTATTTCAACTCACCCTAACAATCCGGTCACTGGGTCCGAGCTGCAGGAGCCACATCGCAGGCTGCAGAGAAAACAGCACCTCAACCAGGGAGTCTAGCTCCCTGTATACCTGAAGCACCATCAGATGAGAGCCCAGGGAAAGGAGAAGTATTACGCCTAACCCCTTTATAGTGCCCTCAGTGCAGAAAACTCAGGTGAGCCATCAGAACGTGCAACCCGGTCTGGCAGGATTCCATATCCACCAGACCTCACCAGAACTGTATATACAAGGAAGCCTACACCACTGCTTGCTGTGGAACCTCCAGGAGTGCCTACTTCACCACCCGGTCGAGTGTACCTGTTGTCACCAGTAAAGGTACTAAAAGACTCTGTGTCAGTGCATCATTCCTGAATATGCAAATAAGTCTGTGGAGCCTCGGTTAGGAGTCTCAAGCACAGGACTAGCCAGATATCCTTCCAGGGAAGGACCCAGTCAAGGGGTGGCTATTTACAGAGAACACCATAACCACCATGTTAAGTGGCCCTTTTAGTCAATATATCCAGCTCTTTTACAAGCTTAGAGATATGACAAGGGAATACCAAAGCCAGGTATCCATTCACATACAGCTGTTTCAGGGTGTTGCCCCCCATCAGTGTGGAGTAGGATTCTGGCTAGGTGGAAGCAAGGCCTAGTAGACCAACATCACAAAGTATTCACTGATCTCAGGGAGACCAGTCCAAGAAAACACTGCGGGCAGCTGGCTAAAGCGCTCAACACAGTGAATTCTTAGGCGCATTGCCTCCTGGGAATTATGAATATGCAAATAAGTCTGTGGAGCCTCAGTTAGGAGTCTCAAACACAGGACTAGCCAGATATCCTTCCAGGGAAGGACCCAGTCAAGGGGTGGCTCCTTGCGGAGAACACCATAACCACCATGTTAAGTGGCCCTTTTAGTCAATATATCCAGCTCTTTTACAAGCTTAGAGATATGACAAGGGAATACCAAGGCCAGGTATCCATTCACATACAGCTGTTTCAGGGTGTTGCCCCCCATCAGTGTGGAGTAGGATTCTGGCTAGGTGGAAGCAAGGCCTAGTAGACCAACATCACAAAGTATTCACTGATCTCAGGGAGACCAGTCCAAGAAAACACTGCGGGCAGCTGGCTAAAGCACTCAACACAGTGAATTCTTAGGCGCATTGCCTCCTGGGAATTATGAATATGCAAATAAGTCTGTGGAGCCTCAGTTAGGAGTCTCAAACACAGGACTAGCCAGATATCCTTCCAGGGAAGGACCCAGTCAAGGGGTGGTTCCTTGCGGAGAACACCATAACCACCATGTTAAGTGGCCCTTTTAGTCAATATATCCAGCTCTTTTACAAGCTTAGAGATATGACAAGGGAATACCAAGACCAGGTATCCATCCACAGACAGCTGTTTCAGGGTGTTGCCCCCCCATCAGTGTGGAGTAGGATTCTGGCCAGGTGGAAGCAAGGCCTAGTAGACCAACATCACAAAGTATTCACTGATCTCAGGGAGACCAGTCCAAGAAAACACTGCGGGCAGCTGGCTAAAGCGCTCAACACAGTGAATTCCTAGGCGCATTGCCTCCTGGGAATTATGAATATGCAAATAAGTCTGTGGAGCCTCGGTTAGGAGTCTCAAACACAGGACTAGCCAGATATCCTTCCAGGGCATCATTCCTGGACTAACCCGCAGCAAATACTGAGCTGCCGTATTCCATTGAGTAAAAAATTAAAAACAGTTGAGTCCTGCACACAGCGAACAAGTCTGTGAGAACATTTTCACACCGCCAACATATTGGAAACAAAAGCTGGCTCCTGCTCACTGGTAAGCATTCACACTAGTCAGGTTTTTGAATACAACGGTTAGGACCGCGTCAGAGATGGGTACACTTTGAAGTTAGTGGCGTGGCTTGAAATAACTTTTTTTGCGCAAAAAAACGGATGGACTAAGTACCCTGTATTTGTTACATTAATTTTTTATACTGCACTCGCATTTAATATTAATATTTTTACTGCAGTGTACTGTTGTTTTTGTCGCTTTGTTTCCCGTATTCCATTGAGTGCAGCTCCTGGCCCCGGGGACTCCTGCTCATTCTGTGGGGAGCATCCCATCAAGCTGCCGCACATCCCCCGGAGGCCCAAGCAGCGCCGGTGCATTCATCGGACACCCACAGGTGGCGTCACGACAAACAAGAATCATCCCCATCCTTTCATCCCTTTTGATCTGACCACCGGGCCCCACAGCCTCAGGCGCGGAACCGTGACAAGGTAATCATCGCCTGAGACGTGAGCATCCGGCAACGGTGAGTCACCATGTCCAGCAGACATTGTAGGAATACTATATGGATTTTATTATTAGGGTAATGACACACTGGCGTGAAACTTGGACAAGTACAATGCGTGATTTCATTGCATTGCACTCGGTCCAATGTTATTCAGTGTCTGAGAGCAGATTGTTGAGTGTTGGATGCTTTTTTCTCATCCAGATTCAGGATGAGAAAAAAGTCGCAACATGCTTGCCAATGCAAGTCTATGGGTCCGACAAACTCATCTGTTTTTTTAACTGATACATTCTCATTCTGTAGCTGAGAACAATGTAAAAATGTTCCTGTAAATGATTATACAGTAAATAGGTGCTGAGAAAGAAAACTATTGCACACGGATGTGATCTGAGAATATGAGAAAAATGTCAGACACTCACAGGAGTTGCCAAACAGAGCATAAAATGGATGTCACTCATCCGACTCTCCTGAATGAGAAACGGACCAATTTTAAGGTGGCGGGAGACAGTGTACCACCATGTCCTCAGCTCTGTGCACAAACAGTGTACCACCATGTCCCCAGCTCCGTGCTGTGCACAGACAGTGTGCCACCATGTCCCCAACTCCGTGCTGTGCACAGACAGTGTACCGTCATGTATCCAGCTCCCTGCTATGCACAGACAGTGTACCATCATGTACCCAGCTCCGTGCTGTGCACAGTGTACCACCATGTCCTCAGCTCCGTGCTGTGCACAGACTGTGTACCGTCATGTATCCAGCTCCCTGCTATGCACAGACAGTGTACCATCATGTACCCAGCTCCGTGCTGTGCACAGTGTACCACCATGTCCTCAGCTCCGTGCTGTGCACAGTGTACCACCATTTCCTCAGCTCCGTGCTGTGCTCAGTGTACCACCATGTTCTCAGCTCCGTGCTGTGCAAAGACAGCGTACCACCATGTCCGCAGCTCTGTGCTGTGTGCTGACAGTGTACCACCATTGTCCTCACGTCTGTGCTGTGTACCACCATGTCCTCGGCACCCCCCCTCCATGTCCTCTGCACATGATGCGGACCCAGAGCTCGGGTACTCAGCTCTCGGGCTCGGGTTCAGTTCTGTCTTGGGGATGTCACAGGTGGCCTGCCCAAGGCCATGGCCCTGGGGGTCAACTGAATTAAATGTAATGAATAAAGTATATAAGTTCGTGACGCCACCTGCTGAGTCTGGTGATGTTCACCAGCGCCGCCACAGTCCTCGGGTGGTCGGTGGTATTGCGGCTTGGATGGATTAGTCCCCACAGGCGGGACTGCACCACCGGGGCAGCGAGTCGGTTAAAGAACAGTTTATATGGAAAGGATGTAGCAGAGTCGGGACTTCACTTCACTGGGTAACTTTACTGAAAACTTTGCCAAAGTCATACTGTTCAGCAATGCAATTGATGGTATAATGGTAAATGCTCTGGATGCTGCAAATGGAACTTCTGGCTGTAGATGGAACCCTCCTTATGTTCCTTTCTTTCTCTTTCTTTCCTTGCCTCCCAGTGGCAGTGAAGTCTGACTTCCTAAAGACAATCTGACCTCCTGCTGCTTTTCTCTTTTTCTCCCAACCTCCTGTGCGGTCAATCTTCTCTGTCACTGCAGCGTCCTGTTGTTTCTGGCTCCCTTTTCTTGACTCACTCAGGAGACTGGGGCTGTATCTATAATATCCCCGTTCTTCGGATTCTCTGTGAACCATAGAGGAATTCACCCGGTTTGCAGTGGCGTAACTTGAATCCTATGGGCCCCGATGCGAAAGCATCAATGGGGCCTCCAATTATTGCAAATCTATAATAGCATTAGTCTTTTTCTATAGGCCAAAGGGACTTTTGGGGCCCCCTAGGCTCCAGGGCCCGGGTGCGATTGCAACCCCTGCATCTGTTGTAGTTACGCCCCTGCCGGTTTGCTTCTCATGAACTAGTTCTCCGCTGAGCCTCTGTTCCTCCCTTCTGTTTTCTGGGATCTGTTCTGTTCTGGGCCCCTCAGCCGAGGAGACCCTCCTTGCTCCAGCTCTTACTCCATCTCTCTTCTCTAACACTGACGGAGCTTGACTAACTAGTTCCCCCTAGAGGTCACTCTATATCCTCCCGGGGACCCTCCCACCTACAACTCTAGTGTGTGGGTGTTGACTCTAGGGTTCCACCTAGTGACCATTGTTCCAATTGCAGTGGGGTGACTACATCGCTTTTCTGGGTGCAGTACCCCTTTTGTGGCACCTACATGGTGGGGCGCCACACACACACTCCACTATGGCCTCTGCACACCCTCCTCCATGTCCTCTGCAAACCCCCTCCATGTCCTCTGCACACCCCTTCCATGTCCTCTGCACACCCCCTCCATGTCCTCTGCACACCCCCTCCATGTCCTCTGCACACCCTCTCTAGGTCCTCTGCACACCCCCTCCATGTTCTCCGCACACCCCCTCCATGTTCTCTGCACCCACCCTCCATGTCCTCTGCATCCACCCTCCATGTCCTCTGCACTCCCCTCCATGTCCTCTGCACTCCCCCTCCATGTCTTCTGCACCCACCTCCATGTCCTCTGCCCTCCCCCTCTATGTCCTCTGCACTCCCCCTTCATGTCCTCTGCACCCCCTCTTTATGTCCTCTGCACCCCCTCCATGTCCTCTGCACCCCCTCCATGTCCTCTACACACCCCCCAGGTCCTATTCACCCCCCCTCCATGTCCTCTGTACCACCTCCATGCCTTCTGCACACCCCCTCCATGTTCTCTGCACACCCCCTCCATGTCCTCTGCACACCCCATGTCCTCTGCACACCCCATGTCCTCTGCACCCCCCAGTGTTCTCTGCACACCCCTCTATGTCCTCTGCACACCCCTCCATGTCCTCTGCACACCGCTCCATGTCCTCTGCACCCCCCTCCATGTCTTCTGCACATCCCCTCCATGTCTTCTGCACACCCCCTCCATGTCCTCTGCACACCCCTCCATGTCCTCTGCACCTCCTTCCATGTCTTCTGCACACCCCCTGCATGTCCTCTGCACACCTCATGTCCTATGCACCCCACAATGTGCTCTGCACATATCGAGCCCATTAGGACGGGGGTACTCGGTACCGGACCGCGTTGCTGCGGGGGATGTCACGGGTGGTCCTGGTCCGGACCGTGTCCCGGGCCCTGGCAATTATAAAGGGGTATTTACAGGGGATAATGTCAGTCGTGACGCCACCCACGGTGTGTGGTCAGTATGGGGGACCACCGCTGCTGCAGAACCTCTGGGGTGATGTTAGGCAGCTTAGATGGTACTGCTCTCCGTAGGTAGAAGCAAGGTCCCCGGGGCAGTGGTTGATATAGTTTATTGTGGATGTAATGGTAGGGGATGATAGTGGAGACAGGTTAAGGAACACACACTCACGTTTTGTAGTTTCCAAGGCTTTACTGCAATGTTGTTGCAGGTTATAGTCCACGGAATCTGTACTGGGGCCGGGTTTCTCCCACCCTGTCCGGGTCCTCAGCTTCCTCGTGCTGCGCTGTGTGTGTGTCCTGCTGCTGCCTCTAGCTTAGCTGCTGGCACTGTCTCACTCTCTCTCTCTCCTTCTGCTGGTACCACTTGGCTAGGCAACTTGAGTCTTCTGTGTTGCACTGACCCCGCTGTGTTGCTTTGCTCTGGTACTGTGGTGGTCTAGAGACTCCACTACTCCTGGATTCACTGTGCTGCATGTGTCAGTCACAATGCCGGATCCGGTGTCAGTTCTGTGCGCTCCTCTGGAGCGAGTGGTGATGGCACTCAGGCTCCCAGATGTGTTTCTCTGTCTCTCTAGTTCTCCTCTCCTCAGACCCTAGCTAGGCCTGGAATCGTAAGCAGACTGTAGAGAAGCTTGTCACAGCTTCTTTGACACTACAGCCTCTCTCAGTTCTCCCAGGAACTGAACTAACTCTAAACTAGACTTGTTCTGACTACTTCCTCTTGAGCTAGAGTATATAAGGAGCTGGTTTAGCTCCCCCTCCTGGCCCAGAGGTGCTAGTGTAAGTCAGTGTGTTGTGGGGAGGGAACCCGTGTGATGTTACTGTGACACATTAACCCCTGGGGTGCCCCATTCCCCCTTGGTTAATTACAGTACTCCGGGACTGTGGAAAAACAAGTAAACAAACAATTAATACAATTAATATATACAGAGACTTAAAAGTAAAAAGTACAAAAATCACTAAAATTTGAAAGAGTCCAAAAATTAAAAAAGCAGTCTTTCCGGGGGTTTAGTCTATTTCCTCCGGGCTGATAAATATATACAAGAGAGTTCTTACTACAACCAGTCCGTGGTATATATGGTCCATGAGTAAACAAGAAGAAAAGTTCAAAGTTCATACAGGATAGTCTCTGTAGATACTGGGCTTTTTAACGTTGCAATAACTATGTATATTTAGTCACGGAGTTCAATTTATATTCAAACAAACATATTTACATTTCACAGTTAATGACATCTTAATCTTTATACCTAGCCGGTAACTGACCTTGGGTACTACGCTCTGATCTACGTAAAACGGGTATACTACTTGCATGTGGACTTTTGGTGTTAGTGGGCATGTACCTACGTGTAGTGATTGGTACTATGGCAGATGAGGATCTGACTGCAGGACTGGCAAGTTCGCTAGGACCAGGAATTTGTTCTTCCTCTACGGATTCTACTTCCAGTTCTTCAAGTCTTGGGTCTTCTGGTAACACGGGTTCTGGTGTTGGTTTCACCATTGAAGGGAATGCAATCATTGGTACTACAAAGGCTCCGTGGTAATTTGGCCATGTTTTGGGGAAATCTTCTAGTACTGTATGGAATACTTCTTCTTCTTTTTCTTTCTCTTGGATAGGTTGGACCTGTACGGGTTCTGTAACTTCAGGTGTCTTCAGGGTTTCAGGACACAATTTGAGCTGATCTCGGGATACAATTGCTGAAGTTCTTCCATCATCTTTGCTTATTAAACAGGTTTTAACATTGTCCAGGTTAGATGGTAAGACTGTGTATGGGGTGGTTTCCCACTGGTTATCAAATTTGTTAGAGCGTCTCTTTCTCTTGAGAACTTGGTCACCTTCTTGTAATGGCATTGCTCGAGCATGTTTGTTAAAGGTTTTCACTTGTCTTGCTCTAGCTTGTTGAAGATTACTTTCTACGCACTCTTGCACTTGTTGATACTGTTTCTGACGTTTGGTATCCCAATCTGTTTCTTCCACTTCTGTATCTGGTTTTACGATTCCCATTTCTAAATCAATTGGTAATTTACCGGGTCTTGCACGCATAAGGTAGGCTGGAGTGCAGTTTGTAGAACTCACTGGAACATGGTTGTATAAGTCTACCAAGTCGGGTAATTTATCTGGCCACTGGTTTCTTTCTGGTTCTGGTAAGGTCTTCAACATTTCAATTACAATATGTTTCATCTTCTCACATAAGCCATTTGTTTGGGGATGGTACGTTGTTGTGTGGATTTTCTTACAACCGTACATATTGCAGAATTCCTTGAATACCGTACATACTCGTTTATAAGCCAACCCGGGTATAAGCCGACCCCCCTACTTTTGCCCCCAAAACCTGGGAAAACCTATTGACTCGTGTATAAGCCGAGGGTGGACCCCAGCACAGGTATACAGGCCTTTGCAGTCGTAGTATACAGCAGCCTCCCCAGTGGTATACAGGCCTCCCCAGTGGTAGTATACAGCAGCCTCCCCAGTGGTAGTATACAGCAGCCTCCCCAGTGGTATACAGGCCTCCCCAGTGGTAGTATACAGCAGCCTCCCCAGTGGTGTATACAGGCCCCAGCAGTATTACAGCAGCCTCCCCAGTGGTATATACAGGCCCCAGCGGTGTATACAGCAGCCTCCCCAGTGGAGTATACAGCAGCCTCCCCAGAGGTGTATACAGCAGCCCCAGTGGTGGTATATACAGGCAGCCCCAGAGGTATATACAGCAGCCCCAGTGGTGGTATATACAGGCAGCCCCAGAGGTGTATACAGGCAGCCCCAGTGGTGGTATATACAGGCAGCCCCAGAGGTGGTATATACAGGCAGCCCCAGAGGTGTATAGAGCAGCCCCAGTGGTGGTATATACAGACAGCCCCAAAGGTGTATACAGGCAGCCCCAGTGGTGGTATATACAGGCAGCCCCAGAGGTGTATACAGGTAGCCCCAGTGGTGGTATATACAGGCAGCCCCAAAGGTGTATACAGGCAGCAACAGTGGTGGTATATACAGGCAGCCCCAGAGGTGTATACAGGCAGCCCCAGTGGTGGTATATACAGGCAGCCCCAGAGGTGTATACAGCAGCCCCAAATGCTGGCACTTGCCCCCCTGCTTGTAAGTCCCCCCCCCCGGCTGCTTAACTTACCATCCCTGGTCTTCTGCATCGTGCACGCAGGTTCCTCCATGCTCCCGTCCTCCCGTGCTCCAGCGTCAGCTGCATCCGGGGTCCCCGGCCGTCGCGTAGCGATGACGTCATGCGACCGGCCGGTCACATGACCCTGGATGCTACGGAGGACGGGAGCACGGAGGGACCTGCGTGCGCGATGCAGAATACCAGAAATGGTAAGATAAGCAGCCGGGGGGGCCTTACAAGCAGGGGGGCAAATGCCAGCATTTGGGGGCATATATTTAGATATGCACTGCTTCCCCCTGCCGCTGATTGACAGGGGGAAGCAGTGCATATATAATGAGCGGCCCCACGTGAAGGGGCGCTCATTCAGCAGCCTCCCCCCGCCTCCCCAGCCCCGGACACAGCCCCCACCACAGCAGCCTACCGTATTGACCCGTGTATAAGCCGAGGGGGAGACTTTTCAGCCCAATTTTGGGGCTGAAAAACTCGGCTTATACACAAGTATATAAGGTAATTCTGATTCAAAAGCTGGACCTTGGTCTGCAAGGACTTGTGCTGGGTAACCATGCGGTCTAAAGAAATGCGTCTGGAATGCTTTTGCTGCCGTCTTCGCTGTTAGGTCTTTGACGGGTACCATCACTAAGAAGCGTGAGTAATGGTCCACGATGGTTAAGGCATAGAGATAGCCTGACCGGCTTGGTGACAACTTGACGTGGTCTAACGCGACTAGCTCAAGTGGCTGTTTGGTTACTATAGGCTGAAGCGGAGCATTCTGTGGATCTTTCCTTCTGAGGTTGCATGCGGCACATCTTCTACACCAAAGTTCAATTGACCTTCTCATGCCAACCCAATAGAATCTCTCTCTCAGGATTGCTTCCAACTTCTTCCATCCGAAATGACCTGCACCGTCGTGGTAGGCTTCTAAGACCATTCTGATGTCTCGTTTGGGTACTATTATCTGCCAGACCAGTTCATGTGTTTTGGAATTGGTATGCCTTCTGCAGAGCTTCCCTTGATACAGGAACAACTTGCCTCTTTCTTTCCAGAGCTGTATAGTCTACGCTGGGGCATTCTGGTTAGGGTACGCTCCTGGTTGTGTAAGCAGTTCTTTCACTAGCTTCACAGCTGGATCAGAATCTTGTTTGTCAGCCCATCCATGGTGTCTTAACGGGTTAAGATTTACTTTTTGTTCTCTTTGGTAGACGCCGGGTTGATACTCTTCTACCTTTGAACGATGGAGGAAGGCCGGTAGTTCAATTTCTTCCAACTCTTCCTGTTCCTCTTCCACGTCTTTCAGGTGTGGCATTCTAGATAAGACATCTGCGTTCCCGTTCTTATGGCCTGCCCGATATTTGATGACAAAGTTGTAATTAGATAGCCGGGCTATCCATCGCTGCTCCAGAGCTCCTAATTTTGCTGTATCCAGGAGAGTCAATGGGTTGTTATCCGTGTTGATGGTGAATTCTGCAGCTGCCAAGTAGTGCTTGAAACGTTCCGTTACAGCCCAAACTACTGCCAGTAGTTCTAACTTGAAGGAGCTGTAGTTCTCGGGATTTCTTTGTATAGGCCGGAGCTTCCTACTTGCAAAGGCAATAACTCTCTCCTTGCCTCCTTGCTTCTGTGACAATACTGCTCCCAGTCCCACGTTGCTGGCATCCGTGTATAGATTGAACGGTTGATGGTAGTCTTGATATGCCAGGATCTCTTCTCCCGTCAGTACACTTTTCAGCTTGTTGAAGGAGTCTTCCTTCTCGTCACTTTACTGGAAAGGAGGATTACGGGATGCAGACTTTCTTGACTGTCCTACCAGGATGTCTTGCAGGGGAGCTGCTAGCTTCGTGAATCCTCTGATAAATCTTCTACAATAGCCTACCAGGCCCAGGAATTGCCTCACTTCTTTCACGTTTGTAGGTCTTGGCTAATCCCTTATCACTGTGACTTTATCAGGATCCGGTGCTACTCCCTCTGAACTCACGACATGTCCCAGGTACTGTACCTTTGGTTTGAGAAGGTGGCATTTGGATGGCTTGATTTTCATGCTGTATTTGGATAAGGCTTCAAACACTTCTGCCAGGTCTTGTAGATGTTGCTCATACGTCTTGGAGTAGACTATGACGTCATCTAGGTACAGGAGGACAGTTTCAAAGTTCTTGTGTCCTAGGCAGCTCTCCATCAGGCGTTGGAAAGTCCCGGGTGTGTTGCAGAGTCCGAACGGCATACAATTGAACTCACAGAGGCCCATCGGCGTAGTAAACGCTGTCTTCTCCTTGTCGGCCTCGGCCACAGGAACCTGCCAGTACCCACTAGTCAGATCAAGGGTGGAAAAGTAGTTAGCAGATTTTAGTGCAGCTAATGACTCCTCAATCCTAGGTAATGGGTATGCGTCCTTATGTGTGATGCGATTAATCTGCCGGTAATCTACGCACATTCTCATGGTCCCATCCTTCTTTTTAACTAACACTAGAGGTGCTGCCCAGGGGCTACAACTGTCTCTTATTACCCCTGCAGATTTCATTTCTTTGAGCATGTCTTTGGTGGTTTGGTAGTGAGCTGGTGGTAATGGTCTATACCTCTCTTTTATAGGCTGATGGTTACCTGTGGGTATAGTGTGCTCTACCCCTTTGATCTGCCCAAAGTCTAACAGGTGTTTGCTGAATATTTGCTCATATTCCTTCACTACCCGGTATACTCCATGCTTGTGACGGGGAGGTGTAGAACTGGTACCTACATGTAACTTTTGGCACCAATCCTCCAGCTTCTCTCCTGAGCCATTGTCATCCACCTGACTTGACGGGTCCAAGGGCTCGAGAGCTGTGATGTTATTGTTATCAACCGTGTACAACTTAGTGATGGTAGCATACTTTGGTAATGTGATCTCATCTTCTCCGCAGTTTAATAGGCGTAATGGCACTCTTCCCCGGTGTACCTCAACCACTCCTCTAGCTGTGAGTATGGTGGGTCTACTGTCTGAGTACACGGGTTCTACCAGGGCTTGATAGTCTCGCCCTTTAATGCCTATTGCGGCTCTACACCAGACCAACATTTTAGTTTTGGGAGGTATTACAATGGGTATTGGATCACTTACTCGTACACTGCCGATCTCACCGCCGGAGATTTCTACCTGTTGCTTCAACATCAGGGCTTTGATTTCTTTGTGCAGAAGCCTCTGTTGTCCGGTTCAGGCAGTCTCGGCGATTTGCTGCAAAACACTTAACACTTCGGAAAAACATTTCTCAATTACATTCATTCCTAGCAGCATCACTGGTTCACGATCTCGCTGGTTAACATCTATGATTATAACACTCTGGTTCTGCAATTCTACCTTTCCAATCTGAATGGTCATCTCTCTGAACCCAACCTATGGTATTAACTGTCCATTACTAGCCCATATGTCCATTGTAAAGTCAGTTGGAGCACTAGTAATGTCTGAATCAGCCCAGGACCTTTTATATAGAACATGTGGGATTGATGTTACCTGGGACCCGGTATCCAGCAAGGTACTAAATGGAATGCCATCCAACACGATAGGGATCACCGGCTGTCCTCCCACGAATCTGTCAAACCAGGCTGAAGGACCTTGAGAATTTATTCCTGGGGAGCGGCCCGCCTGCCCAGGGAATCGCCGTTTAAAGCACACTCTCGGGCAAGGTGACCTGGTTTCTGGCAACGGCGGCAAATGGGCTGTCCATCCGGTTGGTAGCGATCGCTGGGTTGTCCTCTCGCTGCTGGGTATCTTCTGGGCCTCATCCACGGGGCATCCTCTCTGCTGGTCGCCAACTGGATCTTGGGTGCAGGCTTGGACTCTCGTAGCTGCTTGATGACTTTGGCCATTGAGATCACAGTGTCTGTCAGGCCATCTAGCTTTTGATTGAGGGCGACACTGGAGATTGATTCCCCAGTTTCAGCAGCAGTTGCTGACATGGCAGAGGTCGCTGGCGCTGCTGGTTACTGAGGTGCTGCTGCATAGTCCGGTACAGATGTTAATTTCCGGGGCTCTTCTAGCTGCTGCAGACAAATGGCTCTATCTTTCAATTCAGCAAATGTCATGTCAGGGTTCTGCAGAAGTATCATGCTCAGCTGTCCTTTGTGGGAAGGGGATAGGAGGCCCTCTATGAATTGGTCAATAGGGATGAGCCAGTATGCTCGGCACTACTCGTTACTCGCACGAATATCCTGGTACTCGGGGTACTCGGCAAGCACCGAGTACCGCCGAGATGCTCGGACTCCTCAGTAATAATTATCGCTCTGACACAAATACATAGCTCCCTTCAGTGCACACAGTGAGCTGGCACCTCACAGAGAGCAGATTGATTGTTAGGGTCCCTCTGGGGGGCACAGCAAGGTGTTGTATGCTGCGGCGATTTGAAAAAGCCCCCCCTCCCGCCCTGTTCCAGAAACACTCATTTTATAACCGGAAGTCTGTGGGCGGAGCCTGTCACTAATTGACTTACATTGGGCTCGGTGCTCTGGCCGAGTACACGAGTATCTTGGGATGCTCGGCCAGAGCATCGAGCACCCGAGCATTTTAGTACTCGCTCATCTCTATTGGTCAAGTAGCATTTTATCAGCTCCCGGGGCTAAAGCAGGTTCTGCCAGTTTTAGAGTTTTGAGTGCCTCCTGCAGATTCAATGCATAGTCTCTGGCACTCTCTTCAGGCTTCTGGTGGCATGCAAAGAACCTCATCTTAGCCCGGGTATCAGCAGTAGATTCAAAAGTTGCTTTTGATCCAGCTACTAGATGCTCTACAGTGTCCTTATCTGTGTCCAGCCAGAACGCAACCTCCCGCTGTGCATTGCCCGTTAAGTGTCCCATTATCATCCCTACATGCTGGGCTTCGGTGAGGGGCTACATCACATAATATTCTTTTATCTTTAGCATAAAGTCATTAAGTGTATTAGGCTCACCGGAGTATTGGGTCAGCCACATTGCCCCTGGAGTATACGGCATCAGGAACGGCATGTTTGGTGCTGTTCCTTGCGCCGCTGCACCACCGGGTGCTATCGCTTGATCCTTCGCTGCAGCTCCATCGGCCGTGTTGTGCATTGGGCTGCGACATCTTGTGCCCCCTTAGTTAACGTTCGCCCTCCGTCTTCCGCTTCCGTCCGGATGTCTATGGGAGGTTCCGCGGTGCACCAGGGATCTTCTTTCCCGCGGGATGTTGTTAGCACCAAGGGAGGAGGCTGAATTTGCGCCAATGCAAGGTACCGCCCCCTTTCTTTCCCGCACGCCGCGCGCTGCAAAATGGCGGATTCCCAAAAACACAGTTCGTATGGCACAGTTCAAAAACAGTTTTTTAACCACGGCACACAATACCCGTTTTAACGGGCACGGTAGATCCTGTTCGTGACACCAGGTTTATGCCGAGCCCATTGGGACGGGGTACTCGGGACCGGACCGCGTTGCTGCGGGGGATGTCACGGGTGGTCCTGGTCCGGACCGCGTCCCGGGCCCTGGCAATTATAAAGGGGTATTTACAGGGGATAATGTCAGTCGTGACGCCACCCACGGTGTGTGGTCAGTATAGGGGACCACCGCTGCTGCAGAACCTCCGGGGTGATGTTAGGCAGCTTAGATGGTACTGCTCTCCGTAGGTAGAAGCAAGGTCCCCGGGGCAGTGGTTGGTATAGTCTATTGTGGATGTAATGGTAGGGGATGATAGTGGAGACGGATTAAGGAACACACACTCACATTTTGTAGTTTCCAGGGCTTTACTGCGATGTTGTTGCAGGTTATAGTCCATGGAGTCTGTACCGGGGCCGGGTTTCTCCCACCCTGTCCGGGTCCTCAGCTTCCTCGTGCTGCGCTGTGTGTGTGTCCTGCTGCTGCCTCTAGCTTAGCTGCTGGCACTTGTAACCGCTCCGCGGCCCAGCGCCTCCGCCCTGCACCCTGTCCTTCCCTCTTCTCGTGCAGTTACCCTTCCTTCTCGGTTCCGGGGTCGGGGTCCCAGGTTACAGGCCGTCCGCAGGCGATCTCGGGGCTCCAGGGTGCTTCATCGCGCACCTGCTGCTCAGACCATCGCTCCCTGACTGCTGCCAGTTCTGCTTCCTCTCTGTGTGTTCACTAGGGGGCGGGGCCGCTCTCTCTGTTACCTTTATAGGGCCAGCTGGCCAATTAGTCTGCCCCGCCTTCCGGCCAATCCCTGTAGGGCAGCAGATATATAAAGTGTGCACTTGCTTCTGGACCTTGCCGGGGCAACTTCATTCATCCCGAGGTTGCCGGTCCTGGTCCTGTTACGTGCTGTTATTCTGCAGTGTTTAACACTCATCTGTTTTTGTTGCAGGTGTGCATTTACTCTTAGACCTGGCCGGTTCAGCTTCATTCATCCCGAGGTTGCCGGTCCTGGTCCTGTTACATGCTGTTATTCTGCAGTGTTTAACACTCATCTGTTTTTGTTGCAGTGTCGCTGTTCTGCCTCCGTGCTGCTCTGTGCTGCTCCGTGCTGCTCCGTGATACTCCGTGCGGCGCTTCTACGATTCCTTCGGACCGTCCTTGTGAGGTTTCTCAGGTCTCTCCCCGGACCAGACTCCGTGGTGATCGCAAGTCTCCGTGCTGTTCCTGTGCAGTTCCTCCGCCGCATATCCGGACCGTCCTGGTGTTGGTTCTCTAGCCTTCCTCCTGGCCGGCTTCCATAGTGTTCTACAGTTTTCTACTTTTGTAGTTTTTTTGGTTTTGTGCATTCTGTGTTGTTCCTCTGTTTTCGTTTACCGCCTGGGGTCGGTTTAACACGGGTTATTCCGCTCACAGACCTTCCGGAGCTCCGTGCTGGGAGCAAATCCCTGTACAGGGGTCAAGGCCTTCCCGGGCGTCTCCGGAGGAAGGAACTGTGAGGGGGCCCTGTGGCCTTCCCTAGGGGTAGACTCCTTGACTAATAAAACCCTTTATGCAATACAGTCCGGCTCTCTCTCTCTCTCTACCCTGGTATCAGCATCCGCTCGGTCCAGCGGGTTCACGTCTTGTCCGCCCCTGGGGCGTGACAGCACTGTCTCACTCTCTCTTTCTCCTTCTGCTGGTACCACTTGGCTAGGCAACTTGAGTCTTCTGTGTTGTACTGACCCCGCCGTGTTGCTTTGCTCTGGTACTGTGGTGGTCTAGAAACTCCACTACACCTGGATTCACTGTGCTGCTTGTGTCAGTCACAGTGCCGGATCCGGTGTCCGTTCTGTGCGCTCCTCTGGGGCGAGTGGTGATGGCACTCAAGCTCCCAGATATGTTTCTCTGTCTTTCTAGTTCTCCTCTCCTCAGACCCTAGCTAGGCCTGGAATCGTAAGCAGACTGTAGAGAAGCTTGTCACAGCTTCTTTGACACTACAGCCTCTCTCAGTTCTCCCAGGAACTGAACTAACTCTAAACTAGACTTGTTCTGACTACTTCCTCTTGAGCTGGAGTATATAAGGAGCTGGTTTAGCTCCCCCTCCTGGCCCAGAGGTGCTACTGTAAGTCAGTGTGTTGTGGGGAGGGAACCCGTGTGATGTTACTGTGGCACATTAACCCCTGGGGTGCCACACACACCCCTCTATGTCCTCTGCACACCCCTCCATGTCCTCTGCACACCCCCTCCATGTCCTCTGCATGCCCCCTCCATGTCCTCTGCACCCATGTCCTCTGCACCCCCCAATGTGCTCTGCACATCCCTCCATGTCCTCTGCACACCTCTCCATGTCCTCTGCACACCCCCTCCATGTCCCCTGCACACACCCTCCATGTCCTCTGTACACCCCTTCCATGTCCTCTGCACACCCCCTCCATGTCATCTGCACACCCCTCCATGTGCTCTGCACAACCCTCCATGTCCTCTCCACCCCCCTCCATGTCTTCTGCACACCCCCTCCATGTCTTCTGCACATCTCCTCCATGTCCTCTGCACACCCCATGTCCTCTGCACACCCCATGTACTCTGCACACCCCAATGTGCTCTGCACACCCCTCCATGTCCTCTGCAAAACCCTGCATGTCCTCTGCACACCCCTCCATGTTCTCTGCACACCCCCCCTCCATGTCCTCTGCACACTCCCTCCATGCCCTCTGCACACCCCCTCCATGTGCTCTGCACACACCCCCATGTACCTTTTATAGTCAGTCCCAGCTCCTCCTAATCTGTTTACAATTCTTCTTCCAGGCAAAACTTGGCTCCGCCCACACGAGTAACATGTGCGTGATATCATCTCAGGGCCTGTTCCACCCGGCATCAGGTATGTATTCTCCGTAGACAGAGTGTATACCGCTCACCCTGTACCCCTGCAGCCGTGACACCTGGCATTCCTTCACCACCCACCAATTCCCCCCCACTAAAAATACGCCAGTCTTGATACTTAGCCCGGCGAGGGGGAAAATTTTTTTTACATTTTTTTTAATCTTAATGCTGGTGCCTCCCCTCTCAGTGTGCCACCCTAGGCACCCGCCCACAAGTGCCTAATGGGTAATACGGCCCTACTCCTATTGAATAGATGACAAGTTCTCTTTGCAGGGAATCTGTCAGGTCAAAAATCCATATGTAACTGCTATAATTTTCTAATTTCTTTCTCTAGCTCTCTCTATTCATGCATTTCTATTATTTATATTTCCCTCCTATCCTCTGTAAACTTTAAAAAAATATTAATTTCATCTGTCAATCACAGTGAGCTCTCTGCAGCCCACTCCCGAAGGAATGAATATTCATGCATCATTACACAGAAATGCCTTTCTGTGATCAGTTATAATGTGTGACTGCAGACAGAGGAGAAAGGAGGGAGAGGAGGTGTGTGTGATCTTAGGCTAGGGTCAGACTAGCATTATCCTTTTGGCTGATTAATCCTTTTAAAACTTTGAATTCTGCATCCTGATCGCTTAGCGTTAATGTGGCGTAACGTTGTGCTCACGCTGCCTATCCATCTCTACGGTTACCGGTCTCCCTGTGCAGCAGGCCGCTTGACACAGAAGGACCGGATATGGACATGTGTGTGAAAAATCAGTACTGTATGTGACATGCACACTTTCTCAGGCAGCCATAGAGTTAACATATTTAGTTGCATGTTTTGCAAATTTTTTTTATCTGTTTAGATTTTTTATTAATCCACCTATTATGGGATTTACTTAAGTGGAAACATGGCAACACAATACATGTATAGAGGGAGCTCATGTATGGAAGATGTCGTTAAAACCCCTTTCACATCTGTGTTAGGTGTAATTTGCTGCAGATACGGCAGATCTTGCCGCATCTGATGCCCACTAGCAGCACCAACCGGGCAAGCCCCATTCGTTCTCTATGGGGCTTGCAGTCGGGTGCGGCAAGTGCGGTATTGCTGAATCCATCACTTGCGGCACCGCAAAAAAAAAACCGCTTCAAGTAGGGATGGGTGAATCTACTCGCTAGGACTCGTTACTCGGCGAGTAGTAAGGGACTCGCAGGACTCGGTACTCTGCGAGTTTCCCAGTGATTACTCGCACGAGTCCAATGCAAATCAATATCAATCCTAGTTTTGTCAGAAACGCTGACAAAACTAGGATTGCCATTGTTTGCATTAGACTCGGCTACTGTGCCAGTGATAGCAGGGAAACTCGCAAAGTAACTGCTGTTTCTTTGCGAGCCGAGTCCAGCTGTCTTCTCTGTGCAGCTCCAGGGTCCTAGAGCCCGCCTGCTGCCTGATGTAGCAGTGCTGAGATTGTTCTCAGTCTGCTCATTCCCTGTGCATAGACATCTATATTTATGCACAGGGGATGTAGCAGAGAGGACATCGCGTTTTGGACTGCGTCGGACGGAAGAGGATTTTTTTAATTAAAGATGGAGTCCCTAATGGCTTTTTTTTTATTTCAAATAAAAATTTTTCTCTGTGTTGTGTTTTTTTAACCCTTTATTGGAGATTCTTAGTGGCTGGGTCAAACGTGGCCTGACATTAAGAATCTCGGGCTTAATACCAGCTTGTATAACAAAGCTGGTATTAACCCCTTTATTACCCAGCGTGCCACCGCCACCAGGGCCGCTGGAAGAGCGGGGTTCAGCGCCAGAGGATGGCGCTTCAATGAACGCGCCATCTTCTGGGGCGGCTGCGGACTGCAATTTGCAGCGGGGGGGTGCCCAGAAAGCTTGGGCATCCCTGCGCTGCCGATTCCAGCCCCCAGCTGCTTAGCTGTACCTGGCTAGAAATAGAAATTGTGCGGAGCCCCACGCATTTTTTTTTTATTATTTAATGAATTTCAGAGTCAGAGGCTCAGAGTCAGAGTCTCGGAGTCGGAGTCTCCTCAGAGTCGGAGTCTCAGAGTCGGAGTCTCAGAGTCGGAGTCTCAGAGTCGGAGTCGCCTCAGAGTCGGAGTCGCCTCAGAGTCGGAGTCGCCTCGGAGTCGGAGTCGTCTCGGAGTCGGAGTCGTCTCGGAGTCGAGTCGGAGTCGGAGTCGTCTCGGAGTCGGAGTCGTCTCGGAGTCGGAGTCAAAAAAATGCGTGGGGCTCCGCGCAATTTCTATGTCTAGCCAGGTACAGCTAAGCAGCTGGGGGCTGGAATCCGCAGCGCAGGGATGCCCAAGCTTTCTGGGCACCCCCCGCTGCAAATTGCAGCCCGCAGCCGCCCCAGAAGATGGCGCGTTCATTGAAGCGCCATCCTCTGGCGCTGAACCCCGCTCTTCCAGCGGCCCTGGTGGCGGTGGCACGCTGGGTAATAGAGGTTAGGGCCAGCTTTGTATTATCAGCTGGCCCTAAGCCCGAAATTTATGGCGGTCACGCCAATATTAGACATGACCGCCATGAATTTCTATTAAATTGTTTTAAAAAAAACACAACACAGAAATTTTTTTATTAGAAATAAAAAAAAAAAGCCATTAGGGACTCCATCTTTAATTAAAAAAATCCTCTTCCGTCCGACGCAGTCCAAAACGCGATGTCCTCTCTGCTACATCCCCTGTGTATAGATATAGATGTCTATGCACAGGGAATGAGCAGACTGAGAACAATCTCAGCACTGCTACATCATCTCTGTGCACAGACATTCATGTCTGTACACAGGGAATGAGCAGACTGAGAACAATCTCAGCTCTGCTACATCAGGCAGCAGGCGGGCTCTAGTACCCTGGAGCTGCACAGAGCAGACAGGACTCTTCTCTTATCTGTGCGAGTTTCCCAGCGATTACTTACAAAGTAAACGAGTCCAATGCAAATAAATGACAAAACTAGGATTGCTTCAGGCTGAAGCTTCCGAGACACATCTGCGATTTGTAAATCTCACACTACTCGCTATTACTCGCTTCCCCATTCATTAACATTGGACTCGCTAGACTCGCAACGAGTAGCGAGTCCTGGGCTCGGACTCGCTAGAGTCAAGCGATTCCGAGTAATTTAGGATTCGCCCATCACTAGCTTCAAGCAGCATTTTTTTTGCACGGCTGTAGTGCCGGATCTGCAGGATCGGTGCCACAAGTTGGCGACATCTGCCACGAATTACACCTATCGCGGTTGTGAAAGCGCCCTAAAAGATTTAAAAAAACAAACATAAAAGCTTATAAAGAATATTACAACAGTGTGAAAATAATAGGGCCATTCTCTGCAACAATAAAGTGTCATGCCATATCCATATAATAGTATCGAAGCATACAATGCTACATACCATATTTACAGATAAGAGAGCTGTGAATACTACATGGAAATAACATCATCACACAAAGTACATAAAAATAAAATAGTCATGCACTGTGTACACAATTAGGTCAGAGCATTCTCTGACAGTCTCATAAATACTGAATACTGTATGAACGACCACTACTCTATTAAAGTGGAGCCTTAGCAATCAGACGCCCCGATTGAGTAGTTATCACGTTGTTTGGATGTGGGTTAACTTGTTATATGTGGAATACTCTTTTAAGGTCACGGATGTTTTTAGTCATAATTATTCTTATGATAATAAACCTGCATCATCTGTTCTTACAGTCAATAAACTTCAGGTTATTGATGTTAACATATAGATGCTGACATTACAGAGTTTATGAGCATTGATTTTCATTAGGTGACTTTTATAAGTAAAGAGCTCAGAAATGCTGAGGAGAAAGTTCAGTAAATCATGTGCCTTATATAACTTATTATGTTTTTTATTCTTTAGTATATTTTACCTTAACATCAGCTTACAAATCTAATATATAAAGCTGAGTGTATGTATGTGTGTATGGTACCCCTGAGTCCGGATGCCACAATGCCATTGCCGACCTCGGGGGGTAGTGTCATACCTGAGAGCAACAGAGGGTATCCACAGCAGGTGAGCCAAGCACACAACACCTTTCTGCCTCCAGGACTGAAGGGGGAGCTCTAAACCCAGGTTCAGAGCAGCTCCACTATAAATTCTGGTCTGGGGTGGAGTTAGCCAGTTCAGTTCCTAGGAGGACTGTGGAAGACATACTGTGGACTTGAGCAGTGCTAAGCTCTTCCCAGGATAGCTGAAGCCCACCTTGAGGGACCCATAGGCGAGGGTCTGAGGAAGTTGAGGAGAGCCTGGGGAGTGGAGTGGTGTCGAGCTCACCCCAGTGCAGAGCGCCAGAACTGGACACCAGAGTCCGAGGCTGTGCAGGGCCTAACGTCCCGGCAGCCAACACCGGAGGGTTGGGAATTCCAAGTCCCCCAGCCACACCACAGTGTCTGCAGGCAAAGCTGCATAGGGAGCCCTGGAGCAGCCACCAGAGAAGTGGAGATGGAGAAGGACTTGAGCTGCCTGCCATACCGGCACAATGTAGGAGAGAGAGAGGGCCACAGCTCAGCTGAAGCAGCAGCAGAGACCCGCTGAAAGAGCAGAGCAGGGAGGCCTCAGAACCAGGTGAGGAGAACCCAGTTACTCCCAGGTTGCACAGACTCCAAGTAACATTATCTGTCAGTGTCCCGGCTTGCACCAATGCTATCAGTAAAGGACCTCAGGAAACAACAACCATGAGCCTGTCTGCTACTTTGCACCCTCCGTCCTTCATCCTATCAGCCATCCAACACCATAGACTTTCCCAGTCGCCCTAGGGATAAGCTTCACCCTTGGGGAGCGATACCATCATAGCTGCTCATCCAACATCCCCAGTGGTCCTGTCTGGCAGCGTCGTCCCAAATAGCCGAATATCATGGGTGGCGTCATGATCCATTATCCCTAAACCATTTCTTCATTTTTAAGTGACTCCACAGGGCCACGAAGCCAGGTCTCAGCTCCCGTGATCCTGAGACCGAATAGCACGGTTCTGAGTACCCCATGGCCCTGGGGGTGAATGATGTGTATGGATGTGTGTATGTATGTATGTCCACTACAGGATTTTGCACCGTTGCATCTACAATCACAAACTTTTGATCAACCACCTCATTGGACTCGGAATGTCATAGATCATGTTTTTAGGAGAAATTTTAACCCTGCGCTTTACAGTCATTCGCCATAAAAAGGCCTATTTACTGTTTCTGTGTGTGAGGTAATAGATACTGCATTGGCTGCTTTCACAGTTAGCCTGGATATTTATCAGGTAGCCTATAGCAACCAATTACGGCTCAACTTCTGATTGGTTGCTATATGCAATGAAGGAAATTCATAGTATAAAGGTACCTTTACACGCAGCAACTTTTCTAGGAATTTCACTGGCAACTTACTGGTTGCAGTGAAATCATGGACACATTGTTCTATCTTGTTGCTGTGTACAAATGGAACAATGTGTCCATGATTTCACTGCAACCAGTAAGTTGCCAGTGAAATTCCTAGAAAAGTTGTCGCATGTAAAGGTACCTTAAAGCGAACCTGTCACCCCCCCCGGGCATCAAAAGCTCTAATAGCCACCTTCTGCAGCACTAAGGCTGCATTCTGAGAAGGTGCCTATAGGCTTTTGATGCCCTTTCTAGTATGAAATATTAAGTTAGGTAAATGCTCACTCTTCAGAAGATCGAAGACCGGGAGGCGGGGTTTCACGCTCCTCCAGCCCGCCCCCTCTTGTCAATCATTGTGCGCGCCTGCTGCTGTCTCCCCTCAGTGTGGAAAATGAACGCGCGTCTCCGTTCTCCTGCACGGAGCCGCGCATGCGCTGTGCGCCCGGTGTCGACTTCCTGGACACCGGGCGCACAGAGCATGCGCGGCTCCATACAGGAGAATGGAGACGCGCGTTCATTTTCCACACTGAGGGGAGGCAGCAGCAGGCGCGCACAATGATTGACAAGAGGGGGCGGGCCGGAGGAGCGTGAAACCCCGCCTCCCGGTCTTCGATCTTCTGAAGAGTGAGCATTTACCTAACTTAATATTTCATACTAGAAAGGGCATCAAAAGCCTATAGGCACCTTCTCAGAATGCAGCCTTAGTGCTGCAGAAGGTGGCTATTAGAGCTTTTGATGCCCGGGGGGGGTGACAGGTTCGCTTTAAGGCTGTATGCCCATGCTGTGTTTGCTATCCATTTTGTGAGCAAAATCACAGCACAAAAAAAGGATCAAGTCAATGACAAATCTGAGATGCTGTGCCAATGTCTGGATTTTTTCCTGATGAGGTTTGTGGCAAAATGTGATCAGGAAAAGAAGTATTATCTATTATATAATCGCGAATCGGAAAAGCGCCCCTCCGCGCGCTACTTCCGGCGTGGTCATGTGGATACGAATTTAACATTGGGCGCGAAGCGCCCAATGCTGCGCGAGCAATGGCCGCGAGGCCATTGCGAGTCGCTGGCCCAGGGCGAGCAATGGCCGCGAAGCGGCCATTGCGAGCCGCTGGCCCAAAATCCATCCACAGCCCCGGCTACAAACTTAGCGATTTACCGCTCAGGTAGCGCGAGCAATGGCCGCGAGGCCATTGCGAGTCGCTGCCTGAGCCGCAATTCGCTCCCCGGGGACCATGGAGCCGAGGCGGCATTGCCGCCTCCGCTCCCCGCTACAGACAATTCGCCACCCCCCCCCCCATGTCCGCACAGCCCGCCCCCATCAATGTCCCCACAGCCGACCCCCATGTCCGCACAGCCGACCCCCATGTCCGCACAGCCCACCCCCAGCAATGTCCGCACAGCTCACCCCCATGTCCGCACAGCCCGCCCACATCAATGTCCGCACAGCCCACCCCCCTGTCCGCACAGCCGACCCCCATGCCCGCACAGCCGACCCCCATGCCCGCACAGCCGACCCCCATGCCCGCACAGCCGACCCCCATGTCTGCACAGCCGACCCCCATGTCTGCACAGCCCGCCCCCATCAATGTCCACACAGCCCACCCCCATGTCCGCACAGCCGACCCCCATGCCCGCACAGCCCACCCCCATGTCCGCACAGCCCACCCCCATGTCCGCACAGCCCGCCCACATCAATGTCCGCACAGCCCACCCCCCTGTCCGCACAGCCGACCCCCATGCCCGCACAGCCGACCCCCATGCCCGCACAGCCGACCCCCATGCCCGCACAGCCGACCCCCATGCCCGCACAGCCCACCCCCATGTCCGCACAGCCCACCCCCATGTCCGCACAGCCGACCCCCATCCCCGCACAGCCGACCCCCATGCCCGCACAGCCGACCCCCATGCCCGCACAGCCCACCCCCATGCCCGCACAGCCCGCCCCCATCAATGTCCGAAAAAACCCCCATGTCCGCACAGCCCCCCCCATGTCCGCTCATACTTACATGTCTTCTTAGTCATCTGATCGTCCGTCCGGCCAGGCGTCCTCTTCGTCCGGCCAGGCGTCCTCTTCGTCCGGCCAGGCGTCCTCTTCGTCCGGCCCCGGGGATCTTCTGTCTTCTTCCAGCTCCGACGTCCTCTTCTCTTCTCATTCAGGTACAATGGACGACAAATCCGCCATTGTATCTCAATGAGATATGAGCGGCTCTTCTGATTGGTCGCTGTGTACTGCCCTCAGCCAATCAGAAGAGCCCCTCATTGAGCTCGAATTCTGATTGGTCGGCGGCCAATCCGAAATCGGGCTCACTGCCCATAGACATGTATTAGCGGTGTGTCCGCGATTTTACGGCCGACAAATAGAACCAGGTGGCCGGCCATAAAATCGCCGACACACCGCTAATGTATGTCAATGGGAAAAATAGCGGACCTGAATGAGAACTGTCTCACTTAAAATAAATAATAAATTAAATAATAAATAAAATAATTTAAAAAGAATTAAAAAATAATAAAAAATAATAATAAAAAAATAATAAAAAATTAAATAAAAATAATAATAAAAAAATAAAATATATGCTAATCAGCTCAGCCATTTTGGCGGACCACAATGAGAACTCTGTCTCACTTAAAATAAATAATAAATTAATAATAAATAAAATAATTTAAAAATAATTAAAAAATAATAAAAAATAATAATAAAAAAATAATAAAAAATTAAATAAAAATAATAATAAAAAAAATAAATATATGCTAATCAGCTCAGCCCTTTTGCCGGACCACAATGAGAACTGTGTCTCACTTAAAATAAATAATAAATTAAATAATAAATAAAATAATTTAAAAAGAATTAAAAAATAATAAAAAATAATAATAAAAAAATAATAAAAAATTAAATTAAAATAATAATAAAAAAAAAAAATATGCTAATCAACTCAGCCCTTTTGGCGGACCACAATGAGAACTGTGTCTCACTTAAAATAAATAATAAATTAAATAATAAATAAAATAATTTAAAAAGAATTAAAAAATAATAAAAAAATAATAATAAAAAAATAATAAACAATTAAATAAAAATAATAATAAAAAAATAAATATATGCTAATCAGCTCAGCCCTTTTGGCGGACCACAATGAGAACTGTGTCTCACTTAAAATAAATAATAAATTAAATAATAAATAAAAGAATTTAAAAAGAATTAAAAAATAATAAAAAATAATAATAAAAAAATAATAAAAAATTAAATAAAAATAATAATAAAAAAAATAAATATATGCTAATCAGCCCAGCCCTTTTAGCGGACCAGAAGGAGAACTGTGTCTCACTTAAAATAAATAATAAATTTTATAATAAAATTATTTAAAAATAATTAAAAAATTATAAAAAAAATAATAAAAAAAAAAATTAAAAATTATATAATATTACAAAAAATAATAATTAAAAAAAAAAAATCTAATAATAATTATATTACTGCTAATAATAATGATATTAATGCTAATAATTATGCTATTAATGCTAATAATAATGCTAATAATGCTAATAATTATGCTATTAATGCTAATAATTATGCTATTAATGCTAATAATAATAAGATTAATGCTAATAATAAGCGGCCATTGCGAGCACTCAGCCCCAATAAGTATTGAACGCGCCCCAAAAAGTATTGGACCCCCCCCAAAAGTATTGGACCCCCCACCCAAAAGTATTAGACCCCCAAAAAAAGTATTGCACCCCCAAAAAAAGTATGTGACCCCCCAAAAAAAAGTATGTGACCCCCCAAAAAAAGTATGTGACCCCCCCAAAAAAGTATGTGACCCCCCCAAAAAAGTATGTGACCACCCAAAAAAAGTATGTGACCCCCCAAAAAAAGTATGTGACCCCCCAAAAAAGTATGTGACCCCCCCAAAAAAGTATGTGACCCCCCCAAAAAAAGTATGTGACCCCCAAAAAAAGTATGTGACCCCCCCAAAAAAGTATGTGACCCCCCAAAAAACTATGTGACCTCCAAAAAAAAGTATTGGACCCCCCAAAAAAAGTATTGGACCCCCCAAAAAAAGTATGTGACCCCCCAAAAAAGTATGTGACCCCCCCAAAAAAGTATGTGACAAAACAAAAAAGTATGTGACCCCCCCAAAAAAGTATGTGACCCCCCCAAAAAAGTATGTGACCCCCCAAAAAAGTATGTGACCCCCCCAAAAAAGTATGTGACCCCCCAAAAAAAGTATGTGACCCCCAAAAAAGTATGTGACCCCCCCCAAAAAAGTATGTGACCCCCCAAAAAAAGTATGTGACCCCCCAAAAAAAGTATGTGACCCCCCAAAAAAAGTATGTGACCCCCCCAAAAAAGTATCTGACCCCCCAAAAAAAGTATGTGACCCCCCAAAAAAAGTATGTGACCCCCCAAAAAAAGTATGTGACCCCCCCAAAAAAAGTATGTGACCCCCCCAAAAAAGTATGTGACCCCCCCCCAAAAAAGTATGTGACCCCCCCAAAAAAGTATGGGACCCCCCAAAAAAAGTATGGGACTCCCCAAAAACTATTCACACCCCCCCGAAAAGTCCTCACACCAGCTATAACTACTATAATCAAATTAATGCACATTCTAGAATCCCGATGCATTTGCATCGGGCTCACAGCTAGTGTCCTATAATTCATCTGGTTTTGGAGCAAAAACACTTCATTTCTCATCCTCTCCAGCTATCCCACAGTGAGCAAAGGTGATTTCTTCCTTCCATGCATCGGCAAGACTAGTGCAAAGTGACTGGACCTGCGCTCCATGTGACTCAACCTGAGTCACATGGGGCGCAGGTCCTGGAAGTATTGTATCAATGCCCAGAAGGAAGAACTCACCGGAGCTCACCATAAGCTCACCGGGGATGATAATAAAGTGTGTTTCAGTAGAAAAGACAGCGCCTCTCACATACAGTTAGGGCCAGAAATATTTGGACAGTGACACAAGTTTTGTTATTTTAGCTGTTTACAAAATCATGTTCAGAAATACAATTATATATATAATATGGGCTGAAAGTGCACACTCCCAGCTGCAATATGAGAGTTTCCACATCCAAATCGGAGAAAGGGTTTAGGAATTATAGCTCTGTAATGCATAGCCTCCTCTTTTTCAAGGGACCAAAAGTAATTGGACAATGGACTCTAAGGGCTGCAATTAACTCTGAAGGCGTCTCCCTCATTAACCTGCAATCAATGAAGTAGTTAAAAGGTCAGGGGTGGATTCCAGGTGTGTGGTTTTGCATTTGGAAGCTGTTGCTGTGACCAGACAACATGCGGTCAAAGGAACTCTCAATTGAGGTGAAGCAGAACATCCTGAGGCTGAAAAAAAAGAAAAAATCCATCAGAGAGATAGCAGACATGCTTGGAGTAGCAAAATCAACAGTTGGGTACATTCTGAGAAAAAAGGAATTGACTGGTGAGCTTGGGAACTGTAAAAGGCCTGGGCGTCCACGAATGACAACAGTGGTGGATGATCGCCGCATACTTTATTTGGTGAAGAAGAACCCGTTCACAACATCAACTGAAGTCCAGAACACTCTCAGTGAAGTAGGTATATCTGTCTCTAAGTCAACAGTAAAGAGAAGACTCCATGACAGTAAATACAAAGGGTTCACATCTAGATGCAAACCATTAATCAATTCCAAAAATAGACAGGCCAGAGTTAAATTTGCTGAAAAACACCTCAAGAAGCCAGCTCAGTTCTGGAAAAGTATTCTATGGACAGATGGACAATGACCCCAAGCATACAGCCAAAGCTACCCAGGAGTTCATGAGTGCAAAAAAGTGGAACATTCTGCAATGGCCAAGTCAATCACCAGATCTAAACCCAATTGAGCATCCATTTCACTTGCTCAAATCCAGACTTAAGACGGAAAGACCCACAAACAAGCAAGACCTGAAGGCTGCGGCTGTAAAGGCCTGGCAAAGCATTAAGAAGGAGGAAACCCAGCGTTTGGTGATGTCCATGGGTTCCAGACTTAAGGCAGTGATTGCCTCCAAAGGATTCGCAACAAAATATTGAAAATAAAAATATTTTGTTTGGGTTATGTTCATTTGTCCAATTACTTTTGACCTCCTAAAATGTGGAGTGTTTGTAAAGAAATGTGTACAATTCCTACATTTTCTATCAGATATTTTTGTTCAACCCTTCAAATTAAACGTTACAATCTGCACTTGAATTCTGTTGTAGAGGTTTCATTTCAAATCCAATGTGGTGGCATGCAGAGCCCAACTCGCGAAAATTGTGTCACTGTCCAAATATTTCTGGCCCTAACTGTAGGTGATAAGGTTAATGCATCTTCTTTATTCCATCAACCTCATGCGACGTTTCAAACTCATCTGGTTCTTTATCAAGCACCAACCAGATGGGTTCGAAACGTCGCATGAGCTTGACGGAATAAAGAAGATGCATTAACTTTACTACCTGTGTGAGAGGCGCTGTCTTTTCTACTGAAATATCTTGTGAGTGACCAGGCTGGACTCCCTGGGCTGACGTGCGCCCCAACTAAGGGTAATAGACTTTTCATATTGGAGTGTTACCCAATTATACCAGGGTGCTGTGAACCATTGCGATCTTGGTAATAAAGTGTGTGTCTGTCTGTACGTGTGTCTGTCTGTGTGCGTCCCCTTGCTTGTGCTGTGTTTGTATTGGGCACAAACGCAATATGTTTGTGTGGCGCCCCGCAACGAGTGCATCACAGGAGGGTATTGCAGCCATAAATGCAGCAGCAATATTCTCTGACCCAGCAGTCATGTGGTTAACTCAGAGATCCATACCCTGCATGCATCACTTAGCATAGAGGGCCAATCTTTGTATAAACTTATTTGCTGTTTTTCAAAGAAGATATCACCCTATGTGCGCATTCTTGAATTTTATAGATCCCCTATTGATGGCACATTCCCCAGTGCTGGTGATGCACCCCAGGCTATGGGGTACTCGGGAATAGGGCTGGTGGCGGTCTCTCGGGGATCATGGTAGTTGTCACTCAGTCCCATGGTCTGGGATCAGCCCCAAAAGGGGTATTTACAAGGGATTTGTCGTGACACCACCCGGGGTATGTGGTTAGTAGAACCACCACTGCCATATTCCTGCTGGGGATCGTGACTTGGGGCATCGTGGATGGTAAGCCCTCCTCGGGTAGGGCTGGAGGGTCCCCAGGGCAGGAGAGATGGTTTGGATATGGCCTTGTTTAGGATGATGATTCACACAGTCACTTACTTTGCTGCAACTTCTCCAGTCAGTGAGCAGGGCTGACAGGCTGTGACTCCTCAGGTGGGACTTTTCTGCGACGCTGCAAGTATAGAGCTCTGTTACAGGGCACAGGGCAATAGACGTAATTAACACACATAGACTCCTGATAACCGTTTCTCAGTCTGTTTACTGGAGTTAGAGCAGATGTTATAAACTGTCCATGGAGTCTGGAGAGCAGTTCAGGGCATTTCTCACCTGGTCGGGTCGTATTGGCTTCCACACTGTGTTTGCGTAGTGGCCCTGCAGTTGCTTCAGCTAGGCTGCTAGCCCTGTCTCTCTCTGCATCTACCAGTATGACAGACAACTCGAGTCCTTCACTTTTCCACCCCAACCAGGAAGTCAGTGTTTTTGGATTCTATATGTTGCTGTGTCCCTGGCACTGGGTATCTGGAGAATCTGGAGTCCCCCACTTTCCGGTGTTGACTGTCGGTGTGTATTGTGAGGCATGCCGGCGCTATGGCACGTGGCTGGCATGACTCACGTGACCAGCGGTAAGGTGGGATTACTAAACCCTGCAGCATGCACAGGTTAAGTGCAGGTTGGCTTGGTAGCAGCACACATGGGGTTAACTGCTGCTGCTGAAAGCTGAGGTCTGTGTGAAGGAGTAATTAGAAAACACACTGGATTGCACCTGTGTAGGAGAGGCCAGTTTTGCACAAGCCTGCAAAGGTGGAGGACACATGGTGTGTCTCTCCCTATATCCTGCAGAGGGAAGCAGGACATGCCATGCTGGGCAGGGGACTCAGCCTGGGAACACAGAAGGCCTGTCTGTGTATGAGGACGCACGTGAGTGAAGACATGTGCTCGATATTTATATGATTTGACTGAAGGGAGAAGCCCTTCAGTCTGCAGTGAGGTGGGATCCTGTCTAGTTAGTGCCGGACAGGCAAGGACTTTTGTTTACGGTTTTGTTTGCTTTATGTTTTGCTTTCACCTTAATAAATCGGACCTAGTGCCGTTTGCATCTGAATCTCTGATGTTGGACTGAGTGACTCCCAAAAGCTACGGGCCCTTCGGTCCCAGTAAAGGCGATCCCTGAGCGTGTTACCACATTATGGTGGAGAATGCGGGCATTGTAGCAGCCTTATTGCTGGAGGCAACGGACAAGGCCTACAAGGTTGGTTGTGGATTGTGGTAACGGTGCAGGTGCACTTATATGGACATTGGTTGCTACGGGCAACTGCACAACGTACCCAAGCACGTTTTCCGGTGACTCGGTGGGGTCATGAAGACGACGCATACAAGCTCTGTTGCTGGAGGCAACACCACAGGTGTCAGGATTGTGGCAGCGGTGCAGCCAGGTTACTAGAGGTAACCACACGACGAGCTGGGAGACAAGCATCTGGCTGGTGGCTCGGCGGGGTCACGAAGTTGGACAGCGCACTCAACCCAGATGCAAGTGGGAGGAGTCAAGTGACTGGCTGTGAGACGTGGGCTCTGCTTGGTGAGCAGCAATACACCACAGGCTGCAGATCCTGGTTGTACGGGCGGTACAACCAGGAAAGGTTAGTGGTATTCTACCCCCCCCCCTTCCCCTTGAACGCCGGGTATTACCCATTGGAGCGCCCCTCCTGTTTTTCTCTTGTTGCAGCCGGAGAGGCCGGGCAGCATGGAGGAGATCCTGGAGTTTCTGCTGCAGAGCCAGGAGCAGCAGCACCAGCAATACGTTGTGGGGTGTCCCCAGAAAGCATCCCCTATAGACTGGGTTGATCAAAAGGGGGCGGAGTCACAAAAGGGGGCGGATTCAGGAATGCGGATAATGTCCCAAAAGGGGGTGGATTCCATAAAGGGGATCATGGCCCAAAGAGGGGTGGTTGCCCAAAAGGGGGCGGAGACCCAAAAAGGGGTGGTTGCCCAAAAGGGGGTGGAGACCTCAAAAGGGGTGGCTACCCATAAGGGGGCGCAGCAATCAAACTCTGAACGGATTGACGGGAGCTGGGGACTCTGGGGCTCCTCTTACCAATGTCCTATCTGTGGGATAGACCGTCCAACCAGCTTAGGGTCACGGATGTGTTCTGTGAAGATGGATGGACAAGGTGTGTCAGGTCTTCTAGACCTGGGGAACTCTGTTACCCTAGTGAGGGCCACACCAGAACTCCATCTTATGCCGGGACGGCGAATCGAAGGACGCTGCAGCCATGGGGCCACTAAAGAGTACCCACTGGGCAGAGTGATCCTTCAGACGGACTATGAACTGGAGCGACCCGATGTGGGCGTAGTCCCAGATTTAGCTTTTCCGGTCATAATAGGCCGGGACTCTAAATTGTTTATGAACTTCTGGGAGCAAGGGCTTGTATCTGGCTGCTCAGGAAACAGCCAGAACAGTCCAAAGGAGCTGCTGTTACAGCGGGAGGCTAAAGGGAATGTCTGTGATGTTGTTATGTGTAATAATATGTTGGTACCCAATAAGTGTGACATCCCAGAGTTAGGGGTGACCAAAGAAAAGGGTGGTTCTCCCCAACATAGCGACACGACGAGTAAAGAGGTAAACCGCACTGTGACTGGTTGTAACCACACTGTAACTGGTAGTGACATGGTAGCCAAAAAGAATGGAGCCGGCACCAAGTTAGAGAGTGCCTTGGGGGTTCATCATACTGTGAAGCATAACACTGACTCAAGGGGTGACGGTGACTCTGAGAAAGGAAGGGTGTACAGTAAGGAAGGGTCCAGTAAGGATGTCAGCTCCTCCCGTCCCAAAAAGAGCAAGCGCCACAAAAAGGCTGCCCAGGTGACCCCAGCTGACAATATAATGCCATCTGCTTCTGTGCCATCTGTGAGTTCTCTTCCAGACACTGAGACAAACAGAATGAAAGGTGAAGTGTTATTGCCCGTGGAAACCGCTGGAGCTGAGACCGATAGGGTGCTGTCTAAGGAACGGACACTGTGTGATGACACTACCGTTCAAGTGGAAGACAAGGAGAAAGAGCCACCCAGGAAGACTGTAGGGGTGTCCGCTCCCATGTCTGCACAAGCAGCTGATGGTCCGTCATTTGGTGGCGCTGTAGGAGGAGAAATCCTGGGGACAGCTAGTGGAGCAAGAGTCCCTGAAAGTCATGGAGAGCTGACCAATAATAGACCCACCACTGGGGTGGCTGGAAGCGGAGACAGCACTGCAGCAGAGACGGGTGGAGTTTCGGAAAAGGTGGACGAGATGGAGGGTGAGAAAACCTCTGAGGGTAACGCTACAGAGACCCAGGAGAGGGCCGGAGGTATCGATCCTGAGACCTGCGAGAAGGTGGGAGCTGATACAATGGAGACCCTGGTGAGGGTGGCAGATGGGGCTGCCGATACCCAAGAGTGGCGTGCTGTGGCAGAGGTCACAGGTGAAGAACTGGAGATCCCTGGACAGACCCAAGGCGATGGGGTCGAGGTTGCTAGGGGTGCGGCCAGACCCCAAGAGGGGAAGTTGACTGCAGAAGTGGAAGAAGCCACTGAGGAAGTGAGGGCTGAAGTTAATACCTCCTCGAGTGTGGTGAGCTTGCCTGGTCCGGTGGATGTCGGAGCCAAGTTAAGGGAGCTCACGGAGATGCTTCAGGGCCACTTGAGACAAGAGAAGCTGTGGAGACAGGCTGTTGAGTCTCGAGTGGGTGCTTTGGAGACAGAGAGGTCTCCGGGAATTGTGGTAGAAGAACAGCTGAAGAAGGAAGGGCTTCGAAGACAAGCTGCTGAGAGGCGAGTAGCCGAACTAGAGAAGGAGGTCTCTGACCTCAAAAGTCGCCTGGACGCATGCCATATGAGGAACGAGGCAACCTTGGAGAAGGTGGAGTACCCAGTGTTCCTCCCGGGCAAACACGCTGAAGAAGCGGAAATTCCATTGGCCCTGAAACCTAAGCCAGGGGAACTGGAGGGGACCAGTGGTATGTCAGAAACTCCTCTATACAAGTGCCTCGTAGATGTACCTGAGGACTTGAGAGAAGAATGCACCAGAGAGTCGGTGCATGAAGAGTTTAAGAAGGCCGTGGAAGCCTATAAGGTGTACTGGACTTCAGAATCCAAACAGCTGGTGGTCCTGTCCACGACAGAAGTCACAGTGAAGCGAGTCGCTATCCTAAGTGACATGCACTTACGGTGCATTCGCACAAAGCGGATGATCCGGTTGGAGACTGAAGAAGCCGCTAGACAGCTGAAGCTTATGAAGGAAGCTCAGAGTCTGCGGGAAGACGTCATTCAGGTCCCTCAGGCTCTAGTGAGGAAGCTCATTGGGAGAAATGGCCAAGCCATGCAACTAATAGTAAGGAAGTCCGGGGTGGTGAAAGTGAGCGGACTACGTGATCACAAAGATTGGTTACCTGACAAGAATGGTATGGTGTCGTTCTTCGCCATAGGCACAGAGGAAAGTCTTGATTACGTACGGATGCTCATGGAATACCGAGTGGCTTACCTCCGAGATGTAAAACTGCTGAATCTTGCAAGACTGCGAGTTGAGAGACAGCGTCGCCTGCGCAGCAGACAATGGCGACGGCCTGTAAACCATGAGACCCAACAAAGAAGGGCCCTTCCCAATAATAATGATAGTTCGCTAGGTAAAGGAGGCAATGAAGAAAGTCGCCATTGGAGAAACCTCCAAAGACGTCCTGAGGATAGTGGGCGTGAGTTTAGTGGGAGTGAATCCTCCAGTACCTTGAGTCTGAGAGGTCCGATCAGACGGCCCAGTAGATTGCGGGACAGGACAAAGTCCGATCCGACCCTGGATACAGAGGCAAGTGACTCGCACTGCTGTGACCGCTGGGAGCGGGGGAGGTCTGGCAAAATGTCTACTCGGACACGTGATCTGACGTGGTCTGATCCGGGGGTTTACCCGAGGCAAACGTGTAGGACCGTGACTGATGGTAGACCCCTACAAAATCTGACGGCTCCTGTGCTGGGAGCTGACGCTCTTGGTCGCCTGCCGAGGTCCCCTCGACTACTGGGGCACATGGCGATGGATGCCCTGTCCCAGGGCTTCGGTGCGCTGTCACATGTTCGCCCCTACGGGTCTGAACAGGGGGGAGGGATATGTGAGGCATGCCGGCGCTATGGCACGTGGCTGGCATGACTCACGTGACCAGCGGTAAGGTGGGATTACTAAACCCTGCAGCATGCACAGGTTAAGTGCAGGTTTTCTTGGTAGCAGCACACATGGGGTTAACTGCTGCTGCTGAAAGCTGAGGTCTGTGTGAAGGAGTAATTAGAAAACACACTGGATTGCACCTGTGTAGGAGAGGCCAGTTTTGCACAAGCCTGCAAAGGTGGAGGACACATGGTGTGTCTCTCCCTATATCCTGCAGAGGGAAGCAGGACATGCCATGCTGGGCAGGGGACTCAGCCTGGGAACACAGAAGGCCTGTCTGTGTATGAGGACGCACGTGAGTGAAGACATGTGCTCGATATTTATATGATTTGACTGAAGGGAGAAGCCCTTCAGTCTGCAGTGAGGCGGGATCCTGTCTAGTTAGTGCCGGACAGGCAAGGACTTTTGTTTACGGTTTTGTTTGCTTTATGTTTTGCTTTCACCTTAATAAATCGGACCTAGTGCCGTTTGCATCTGAATCTCTGATGTTGGACTGAGTGACTCCCAAAAGCTACGGGCCCTTCGGTCCCAGTAAAGGCGATCCCTGAGCGTGTTACCACAGTATGAATCTGCACAGTCTCAGACTCTGGTGTCCGTTCTTGTGGTGTTCCTCTGAGGGAGGGGAAGCATGTGTGATGCAGCCTCCCGGTAAGTTTCTGTCTCTCTCCTCTTTCCTCAGACCCTAACCTTAGGCCTGGTGTTCGTCATGGAACTCTTAGATGGGCTAAGCACGGCCCTTTTACACTCAGGTCCTCTGTACAGTCCTCACAGGAACTGCACTCTTCATAGCCCTACCAGGAGCTGAACTCAACTGTGTTCTTCTCAGTCCTCCTAGGAACTGCACTGCTCTTGTTGCTCCTCAGACCAGAATATATAGGGGAGCTCACCCTGAAGCAGGGCTTGGTCTCCCCCTTCTGTCTGGCAGGTGTTGGTGTTGTTTGTGTGTTGCCTGAGTGAAATACCCCTTACTGCTCTCTGGTGACACCTAACAATGGTGACACTGTGGCACTGTGACTCTGGGGTGCCACACTCGCACGCGTCTCCTATTGAAGACACACAACCCCTATTGATGGCACACATCCCCTATTGATGGCATATGTCCCCCAGTGCTGGCACACGTCCCCTATTTAAGGCACACGTCCCCGATTGAAGGCACATGTGGCGCCCCGCAACGAGTGCGTCACAGGTGGGTATTGCATCCCTGACTGAAGATGCAATATTCTCTGCCTCAGTGATGACATGGTTAAATTCAGAGCTCCATACCTTACATGCACCACTAGTATAGAGGGTCAATAAGGTCCTGGTGGGCGGAATGTAGGAGTAGAGTGTGGGAGAAGTTAGGGCAGAAAGAGAGCCTGCAATGTAGGAGAAGGAGAAAGAAGTGGTCGGAGAGGAACGTAGGAGAAGAGGGCTCTGCACAGTTCCATGCAGCCCTGCAGACCACCTACCAGTTGGCGCCATTACCCAGTGCCCCAAAACCGGAACCTGGGCGACTATCTACGGGTCAAAAATACACCCGCGCCCATCAACAACCGGATCACTGGTTCCGAAGCTGAGCAGTTGTTCATCACTACCCAGCAAACCAGCAGTGAAGGAATGCTTCTTAGGAGCGCCTCACTTCAGCCGCGACTAGAGCCGTCTTGCCAGCGGAGTACCCACCAAAAGGAATCTGGCTCCCCTCACACCGGGCTGTATACACCGGCAGGGAAATTGAAGTAGCCCCCTTGTACCCGAACTTGGCACACTAAGGCGACGTCGGCAACCAAACCAGAACAGAATAGGAACGGAGGAACACCGCGGAGCTCTGAACCAATACCAGTCACTGCTGGGACCCCCCAGTCCGTTGCCCGTTACCTGTATACCCTGTATCATCTGCCGGTTACAGTAAAAGACCCATTACAGAGACTACTGGTGTCCGTGTTTCTTCAGAACTGTTACCTCCGCATACTAAGAATCGGCCAGCTGCCGCACACCATCCAGTGCAGCTCCTGGCCCTGGGGGCTCGTCCTGTGGGGAGCGTCCCATCTTGCTGCCGAACATCCCCCGGAGGCCCAAGCAGCGCCGGTGAAATCATCGGAATCCCCACAGGTGGCGTCACGACAAGAATATCAACCCCTTATCTGTTCAGCCAACCCCTATTGATCTGGACCACCGGGCCCCACAGCCGCTGGCGCGGTTCCGTGACAGGAGAAGCAAACGCCTGCGACATGAAGACCCGGCCACGGTGAGTCACACACGTCCCCTATTGATGGCACACATCCCCTATTGAAGGCACAAGTCCCCTATTGATGGCACACGTCCTCTATTGATGGTGCACGTCCCCAATTGAATGCACACACCCCCTATTGAAAGCACACGTCCCCCAGTGCTGGCACACGTATGCCCCCTCCGTATGCCCCCCACATCCTACACCCACCTCATCCATTGTGTAGATGGCCTTCATCACTCTTATATGCCCCCATGCTGGCCCCCTCGTCCTGCTCTCTTATATGCCCCCATGATAGCCGGCAGCAGATACAATAAAAATAGCTTCTTGCTTACCCTCTAGCGATCTATGCTCCAGCATCACCGCCGTCTCCCAGTGTCTGTGTTGCTTGCAGTCTTCCGATCATGTGATCGGTGTGCCTGATCACATGATTAGAAGACTGCGAGCAGCACAGAGACCGGGAGACAGCGGTGACGCTGGAGCATAGATCGCCAGAGGGTAGGTAAGAAGCTTTTTTTATTTTATCTGCTGCGGGCCAGCATGGGGGCATATAAGAGTGCAGGACGAGGGGGTCAGCATGAGGGAATATAATAGAGTGCAGGACGAGGGGGCCAGCATGGGGGCATATAAGAGTGCAGGATGAGGGGGCCAGCATGGGGGCATAAGGGAGTGAGAGTAGAACGATGGGGGTGAGTGCAAGCTCACATAATATGCACCGCTCCCCCCGCCGATCTCTCAGCGTAACTTCAGCACTGAGAGTTGGACAGCGGCAGTGAAAAGCATATTAAATAAATGGGAGCACATGACCTCTCCGCTGTCTCTGCACCCCGCTGCCAGCCTCCTCCAGCCCCAGGACACGCTCCACAGCTGCCCCCAGCTTCCCCTGCAGTATATAATCTGTATATTTGGATTATAAAATGCACCCCCCACTTTCCCCAAAATTTGGGGCAACAAAAGTGCGTCTTATAAACCGAAAAATACGGTATCTTGCTGCATGGCAGAAAGAACCCAGGGTCAAGTGAGTACATTTAAGTTGAGAAAATAGAAATAAATGAATACTCACCTCACTGGTCTTTATTCCATGCAGCTGTTGTGAAACATTAAATATTTGAGATTTTTATAAAAAATGTGCCCAATCACAAACAGGCAGGTAGTTGCCACCTACCCGCCTGTTGTGCCCGGCGCTGTTCACTGAGGTAACAGCCACTCCTGTTGGGAATAACATGTCTGTGGCGGTTTCTTATTTGCTCTACTCTGTGGAACGGGTGGGACAGCTGACCTTCTTCTGATTGACAGCAGGCTCCCAGCTATCTAATTGCGGGAACCTGCTGTCAATAAGCATCATGTCAGCTATGACACCCATCTAAGATCACTTCGTATTGGCGATGAACGGTGCTGAGCACAACAGGCAGGTAGGTGGCAGCTACCTGCCTGTTAGGTGCTAAGGCACATTTTCTTTTTTTTTGCTAAATCCCGAATACCCCCTTTAAGGACAGTGATTGGCTTGCATCGGTCACGTTCTGTGTTTGGACATCATTTCTGCAGGATTAAGTAGGGACTGGGATGGATGGATGGAAGCAGATGGGAACCAGTGAATTGTTTCTTTCAGTTTTGAAAGGCATAAAAAATCTTTGCAGGTGAAAGCATATATCACTTAAAAACATTTACAACCACTACGATTATTTACATAAATTTACATATGCGACGGATATGTTTATTAGATGATTCTCATGGCATGATTCATTAATATTCTTAATAACCGGGAGCTCAGATAGATACAATTAAATAGGCATTGATTTTCCTGATTAAATAAATGTTTTCATATGTATAGACCTGACATTTCCCTTTTATTTAATACTAGATGGGTGCCCGATGCACAATGCATCGGGATTCTAGCAGAGCGAGTCTCTGACTCGCAATGGCCGCTTCGCGGCCAATGCTTCGCGCTGCTAAGGCGACTCGCCATGCCCGCTGCGCGGGCATAGCGAGTCGCCTTAGAGCTGCTCGCAATGGCCGCTGCGCGGCCAATGCTTCGTTCGTATCCACATGACCACGGCGAGTCGCATGCGAGTGTGGTGCGCGATATCCATTCGTGATTATATAATAGATATTGTCACTCCTTTATTCCATTCCAGTCACAAATTAATAAGATTTATTTGTCACATATGACCCTGCTGTTATGAAGATACCCACTTGTTCTCTACTACTGCCTTTGCTTTTTAGAATGTGCCAGCATGATTCTATCGCACAGTCTGTTCTGTGATAAAATTACCGTTTCTTCTAATTGCCAATATTACTAATGAGACATAAATTGCTGCGTGAACATGTTGTTCGTGTACTGTGATGTCTTAATTGTTACTCTGTGTGTTTAGAATGGGGCTCGGCACAAATAACCTGTGAGCTCTAGATCTAAGTTTAATAGACCACTATTATCATGTGGTATAATGTAATAGGAATGTAGTGCTAGGATAACATGGCTAAAACTCTGCCCTTCTGTGGTGACCAATGGTCATGTGGCTATTGACTGCTACGGGAGAGTGGAGTTTGGGATACAGCCAGCTGCATGTCTGGTTTTACCCTTAGGGTGCAGGTGAATGCCCACAAAAACATAGAGACAGTAATGTAGAATTAGCTTAAATATACTTTAAAGGGATATTTCCATGAACAAAGTACATCGTGTGATTTAAATAATTTCCACAATTGGATGTATTGAAAAAATTGTTTTTGCGCTGAGATAATCTTATATGTGTCCTGCTGTGTACTGTGTAATGGCCGTGTCTAACCGTACAGGGACATGGTCTGATTATACCACATCTCCTGTGCTGAGATAATTTTATATATGTGTCCCTGCTATGTACTGTGTAATGGATGTGTCTGACTATACAAGGACATGGTCTGATCATACCACATCTCCTGTGCTGAGATAATCTTATATATGTGTCCCTGCTATGTACTGTGTAATAGATGTGTCTGACCATACAGGGATATGATCTGATCATACCATACCTCCTGGGCTGATATAATCTTATATATGTGTCCCAGCTATGTACTGTGTAACGGCTGTGTCTGACCGTACAGGGACGTGGTCTGATCATAACACATCTCCTGGGCTGAGATAATCTTATATATGTGTCCCTGCTATGTACTGTGTGATTCACACAAGAGCCTATGGGGACTCGGTACCCGGGCCTAAAGTTGCAAGGATGTCACCGGTGGTCCGCCCAGACCTGTTGCCCTAGTGGTCAGCCTAAAAACTGGGGGAGTTATGGAAAAGGAAAATAAAGCTTATTGTGACGCCACCTGCAGATTCTGGTGAGGATCACAAGCGCCGCTTCAGACCTCCGGAGACAATGGTATTGCAGCTTGTATGTGGCAGCTCCCTGCAGGTGGAGCTGAGTCCCCGGTGCAGATCAGCAATTGTGGTGCTGGATATGATGTATGGAGTAGTGCAGCGGTTCGGATGAAAGGAGACATTGAGGCAGTATAATTCTGTACGGATTAGTTTACTGGAATCGGTTCAGATGGCAGTTCAGGTTGCAGCTTTTACAGTCTTTAGATGGGTAGCTGGCCAGGTAGTCGCAGAAGAGGGTAAAGTCTTCTTGAGGTTCCCGTAGTATACCTTCTTTTGTCAATCCCACGTCCTGCTGTTCTGTCCTTTGTGGTGCCCTGTGACAGGTAAGCCACAAAACCTACTAGTTCACTAAGGGATTTCCACATCTGGTACCTCACATACACCCAACACCTTCCACTCCTGGCCTGTAGGGGGAGCTCCACTGGTTGCTATTAAGCCAGATTCCCTATAAATACAGGTGCTAGGGGCGGAGTTAGCAAGAGTGTGTAGTCACTAGAAGAACTGTGAAGTTAGCTCAGTGCCGAGTGAGCTAAAATTGGTTATGGGAGCCGTGCTAGGCCTAACATCAGTGCAACCACCAGAGCCAGTGTGAGGGTCCAGAGAGCGAGAGCCGAAGGCAGAGGCGAGGATCACTACAGAGGGGGCAGAGGAGACATACCGGCTCACTCCAGGAGAACACCAGTCACTGGAGACCGAGTCTGCAACAGGGAAAGAGATCAGCCCCCCAGAGACTCCAGTACACTGAGGAGGCTTAGCTTCCCGGACGCCCGCAGCACCCACATTTGAGAGCCACAAGCCGCAGGAGAGTTAGCGGTAGCCCAAGAGAGAGCCCTCAGTGCAGCAACACGGGTGTGGAGAAACAGGAGGTCAGGTCTGGTTTCATGCCAGCCAGGCTTCGGGATAAGGAAAAGAACAAGGAGACCTATAGCCTGGTCGGTGTGGAAATCCTGAGGTGAAGCCTTCAACCCGGAGAGTGTACCTGCAAGAACATCAGTAAAAGGTACAGAAAAACACTTTATTGTGTGCGTGTCCCTTCTTCAACCTGTCCCACACCACAATGACTACGCTGCCCTATTCCACCATCATACTCTAGAGCCCCGAGGAACCCACTCTTCCTGTAGAGAGCCACAACACCCTTGCTGCCGCCCATCAACCCGGAGATCCCAGCAACGTCAGTGCCATCACCGGATCTACAGGTGGCGTCACGACTGACAATAACTTTAATCCCTGTAAATACTCCCCTTTTCATTGCCACCCAAGGGCTCAGGCTCGGGCATGGACCATCCATGACATCCTGCACCCGACCACTCACAACCTGAGTACCCAGTCCCTTGTGGCCCCAGACAATTCTGGCATCACGAGCAGGATTCCGTGCCCGGTGTAACTGGGTACTGTGTGCCGTATATACACTGTGTTTGTGAACTGTTAATCTGGGCCGCCATTGCTGCGCCACGGAGCGGGAAAGAAAGGGGCGTTATGGCTGTAATGGCGCGAAGATAGGCCCCACCCCACACTCTGACTAGAACCGCCGAGGTATGTGGGAGATCGTCCGTACCTGTCCATCATCATAGACGGCATCTCCACCACTGCTTTGGTAGACACTGGTAGATATTTTTTCTATGTCTTGTGTTTTTTTTTTTAAATTCACTAGAAATTCATGGCGGTAATGTCAACTATTGGCGTGACCGCCATGAATTTCGAGCTTAGGGCCAGCTGATAATACAATAGCGCGGAGCCCCACGCATTTTTTTTTATTATTTCATGAAATTCATGGTCGAAGGGTTAATAAAGATGCAGTCCCTTTTTAGAGGATTGTTTTCAAAAAATTTTAACGTGGGCTTCGCCATATTTTTGTATGCCAGCCGGATACAGCAGGCGGCAACGGGCTGCCCCAACCCACAGCTGACTATTTGGACCTGCCTGGACACAGAAATATCGGGAAGCACTTATTTTTTATTATTTCATGAATTTCATGAAATAATATTAAAAAAAAATGCGTGGGGCTCTGCGCTATTTCTATGTCTAGCCAGGTCCAGCTAGGCAGCTGGGGGCTGGAATCCACAGCGCAGGGAGGCCCAAGTCTTCTGGGCACCCCCGCTGCGAATGGCAGCCCGCAGCTGCCCCAGAAAATGGCGTGTTCATTGAAGGGCCATTTTCTGTCGCTGAACCCAACTCTTCTAGGGCCCTGGTGCAGTGGCTCACTGGGTAATAAAGGGGTTAGGGCCAGCTTTGTATTATGTTATGGGGCGCCGGATTGCACCAGACTGGTACAATCCAGGAGAGTCCGGTTTTCAGCGAAAGCAGTGCTTTGCGGCCGCAGCCGTGCTATGCGGCTGCAGTCGCAAAGACACCGGGAAAAAGGAGGACGGTGAGTGAACACCGGCGCTACCCCCCCACCCCCATGCTCCCGAACAATAGTGACAGCCTCTGCAAGCTGTCAGAGTTGTTTAAAAGCCGGCGGCTTTTTACCACTGGCTTTTAAACAATGAAATGGGGAAATTGCAGGTTTTTCCTCTGTTTTTCCCTTAATTTACATTGGACTCGTTACTGTGTGAGTACTCGCTTGGAAACTCGCAGAGTACCAAGTCCTGCGAGTCCACTACTACTCGCAGAGTAACGAGTCCTAACAAGTAGATTCGCCCATCCCTATTCCAGAACCCATGAACTTATCTGGCAGATCGTGGTCCCAAAAGGAGATGTACAGATGGTATTAGAAGCTTATCACAATGATGCCGGACACTTTGGTTGGAAGAAATTGGAGATGCTGCTGAAAGACTGCTTTTATTGGGTTGGCATGAGAGGTTCCATTTGAGAGATGGTGTAGAAACTGGGGACCGTGTCACCTGAGAAGAAAAGATCAGCAAAGCAAGAAAGCTCATTTACAGCCAATCATCACCAAGAAGCCTCTAGAGATTGTAGCCTTGGATCATGTGAAGCTGACACCCAGCAGGCAGAACAGGGTATACCTATGCGCCTTCCATGGTTGACCACTACTCTAGATTCTTAGCAGTAGCACTAGTCAAGGACTTAACTGCAGAAGTAGCAGCCAAGACTTTCCAGAATTGTTTTTGTAGACCCCATGGGTACCCAGACTAGGTACTAACAGATGTAGGTTCTGCATTTGAATTGCAATTGTTTCAAGAATTTTTAGGATTGTATGGTTGTAAGAAGATCAGAACTACACCATATCATCCACAGACAAATGGTCTTTGTGAGAAAATGAACAACATTGTCATCGATATGTTGAAGACCTTACCACTTGAAGAAAGGAACCAATGGCCAGAAAAACTACCTGACTTAGTGGATGTATACAACCACATCCCTGTAAGTTCTACCAACAATGTGGCAGCTTATTTAATGTGAGCAAAACCTGGAAAGCTCCCAATTGACTTGGAGATGGGAACTGCAGAACCAGACCAAGATACTTCAGAAGAAGATTGGGATTATCATCGTCAACAGCAGTACAAGAAAGTTCAGGAATCCGTGGAAAAGAACTTGGAACAATTCAGAACCAAGCAAGAACATGACTTTAATAAGAATGCCACAGCTGATCCCTTGATACCTGGTGAACTAGTTCTCAAGAGAAAAAGAAGAACCAACAAACTAGATGACCAATGGGAAACTGAACCCTACACAGTCATTCCATCAAATTTTGACAATTCCAAAACCTGTGTAATTAGTCGAGATGAAGAAAGAACATCATCTACAGTATCTAGAGATCATCTAAAAAGATGTCCTCACCAGCTGAAACCGCAAGAAGAAGTAAGCTGCTATTCAACACCAGTTGAGGAAAAGAAAGAGAAAGTCATCCACACCGTAGTAGGAGACTTCCCAGAAGACTAGCCTCAATGTAATGGAGCCATCATAGTACCAGTACTTTTCTTCTGTCAACCTGTTGAAGAACCAGTTCAAATTCCTGTAGAACCAAGAAGATTGGAAGAACCCATTCAAGTACAAGAAGTACAGCATGTTGGACCGGAACCAGAGATTCCTACAAGCGGTGAACCTGCCAGTCCGCTAGAAAGACTATGTCAATAATACGGTATTTCAGAATCACGTAGATCTAACAGACTAGTGAATAGTGCACACACAGCACCAGACGCAGACACTAGTGATACACCAGTACTATGCAGATCAACCCATGGTAACTTTGGTCAGCCACCACTCAGAAACAGAGAATGAAGTATAGAGTGTCAAAAATGAAGAAGCGTAAATAATGACTTGTGTATAAAAATGTGAATAGTAGTGTATAGAAGGGTGGAGGAACTGGGCACAGCCCCATGTACATTTATTTGGGAACAGAAAGTGCCTGGAGTAGAGAGAAGGTAAGACCCGGTCTCCTAAGCAGAGACACCCATAGGGAAATTGTGTGTAATGTGTGTTAACCCGTTGAATGTTTAAACCTACAGAGACTTTACTGTACAGACTTTACCCTTTTTTCCCTGGATTTTTCCCCTCTGTCTAAAAATGGACCATAGCCACAGGACTGGTGGTGGCAAAGCAACTCTTTTCTTTTACAGCCTGTGGCGGATGGACTAGCACCATAAGGACTGCTTTTTCATATTTTTACCCATTTTACAGTGGTTTTTGTAAATTTTTGAGTTTGAGACTTTGTAAATACCTGTTATTTTTATTGATTATTGTGTTGTTTATGTAACAAGAACTTTACTCAGTCCGAGAGTACTGAAGGTAACTAGAGGGGAATGTAGCGCCCTGTGACAGGTAAGCCACAGAACCTGCTAGTTCACTAAAGCCCCTGTCACATGGGGTGACATCGCGGCCCATTACAGAGGCATCATGGGGGCGTGGCCTTTTGCCGACATCATCGCTCCTACTTCGCCTCATGTAAAGGGGTGATGTCGGCGGTGCTGGGCGGTCGCCTGGTTTCAGAGCAGTGCTCTGAAACCAGGCGACCATCATGGGGCGATGTGCACACATCACCCCATGTAACCAGGCGCCGGTGACCTGTCAGGCGATGGGAGCCATAGGCTCCCGTTGTCCTGCATCGCCGCTGAAGTTTCCAGACACCCCGGCAGCGATGCCGCCTGACAGCTCGCTGGCGCAGGGCTGGAGGTGTCGCCCCGTGTAAACGGGGGATGGCGACACTGGCGGGGCGCCAAATACGTGCGCGCACCCGCCAGTCGCCGCCGACATCCCCAGCCCCGTCGCCTGGTGTGACGGGGGCTTAAGGGATTTGCACATCTGGTACCTCACATACACCCAACACCTTCCACTCCAGGCCTGTAGGAGGAGCTCCACTGGTTGCTGTTAAGTTAAATCTCCTATAAATACAGGTGCTGGGGGCGGAGTTATCCAGAGTGTGCGGTCACGAGAAGAACCGTGAAGTCAGCTCAGTGCCTAGTGAGCTAAAACTGGTTATCGGACCCATGCTAGGCCCGACACCAGTGCACCGCCAGAGCCAGTGTGAGGGTCCAGAGAGTGAGGGCTGAAGGCAGAGGCGAGGATCACTATTGGCAGAGGAGCCATACCGGCTCACCCCAGGAGAACACCGGTCACTGGAGACCAAGTCTGCAACAGGGAAAGAAATCATCCCACTAGAGAATCCTGTACACCATGGAGGCTTAGCTTCCCGGATGCCCGCAGCACCCATATTTGAGAGCCACAAGCCACAGGAGAGATAGCGGTAGCCCAAGAGAGAGCTCTCAGTACAGCAACACGGGTGTGGAGAAACAGGAGGTCAGGTCTGGTTTCATGCCACCCAGGCAAGGAACAGAACAAGGAGGCCTCTACCCCGTTCGGTGTGGAAATCCTGAGGTGTAGCCTTCAACCCGGAGAATGTACCTGCAAGAACATCAGTAAAAGGTACAGAAAAACACTTTATTGTGTGCGTGTCCCTTCTTCAACCTGTTCCACACCACAATGACTACGCTGCCCTATTCCACCATCGTACTCTAGAGCCCCGGATAACCCGCTCTTCCTGTAGAGAGCCACAACACCCTTACTGCCGCCCATCACCCCGGAGGTCCCAGTAGCGCCGGTGCCATCACCGGATCTACAGATGGCTTCACGACTGACAATAACTTTAATCCCTGAGTACCCAGTCCCTGTGGCCCCAGACAACTCCGCCTCTTCACTTTCCTTGCGCTGCCCTGCACGTTCTGAACAGGGATGTTGGGGCTGCTGAACAAACCCATGACGGCCAGGGTCGACGGCTCAGGGGGTGAACTCGCCTGTACTGTTCCTGGGAGTCGGCACTCCGTTGGTGGACTAGGATTCCCCCGGACTATGGACGGTCCGATACGGGGTTTCCTCTTTCTTTTCCTGGGCTGCCTTTTTCTCTCAGACCCCCTCCCTGGGTGACCCTTCTCTCTCTCGGGATCACACCTTGCTTCGCTCCTCAGACCAAACTAAAAACTGACTGTGTGACTTCCCGCCTCATCTCACTACGCCCCTCTGGGATTGGATCTCTGTCCTAAGATTTAACCCCATCATCCCTTGTTAGTGTCCGTGAGTGCTAGGATGGGAACCTCAGGTTGACTGTACACTCTCCTGCGACAGGAATACTGCACACTCTATTGTGGGTGCAGTACCCCTACTGTGGCGCACTGACCAGTGGGGCACCACACTGTGTAATGGCTGTGTTTGACCGTACAGGGACATGGTCTGATCATGCCACATCTCCTGTGCTGAGATAATGTTATATATTTGTCCCTGCTATGTACTGTGTAATTGCTGTGTCTGACCGTACAGCAGGGGTGGACTGGCCAAGTTGACAGGGAGGCATCTGCCCCCCAGGCCGGTGGTATGTCCCATGTTCAGGGCCGCCTCCTGCAATGATTGGGGCCACGCAGCATTTCATTGCGGCCGCGGCTGCTGCTATAACAGCGGGATCCGAGAACCAGGTGGCGGGCCGCGCGGGAGATAGCATGACAGAGGTCGGTGAGTGGCAGACACACATGCCCCCCCCCCGCTATTTTACTCGTCAGACTCGCTAGAACCACCTGCTCCTCGCCAGACTCGCCAGCATCCCCCCCGCTCCCGGCTAGCACCCTCTCCTCACCTCGCCAGACTCGCTAGCACCGCCTCTCGAGGGTCGAGGAGGATGTGGATAGAGGAAGCAGACTGCCCCCCAGGGCGAGATCTGCCAGCCAGCCCCTGCCTGTACTGTGTAATGGCCGTGTCTGACCATACAGAGACATGATCTGATCAAAACACATCTCCTATACTGAGATAATGTTATATATGTGTCCAAGCTATGTACTGTGTAATGGATGTGTCTGACCGTACAGAGATATGGTTTGATCATAATCGCAGATACTGGACAGGGGAGGACGTAAAAGTGAGTATACCGACATTATATCATAGCTTCTGCTATCTGTGAGGTTATACCTTATTAAAAACAGACAGGAAAAATATTTTACCTAACAGACAGAATAAGCTGCGATCCAATAATATAGTGTCTATAACCTCTCTTTTGCATCCTCCCCTGGCTAGGAATGATGTATGTTCAGACCTTGTGCCTGTATAGACACAGGCATTATATAGTACATAGCAGAAGCATGGGCGTACCCAGGATCAAAACTAGGGGGGATCAAGCCATGGTCATTCAGGTTGTAAAATTGCGCACCGGGGCCCATCAGACTCATTACGCCACTGGGGAGCCCTATGGGGGCTGTATATGAAATGGGAGCCCTATGGGGCGCTGTATATGAGATGGAAGTTCCATCTCATATACAGCCCTCCATAGGACTCCCATCTCATATACAGCCCCCATAGAGCTCCCATATCATATACAGCCCCCTTATAGGGCTCCCATATCATATATAACCCTGCCATAGGCCACCCAAATCATATTCAGCCCCCTCATAGGGCTCCTGTATCATATACAGCCCCTCCATAGGGCTCCCATCAAGACAGCCCTATGGGGGGTTGTATATGATATGGGAGCCCTATGGGGTGGGCTGTATATGATATGGGAGCCTTATGGGGGACTGTATATGATATTGGAGTCCCATCTCATATACAGCCCCCCAATACGCCATACAGTCCTCATATAATATACTACAGCACCCCATAGGGCTCCTATATCATATATAGGCTGTCCCCCCCTGCCCCACACTGGGTACGCCCATGAATATTTGTGTATATGACTGTATGTGTGTGATTGTGTATATATGACTGTATGTGTGTGATTGTGTGTATATGATTATGTATGTGTTTATGATCATATATGTGTGTATATCACTGTGTATGTGTGGATATGATTGTGCATATTTATCATTGTGTATATGATTGTGCATTTATGATTATGTGTATATGACCATGTACAGTATGTGTGTGTATATGACTGTGTATGATTGTGTATGTGTGTTTATGATTACCCAGTATGATGGTATGTGTGTATAGGTATATGATTGTGTGTATATGACTGTGTATACGATTATGCATGTGTATATATGACACGATCATATACACAGACATACACAATTGTATACACATATGCAGAATCATACACACAGACATATAAATCATATGCAAACATTTACAATTATATACACACACGTGCACTATCATACACACACATACACAATCAGTCATGTACACAGACATATACAATCATATACACATACGGTGTTGGCCAAAAGTATTGACACCCCTGCAATTCTGTCAGATAATACTCAGTTTCTTCCTGGAAATGATTGCAATTGTAATGACCGGAGGTCCTATTAAGATCCAGTGAGTCACAGACTGAGACAGAGGCAGAAATAAACAACAGTATTTTTACTGATATGGGGATCAAGGTATGGTTCAGTATGGAATGTAAAAGTCTCAAAATCCCCTTAAAATATAACCAATAACAGTTTAATACCCTCAGCGTTAGCCGACATCAATGCACCGATCTCAGAGTTCCCAGGGTATGTAAATCACACTCAGAACCAGGAACAAATTTACCTACACGTTAGACTTATCAAGGATTTAACTAAAGGCTATGTACATCAACTGTGGGCGGTCTGATGGGACCTCTGAGATGGCACACTGAGTATAACTTATCACAGCTAATGACAATACATTACACTATGTCAATGCTGGCTATACACTTAGCACAGGGATACCCGGGTATCTCAAAACTATGGTACCATCAACCTCAAATGTAGCTTTACACCGGTGTATATTCCACGTGGGCTGCAGCAAGTCCAGAAAAAGAAAAAGAAAAGAAAAACCTTTGGCGCCAAAAAAAACGTATTGTAAAAAAACAGCAAAATTTGTCAGCTTACCAGCCAATGCCAGATTCACATGTCCAGTACTTTAGTTCTGTAAGCTTGGGGTGCAATCTGTGGGGCACTCTTTTCCAGGGCTTGTCAGGACCTTGTCAGGATCCTCCCAATGTGGGTGGCATCGGACGCCGGCTCTCCTTTCGCAGTCACTCACGGCCTTCTTGGACGCCAATCACTCGCTCCATCATGGGGAACATCTCCTCAGCCTCCTTGTCAGGATCCTCCCAATGTGGATGGCACCGGACGCCGGCTCTCCTTTCGCAGTCACTCACGCCCTTCCTGGACGCCAATCACTCACTCTATCAGGGGGAACATCTCCTCAGCCTCCTCGGATGCTGGACACTTTCTCAGTTCAAGATAATGTCTTTAGTCCACACAACAGGGCTTGCAAACAACTTTAAAGGCCCATATAGCTTTCACTGGCTCTGCTGTAATCCTTACACTAGTAATGGCCACCGCAGTGAGCGATCAACAACAACAGGAGCAACTGACAGAGCCGTCACCAAGGCAACCAGAGATTGTGCTTTCACTTTCCTAGACACAGAGCAGTCACCATGGCAACCAGAGACTTTTTCACTTTCCTGGGCCACTACAAAATGGCAGTCTGCTTGGTTTTAGCAGCTTATTAGTTTACTCTCTTACATGCCACCCCACTAGAGGTTGGCGTCCTCGACATACCTTCCCACTCAAAGTCGTCCTGTACATAGCGCAGAGGGGGTATTCCTGCTGTAGATCGAGTGGTTCTCCGAAGGCCCACCCCAACGCATTCTGTCCCCGAGGGGGCAGGAGTTCCTTTAGAGGTGTCATCAGAGGAAAGGCTTGACGCTGCTCCCTCCTGAAGTGCGACACCTCGTGACCCATCATTCATGTCACTTGGCTGACCTAAGCCCCCACCCTCGGAAGGACATACCACAGGCTCAACACTCTCTCCACACAGGAGCAGATCATTCATAGGGGGCAGACAAACAGGCGCAGAGGAGGGCACATCATCAAACTCATAAGCACCAGCAGTACCCGCCCCTTGGGACATAGCCTCTGGTTCCGTGGAAAAGGGAGCTGCATCCTCAAACCAGCACCGTTGCAGCATGTTACGGTGAAGATTACGAGTGGGCCCCCCTGCCCCCACCGGCTCAACCTCATAGACTGGAATATCAGGGTTCACCCGTCTCTTTATCAGGTATGGTGTCGCCTCCCACCGGTCGCCCAGTTTCCCTGCAGGCCGTTTGACCCTCACCAACACTCTATCCCCCGGGGAGAAAGGTTCCGTCTGCACAGGCCGCGTGTCCCTATGAGACACCTGACTGAGTCGATTTCCCACCACCTGATGCACCACTCTCAGTCGCTGCCGATGTTCTCGAACCCATTCAGATGCAGTCTGAGGGGAATTAGAGGAGGGATCTGGCATGTTCAAATCTTCAATATCACTCCCGGGTCTCCCAAACATCCACATGTGTGGCGAATAGCCCGTAGTGCTGTGCACTCGATTGTTGTAGGCCCACATTAGTTCAGGGACGTACTCAGGCCAGCGAGCCTGCTGCCTGTCCTCTAATGTTCTCAACATCTGTATTAAGGTACGATTGAAACGCTCACAGGCCCCATTTCCTTGGGGATGGTAAGGTGTCGTTCTCGAATGTGCTATACCATACAACCGGCGCAGCTCCTCCATTAGCGTCCCCTGAAAACATGCCCCCTGATCTGAGTGTATTCTTTGCGGACACCCAAACACTTGGAGAAAATGACGACACACGGCCTTAGCTGCCGACTCTGCTGTCTGATCTCTCGTTGGCACCGCCACAGCATATTTAGTGAAGTGGTCTGTGATCACCAAGCAATAGGAGCACCCCGACGTCGAGTACCCTATCAAGACATAATCAATCATGATCAATTCCAAGTGGGCAGACGTTTTAATTGTTTGTGTAGGGGCCCGCTGCTCAGGACTCTTACTGAGCCCACAGACCCGACATTGCCGACACGCCTCCGCTACCATGCCTCCCAGGTCAGGGCAATAGAGGACTCACTGTAGCCACTGGAGTGTCTTTTCACTACCAAAGTGAGCTCCTTTCTCATGTGCTTCGCGGGCGACCACTGGACCCATCCCCACAGGGATTACCAGTTGGTACCGGTGCTGCAGCTCAGATGGCAGATAGACCTTACGATACAAAAGACCCTGTTCCACACACAACTTATCCCACTGTCGCAATAGTTTAATTCCTTCTGCGGATAGTTGGGCCTTGTCCTCTGCACTCGGCCAAATCCCATTTTGTACCCAGGTGCGCACTCGCGAGATGTCATCTCGTTCTGATCTTTTGCCCAATCTGTTGGCGTTTTTCCCAGGACACACGGCATCCCTGATGCCACCCCACTTGAATGTACCACACTGCGGAAGATAGGCATCTGCCCCATGTCAGGGGTCTCTGTGTCCTCGAGCTGGTCATCAATGCTTTCTCCCCCAAACCCAAGGGGTACCCTTGACAGTGCATCCGCATTTCCGTTTTCTCGCCCAGAGCGAAACTTAATCTGATAATTAAACTTAGCAAGGCGGGCGACCCACCGCTGCTCCAACACTCCCAGTTTCGCATTCTCTAAGTGAGCAAGAGGGTTATTATCGGTCATGACTAGTACCTCAGCTCCTGTTAGATACTCAGCAAAGCGCTCCGTCATTGCCCACACCCAGGGCCAGCAGCTCTAGGCGAAACGAACTATAGTTAGCCGTATTGCGCTCAGTGTCCCTTAAAGACCTGCTGCCATAGGCGATGACCCGCTCCCGGCCATCCTGAATTTGGGCCAGTACCGCCCCCAACCCGTGACGACTACCGTCAGTGTACAACAGGAAAGGGGTATCAAACCGGGCATATGCCAACAACGGGGCACTCGTTAGGGCAGTTTTCACCTCGTCAAAAGCCTTTTGCTGCTGAGGCCCCCATTGAATAGGGCGGTTGCAAGGACCCAGCGCCGTCCCTCTTAAAAGTTCATTCAGAGGACCCACTACTTGTGAAAACCTGGGCACAAATCGTCGATAGTACCCCGCCAATCCCAAGAAAGCCCGAATCTCCCGCAGGGTCTGGGGAGGTGGCCACTCCTGTACCGCTAAGATCTTACTGGCTGAGGGTAACACCCCGTTGGGAGTCACCACATGGCCTAGATACTCTATGCGACTCTTGAACAGTTGACATTTCTTCGGTTTTATTTTCAATCCATGGCGGCTGAGCTGTTGGAGCACTTGGCGTAACTTCTCAAGATGATCTTCAAATGATGTCCCGAACACAACGATGTCATCTAGATATATCAGTACCGATTCGAAATTCATGTCGCCTAAGCAGTGTTCCATAAGGCGTTGAAAGGTCCCCGGGGCATTACTGAGTCCGAACGGCATCCGATTGAATTCGTAGAGCCCCATTGGCAGAATAAATGCTGTCTTTGCCCGATCTTTCTCAGCCATTGGTACCTGCCAATATCCGCTCGCCAAGTCCAACGTTGAGAAGTATTTGGCCCGTCCTAATGCAGACAGGGACTCCTCAATCCGAGGCAACGGGTATGCATCTCGCACCGTGTGCGCATTTAATTTCCGATAATCCACACAAAATCGGAGGGTCCCATCCTTCTTTCGCACCAGGACCACGGGGGCAGCCCAGGGACTTTGGCTCTCTCGTATCACTTGATTGTCCAGCATACTGGCCACCATGCCCTTCACCTCTTGATAAAGTGTCGGGGGAATCTGACGATAACGTTCTCTAATGGGAGGGGTGTCCCCCGTGGGAATCTCATGCTCAATCATCGGAGAGCACCCGAAGTCTTCTCCATGTCTCGAGAAGGCCTCTTCATGTTCCCACACGATCTCTCCAACTGCTCTAGTTGCACGGAAGTCAGTTCCTCCCGATCCACTCCCATATGATCCATGATCACACGACCATTCCAGTCTTCAGTAGGAGATTCAGCCCCCCCTACTTCGACCGCATATGTCCAGGATGACTGTGGGTCTGGCCGCAATTCAAACACTGCCTTATCAGGCATCTTCCCCTCTGGCACGAACAGTTCAGCCAGGATGGTCCCAGCAGGAATGGTAACAGCCTCCTCCAACACGTTAATGCATCTGACTGGCACCCGTCCATTCTTCACAATCGCCAAAGACCGGGCCACATGCACCTTGGCAAGAGAGGACTTCTCTGGGGCTGGCTCAAGTAATACCTCAAGTCCATTCAGCCTCTGCGCCGCCCCCACTGGCAACATTAAGAGTTCCTCCTGTCGGGGTGCCAGTGAAATTGTGGTCCGTGATGGCACTCGGACTAGGCCCACCCGGCCCCCAGGGACTGCACTTTTCAGCAGGTTACAGTTCAACACTAGGCGGTGTAACATTCTCTGAGTTGGTCGGTGACTTGTAGCATGAGTCCAGTATCTGGGTCCCTCACGGGCATACATCTGATGATTTAGATCTCGCAGAATGTTCACTCCAAGTGTCACCTCCATCCCTCTTCTAGGGGGGTGGTCCACCAGCACTACCCCTTTCTGACCCAGCTCTTGACTAAAACATTTTCAGCCTCATCCACACGATCCCTTTCACCGTCAGCTGGCCATTGTTAGCAGCGGTAAGTCTTATCATTTGGCCATCTTCGGGGACCACTAGTTGACTGAAGTATTCCTCGAACACTTCTAGAGGCATAATGGTACATTCAGATCCCGTGTCAACCAAACAACTCATCTTCCGCCCTTCAAATTCTGCTTCTAAAACTGGACTGCATGCGAACAAATCTTGCTCTTCCCATTGAGGGCTTTGTGGGGGGTGTGCCGCTGCGATTTTCCCCCTCAAGGCAGCGGCTGGGAGTTTAACATCGGCGAAGGAGTCTCGGGGACTGTGGACATCCGACAGTATCGTGAGATGTGTCCCTGGCGCCCGCACCTCCAGCAGGTAACTACTCTTCGTGGACGGGGGCTCGAGTTATTCAAAGAGGGTGGTCTGGCTGTCGGTGGAACCACCATCCCAGAGGGTGTGGCTGGTGGCCTCTCCAGGGGAGTAGGAGACGACCCAGCTCTGATCTTAGACACTTCCAGCTTTAGCTCCTTCAACTCGGCATGCAGAGCTTGCACGTCTACCAGTCCCTCCGCTCCTGACACTGGCATTTGGCTTTTTTCCATCCATGTACTGTCCACAGCCCCTTGAACTACCAGGGTGGACTCCGCCTCCCTTTCCACCGCGGCCTGGTAAATCTGCCAAAAAGATATTTCTGGGGTAGCCCGGGCCACCTCCAACAGTTTATCCCGAAGGGGCCTATTGGCTAGTCCTGTGATGAATTGGTTCCGGAGCAAGCGGTCTACCTCCCAGAACGCTCCCATGGCCCCTGGGTCTAGTCGCTGCACTTCGTTCAATGTCTACTGTAGCGTATTAGAGTACTGCATCAGAGACTCACTTTCCTTTTGAGGGCGATTAAAAAAAAAAGATCGAAGCTGGGTCACACGGGCCCGGCGTCCCAAACTCCCCTCTAACAGTACCAAAATTTTCTCTAACGTACTCCTCTCAGCCTCAGGTCGTACCATCACCATCCGCTTAGCATCGCCCTCTAGTGCATTTAATGCCAATTCTGCTCGTACTGCAGGAGCCAGATTACACATCCTCAGAATACTCCGGACCCTCTCAGCCCAATCCTGCAACGCCATGTTATGCCCGTCGTATTTCGGCATGCGCTGTAGTAAAGCTCCTACCGGCACATACCCTCCCACATTAGCCGCGGCTGCCAAAGGATCCGCACCCAGCAGCATGACTGCTGGTGTGGTGGGGTCATTTCTTCCCTCGCCACCTCCGTCCAATAATACAATACACTATATCAATGCTGGCTATACACTTAGCACAGGGATACCCGGGTATCTCAAAACTATGGTACCATCAACCTCAAATGTAGCTTTACACCGGTGTATATTCCACGTGGGCTGCAGCAAGTCCAGAAAAAGAAAAGAAAAACCTTTGGCGCCAAAAAAAACGTATTGTAAAAAAACAGCAAAATTTGGCAGCTTACCAGCCAATGCCAGATTCACATGTCCAGTACTTTAGTTCTGTTAGCTTGGGGTGCAATCTGTGGAGCACTCTTTTCCAGGGCTTGTCAGGACCTTGTCAGGATCCTCCCAATGTAGGTGGCACCGGACGCCGGCTCTCCTTTCGCAGTCACTCACGGCCTTCTTGGACGCCAATCACTCGCTCCATCAGGGGGAACATCTCCTCAGCCTCCTTGTCAGGATCCTCCCAATGTGGATGGCACCGGACGCCGGCTCTCCTTTCGCAGTCACTCACGGCCTTCCTGGACGCCAATCACTCACTCCATCAGGGGAACATCTCCTCAGCCTCCTCGGATGCTGGACACTTTCTCAGTTCAAGATAAAGTCTTTAGTCCACACAACAGGGCTTGCAAACAACTTTAAAGGCCCATATAGCTTGCACTGGCTCTGCTGTAATCCTTACACTAGTAATGGCCACCGCAGTGAGCGATCAACAACAACAGGAGCAACTGACAGAGCCGTCACCAAGGCAACCAGAGATTGTGCTTTCACTTTCCTAGACACAGAGCAGTCACCATGGCAACCAGAGACTTTTTCACTTTCCTGGGCCACTACAAAATGGCAGTCTGCTTGGTTTTAGCAGCTTATTAGTTTACTCTCTTACAGCAATCACAAAGTCTTTGGTATTATTATCTTCATTTGTCTTCAATGAAAAAAACACAAAAAGAATTGTCCTAAAGCCAAATTGGATAAAATTCCACACCAAACATAAAAAAGGGGGTGGACAAAAGTTGGCACTTGTTAGAAAAATCATGTGATGCTTCTCTAATTTGTGTAATTAACAGCACCTGTAATTTACCTGTGGCACCTAACAGGTGTTGGCAATAATTAAATCACACTTGCAGCCAGTTAACATGGATTAAAGTTGATTCAACCTCTGTCCTGTGTCCTTGTGTGTACCACATTGAGCATGGGAAAAGAAAGAAGACCAAAGAACTGTCTGAGGACTTGAGAAACCAAATTGTGAGGAAGCATGAGCAATCTCAAGGCTACAAGTCCATTTCCAAAGACCTGAATGTCCCTGTGTCTACCGTGCGCAGGGTCATCAAGACGTTTAAAGCCCATGGCACTGTGGCTAACCTCCCTAGATGAGGACAGAAAAGAAAAATTGACGAGAGATTTCAACGCAAGATTGTGCGGATGGTGGATAAAGAACCTCGACTAACATCCAAACAAGTTCAAGCTGCCCTACAGTCCAAGGGTACAACGGTGTCAACCCGTACTATCTGTCTGAATGAAAAGGGACTGTATAGTAGGAGACCCAGGAAGACCCCACTTCTTACCCCGAGACATAAAAAAGCCAGGCTGGAGTTTGCCAAAACTGACCTGAGAAAGCCTACAACGTTTTGGAAGAATGTTCTCTCTTTTTGAGAAAAGGCATCAACATGAAGTTTACAGGAGAAAAAAAGAGTCATTCAAAGAAAAGAACACGGTCCCTACAGTCAAACATGGCGGAGGTTCCCTGATGTTTTGGGGTTGCTTTGCTGCCTCTGGCATTGGATTGCTTGACCGTGTGCATGGCATTATGAAGTCTGAAGACTACCAACAAATTTTGCAGCATAATGTAGGGCCCAGTGTGAGAAAGCTGGGTCTCCCTCAGAGGTCATGGGTCATCCAGCAGGACAATGACCCAAAACACACTTCAAAAAGCACTCGAAAATGGTTTGAGAGAAAGCACTGGAGACTTCTAAGGTGGCCAGCAATTAGTCCAGACCTGAATCCCACAGAACACCTGTGGATAGATCTAAAAATGGCAGTTTGGAGAAGGCACCCTTCAAATATCAGGGACCTGGAGCAGTTTGCCAAAGAAGAATGGTCTAAAATTCCAGCAGAGCATTGTAAGAAACTCATTGATAGAAGCGGTTGATCAGTTATTTTGGCTAAAGGTTGTGCAACCAAGTATTAGACTGAGGGTGCCAATACTTTTGTCCGGACCATTTTTGGAGTTTTGTGTGAAATGATCAATGTTTTGCTTTTTGTTTCATTCTCTTGTTTTTTTTCATTTAAGACAAATTAAATGAAGATAATAATACCAAAGAATTTGTGATTGCAATCATTTTCAGGAAGAAACTGAGTATTATCTGACAGAATTGCAGGGTTGTCAATACTTTTGGCCAACACTGTATGCACAATCATATATACTCACAATCAATCATATACACACATGCACAATCATATATACTCACAATCAATCATAGACACACATACAATCATTTATACTTACAAGTTACAATCACTTGCAGACATACACACATTGTGACTCTTTTTACTTTTGGTAATTCTTCTGGCACATCTTCTATCTCCTGTCCCACACATAGTTGTATGTCCTCTTCAGCAGGAAGTAAACGTGTGCACTGTGACCTCCTATCACACATGGCCACACACAGCAACTGCTCTAGGCCCTCTGTGTTGCTCTCTGCTGAACTGTGATGCAGTGGAAGGGCGGACCTTCACTGCACAATGTGTAGTGTGGCCGGCCGGATCACTGTCTGTACAGCAGAGAGCTGCAAGCAGTTTGCTGTGTGCGGCATGAGCGGCCATCATGCAGGATACGGCCGGCAATGCACAGTCGCTGGGAGAGGAAGCGGCCCTGAACAGTAGATGGGTGAGCCGACGGCCCTGTACAGCCGCAGGGAGAGCGGGTGGCCCAGCACAGTAGATGGGAGAGCCGACGGCCCTGTACAGCCGTTCAGCCGCAGGGAGAGCGGGTGGCCCAGCAGTCGCAGGGGTCGGCGCGCGCTCAGTGCCACTCACCCCTTCCTCTTGGGGGGGGCAACTGCCCCCCCCCCACCCCACGCTGGTACGCCCATGGATGGGTATACACCCAAAAGGTTACTTATGTATTAGTCTTTGATCCATTGTCTCTCCACTGGTTTTCTCCCTTTCCTTCTCTTCCTAAAAAGGAATTTTAGAGATCTTTGGTGTATCTAAAATGCATGCATTTTTATGTTGAGCAATCTATCGTGTTTCATGTTTCATAGCACATTGTAATGTGATTGCATGATATTTATATACAGATACTTGTCCTTAAGGCCCATTTCACATCAGCGGTAATTGTGGTTTTTTCGCGGCCGCATCTGCCGCAAGTGGCACCTGCCGCACACTTATCGCAAGCCCCACAGACATTGTATGGGGCTTGCCGCAAGTGAACCTCAAGTGCGGCGATTATGCGGTAATTGCGACAGTTGCGTTTTTTCACCGCAACTGCCGCAATCAGCGAAAACCGCTGATGTGAAAGGGGCCTAAGGGCCCTTTCACATCAGCGTTTATTTGAAATCGCGGCAGATGCGGTGAAAAAAACGCATCTGCCGTGATTGCCACATAACCACTGCACTTGCGGCGCAGTTGTGGTAATCCCCATAGAAAGTATAGGGGACTTGCGGCAGGTGCGGCAAGTGCGGTTTTGCACTTGCGGCAGGTGCGGCCGCGAAAAAAACCGCAGCTGACCGCGTTTTTTCACCGCATCTGCCGCGATTTCAAATAAACGCTGATGTGAAAGGGCCCTAAGAGAGATTTTTTCACATGGCAATCATTTAAATAGAGACGCTTGACACATCATGTAACTACTTTTGCATTTAGTGTATGCCCTAATCTTTTACCATTAATTTATCTCCAGGGCTCTTACCTGTTGTTTGTTTCTGTGTCATGTGATCCCCATTGTTTTTTGTAATATGTTCATACTTTTAGTGTTTTTAAATTACTGTGTGTTTTTGAAATAAATTTTAATACATTTTGTGCACAATAACTCCAGTTTTATTGTTCTATTATTTTCTAACCTTTACATTGTTGCACCTCTTAAGGTGTTTCTCCTATTGGTTTTCAGACCAGGACACTAAGGTGCAACCCTTGAACCAGTTGCACTTTACCAAACCTTTTGAACTTTCAAAATGTTTCTGCACTTAAGAGACCTCATCAAATGCCGGCATGGCCAAAGAAAAAGGTCAAATATGATCTGCGTGACCTGTAGCCATGCCCAGAGATGGTGGTTTGGGGTGGTAATCTATCATTGCACTAAAAATGCTGTGAATTGATCCACTGCACTGGCGTCGTTGCAAGGGTACCAAAGAGGTAGCTGGAATGCTCCAACTAGCTGCTTGACTATCTATCTCCTGGGGACTACCATATGCAGCACTTGTCATCTCTGACCAGAAACCTCAGATGGCGTCACGACAAACTTACCCCCTTTAAACCCCCTTTTATATGTCTGGTATAGGCCACAACCTCCCGGACCGCCACCGTGACATCCCTTGATGGTTGAGTACACCGGCCCGGCCCGCAAAACTAACTCCACCATTCCTCAGGACTCAACAGTGTCCACCTTGTTAGTATACTTTTGAATTTGCTTCCCCTTGGGTTTCACATGTTGTCAATCATATAATTGTCAGTGAGTGCATCCTAATGCTAAAAATGGAAACATCTCTCATTTTCTGTAATCCTTGACACATACCCCTGTAGTCTAATGGTAAAAAAAATGCTCTTGTCAACAGTACAATGCTTTGCTCCCCTTTTTGTCTCCCAGGACATGTGAATAAAGGTTAAAAGCTTAAAAACCCTTAAAAAAAAATCAAACTCTAGACATGTCTACATTTTAGATCAAACAAAGTGGGGTATCACCTGTGTATCTTCTTTTCCAGGTGGTTCCCGTTGTCCAATTTCCTCCATCCCTTCTCACAGAATAATCAAAGATGAAGATATATTTTAACACAGGGTGGGCCATTTACATGGATGCACCTAAATAAAATGGGAATGGTTGATGATATCAACTCCCTGTTTGTGGCACATTAGTATATGGGAGGTGGAAAGCAGTTTCAGACATCCAGTGGCATTGAGGTTTCCATTGATGAAGAATAGTCCCACTATCTTTGTACCCCATATCTCACACCATACCATCAGTTTTTGTGTTCCAACAGTCTTGGAGGGATCTGTCCACTGTGGGTTAGTGTCAGACCAATAGCGGTGGTTTTGTTTGTTAACTTCACCATTCACAAAAACGTTTGCCTCATCACTCATCTGAAGGCAATTGTCTATGCTGTGAAGATACGAGATGTGCAGCATCTGAAACAATGGATACTGGAAGCCTGTGCTAGCATTTCTTCTGTGGTGTTGCTATCAGTGTGTCAAGAGTGGGAGAAGAGGGTTGCATTGATAATCCAACACAATGGGCAGCACTTTCAACACATTTTATAAGTGATCATAAACTTGTGAATAAATCATGAAAGAATAAAGTTATGTTAAAACCAAGCACAGCACACCATTGTTTTTCTTATGAAATTTTTAATATAGACACCATGGTCACCCCCCATCTGGAAAAGTTTTCCCCCTTCCATAAACTAATGTATCACAAAACAAGAAGTTGATATAACCAACCATTCCTATTTAGGTGCATCCATATAAATGTCCCACCCTGTAGTTTTACATTGCATGGTATAGGGGTGATAGGTGTAATAAATAAATACTATGGCTCAAATCAAAAGCCTTTATCAAGAAGCAATTTATTAGAACTCTTAAAATAACATCCAGGTGCTCTCATACTGTACATGGTATGGAAAACAGTGAGGTTAGCTTAAAAGGTGACTTCTGTAGGAATAAAATACCTTCACTTATTATGTTATATATATACTCCAGAGTAAGCATCACTGTGATAAAGGTCACCATATGTTTACTCCCTATTATGAAGCCATGCATTAATGTGATTGTGTACTGCTTTGGAATGAAAAGCTTTTTTTCCTTTTCTTGAAATAAAGAATGTGATGCATATGATTTAGTGGTGGGAGGATTTGTAGGAGTGCACATGTGTGGATTCATGATACATTCTGGGCATTACAAAGTATCCAGAATGTACTGAGTAACTGAGCGGAGGCACAGCTCGCCTTCATTGCTGGTGACTAATGTCCACAATTAACACTGAGTTATGAATAATCACAAGTATAGAAACATGGATTTATCGTGTTTTCTTCTGAGCTATGGAATAGATGCTTTATACATTTGCTTCAGTCATTACATAAACATCTCTTACCTGGTAACGGAAAAAATATTCAGAAACAGGTAATGTATATGAAAGATACAGTCTTATGCTTTATTAATATCTCTATTATAATGCTCACTTAAATAGCGCCAACATACTCCACAGTACTTTATAGCATAAGATGGCCACTGTACAGGTCCTCGAGTGAAGATATGTATCATAGAAGTTGATTGCCTCAATGATGTAAACCTGAAAGCAGGCTCCAACAGGTATAGTGCTAAGAGAGTTTATAGGTCGTGTCAGGGCCAGGTTTACAAGCAAAGAGATAGGTGGGATTGGCTGCTCAGTTATCCCCACCCTAAGGTATTGTACAGCAGGTAAAAAGGAGACCATAGGTAAAATTCAGATGCGGTCCTTGGAGGTGTGTAGGCCTCTAGTTTTATTTATGTTAGATCCAGACATTAACCTGAGTGGGTGAACCCGCACTACCATATGAACTATTTTCTTTACGTTTTCACTTTATGCCAAAAAAGGCTATTTTGGTTTGTTTCCTGAGTGTTTTATGGAGTCTAAATAAACCAGCCAGATGTTTTACTGACACTGCTTCCCGTGCTTACCTCAACATGCAGCCGAGTGAGTAGAAACTCTACAAAAGACATTGTCAACACTGTCCTATTGGGGCTCACATGCTAAATTTAGTATGCCTTTAGAGTGTGATGACCCTCTTCCATTGAAAAAAATAAAGTTGGATCCAAAATGGCCAACTTCAAAATGGCCACCATGATCAACACCCATCTGGAAAAGTATTTCCCCTCCCATATACTAATGTGCCACAAACAGAAAGTTGATATAACCAATCGTTCCCATTTTATTTAGGTGCATCCATATAAATGGCCCACGCTGTATTTAAAATAGGAATCTCAAAAACACCAAGGAAGAGACAAAAAATATGAACTGCAGAAAGGAAAGAAACCTATTTGATCAATAATTGGGCATAAGTGGGAATATGAGACCAAAAACAGGTCCAAAACAGGACCAAATATAAGGACACAGTATGCAAAATATGTATGGCATAGAATTATGCTAGTAAATCGTTAAAGTGGTAAACAGGGTGTCAATATAGTACCTCTACTCAACAATGCCTATTTATCCTTATTGATTCCTCTATAAGAGACATATAATAAAAAAAACAATAATGGTACTGCTGCATTATTGAAATTATCCATTGCAATAGTATACACAAAAGTAAAAATCTCTGAAAGACAATATATCTTGATCAGAAATCATAGGACAATGTCCCTCAAGGGACAGAGAGTACTCTTATCATTATCATAACGGATTGTATACTGTATTATAATGCATCTACTTTCAGGCAAAGGTTCATCAAGGGACTAGTTAGAAGGCTTATTACTGTATTGTTAACAAATATAATAACATGAATCCTTCCGCTTCTGGGTGGCACAATGTATCCTTAGTGGGATTTGGGGGCACAGGGGCACTACGGCACTGGGGCACTGGGGCACAGAGGCACAGAGGCACAGAGGCGGAGCGGGATCACAGGGGCACAGGCTCCGGAGCACTGTGTCAGCATGTGCTGACAGCAGCTGCTTCGGAGCGGGAGGCACAGGGGCACTGAGGCACAGGGGCACAGGGGATGGCACAGGGACACAGGGGATGACAGCGGCGAGGGGTCGCAATGCCCGCTTCGCCCTCCATATGCCCGCACACCTCCTCCTCCATATGCCCGCACACCCCCTCATCCATATGCCCGCACACCCCCTCCTCCATATGCCCGCACACCTCCTCCTCCATATGCCCGCACACCTCCTCCTCCATATGTCCGCACACCCCCTCCTCCATATGCCCGCACACCCCCTCCTCCATATGCCCGCACTCCTCCTCCTCCATATGCCCGCACACCCCCTCCTCCATATGCCCGCTTCGCCCTCCATATGCCCGCACACCTCCTCCTCCATATGCCCGCACACCCCCTCCTCCATATGCCCGCACACCCCCTCCTCCATATGCCCGCACAGCCCCTCCTCCATATGCCCGCACACCTCCTCCTCCATATGCCCGCACACCCCCTCCTCCATATGCCCGCACACCCCCTCCTCCATATGCCCGCACACCTCCTCCTCCATATGCCCGCACACCTCCTCCTCCATATGCCCGCACACCCCCTCCTCCATATGCCCGCACACCTCCTCCTCCATATGCCCGCACACCCCCTCATCCATATGCCCGCACACCCCTCCTCCATATGCCCGCACACCTCCTCCTCCATATGCCCGCACACCTCCTCCTCCATATGTCCGCACACCCCCTCCTCCATATGCCCGCACACCCCCTCCTCCATATGCCCGCACTCCTCCTCCTCCATATGCCCGCACACCCCCTCCTCCATATGCCCGCACACCTCCTCCTCCATATGCCCGCACACCTCCTCCTCCATATGCCCGCACACCCCCTCATCCATATGCCCGCACACCCCCTCCTCCATATGCCCGCACACCCCCTCCTCCATATGCCCGCACACCTCCTCCTCCATATGCCCGCACACCTCCTCCTCCATATGCCCGCACACCCCCTCCTCCATATGCCCGCACACCCCCTCCTCCATATGCCCGCACACCCCCTCCTCCATATGCCCGCACACCTCCTCCTCCATATGCCCGCACACCTCCTCCTCCATATGCCCGCACACCTCCTCCTCCATATGCCCGCACACCCCTCCTTCATATGCCCGCACACCTCCTCCTCCATATGCCCGCACACCCCCTCCTCCATATGCCCGCACACCCCCTCCTCCATATGCCCGCACACCCCTCCTCCATATGCCCGCACACCTCCTCCTCCATACCATACCGCAACCGCGCCGCATTGTGAGTCGCTGGCTGAGTGCGAGCACTTGCGGCACGGTTGCGGTAATCCCCATAGAAAGTATAGGGGGACTTGCGGCAGGTGCGGCAAGTGCGGTTTTGCCGCACCTGCCGCAAGTCCCCCTATACTTTGTATGGGGATTACCGCAACCGCGCCGCAGATGCGTTTTTTTAATAAAATAAAATAATTTTAATACAAATAAATTCAATTAAAATAACAAATAATAAATACATTTAATAATAATAAAAATAGTAAAAAAAAAATATAAATAAATAATAAAATAAAAAATAATAATAACAAAAAAAAAAAAAAAATATATTAAAATATTGGACCCCCCAAAAAAAGTATTGGACCCCCCAAAAAAAGTATTGGACCCCCCCAAAAAGTATTGGACCCCCCCCCCAAAGTATTGGACCCCCCCAAAAAGTATTGGACCCCCCAAAAAAGTATTTGACCCCCCCAAAAGTATTGGACCCCCCCAAAAAAGTATTGGACCCCCCCCAAAAGTATTGGACCCCCCCCCAAAAGTATTGGACCCCCCCAAAAGTATTGGACCCCCACAAAAAGTATTGGACACCCAAAAAAAGTATTGGACCCCCCAAAAAAGTATTGGACCCCCCAAAAAAAGTATTGGACCCCCCCAAAAAAGTATTGGACCCCCAAAAAAAGTATTGGACCCCCCCAAAAAGTATTGGACCCCCCAAAAAAAGTATTGGACCCCCCCCAAAAAGTATTGGACCCCCAAAAAAAGTATTGGACCCCCCCCAAAAAGTTTTGGACCCCCCCCAAAAAAAGTATTGGACCCCCCCAAAAAAGTATTGGACCCCCCCCAAAAGTATTGGACCCCCCAAAAAAAGTATTGGACCCCCCCAAAAAAGTATTGGACCCCCCCAAAAAAGTATTGGACCCCCCAAAAAAGTATTGGACCCCCCCAAAAAAGTATTGGACCCCCCCAAAAAGTATTGGACCCCCCCCCCCCCAAAAAAAGTATTGGACCCCCCCCAAAAAAGTATTGGACCCCCCAAAAAGGTATTTGACCCCCCCAAAAGTATTGGACCCCCCCAAAAAAGTATTGGACCCCCCCCCAAAAGTATTGGACCCCCCCCAAAAGTATTGGACCCCCCCAAAAGTATTGGACCCCCACAAAAAGTATTGGACACCCCAAAAAAAGTATTGGACCCCCCAAAAAAGTATTGGACCCCCCAAAAAAGTATTGGACCCCCCCAAAAAAGTATTGGACCCCCCAAAAAAAGTATTGGACCCCCCAAAAAGTATTGGACCCCCCAAAAAAAGTATTGGACCCCCCCCAAAAAGTATTGGACCCCCCAAAAAAAGTATTGGACCCCCCAAAAAAGTATTGGACCCCCCCAAAAGTATTGGACCCCCCCAAAAAAGTATTTGACCCCCCCAAAAAGTATTGGACCCCCCCCAAAGTATTGGACCCCCCCCAAAAACTTTTCACACACCCCCGAAAAAATATTCACACCCCCCCGAAAAGTCCTCACACCAGCTATAACTACTATAATCAAATTAATGCACGTTCTAGAATCCCGATGCATTTGCATCGGGCTCACAGCTAGTATAACATAATTGTTTTGGATAGCCATGTGCCAGCACACAAATGGTTTCTATGACATCATTAATTGCTTGTTTTGTATTGGTCATTGCCACTATATAATGTACCACCTCCCCCAATTCTTGTAAATCCACCTAAGGAAGGTAGCGGTCTGCTACTGAAATGCGTAGTGGTTAATAAAAGGTTTATAACCAGTGGCCAACCTGCAGTTTATTGCTCTCCAGCACTCCAACTTTGACTGCTAATAGTTTTCTCCAAATTCACGTCTCCTTGTCTGAGGAGAGCGGCAGGAGCTGCTCAGGGCTGCATACACTGCCGATAGTAGGACCTGGAGTGACGTAAGATCTAGTGACATTGCAGTCACATGACCGGCCGAGGGAGTTAGCTGACCGGATCCAGGAAGGAGACCTCGAAAGCGGTCCCACCGGTATCCACAGATTGTGCTATATACCGAAGTCGTGCAGGGGTGCACAACTTCATCAGGTGAGAGGTTACCCTTCTTACCTACCCACCCCACTAGGCCACTGAGTGTTTTCACAGGTGTGCCTTCTATTTTTGACTTTCATTAATTAGACCTTGGCCTTTTTCTTTGACTCTGATTTATTCTCATGATTTTGTATCTCGCTGTCCTCTCAGTTCTGACTCGGCTTTCTAACAATTCTACCCTATTTTCTCCCTTTCCTTTTCCCCTGGCTTACCTGTTTAACTACCTCCTTGCTCTGGTCTGCTGCTTCCTTGCTTAGGGCAGAAACGTTTTGGGCTCTGTGTAAATTCAGATCCCTTTATAGGAGTTAAAAGTTTTGGAGCTTCTCGGGGTTCTGCCTTACCAGCAGTTGTTAGTTGCCTCTGCCTCTTAAAGGGCCAGTACGCATTCCAATAGTGTTCCCCATGCTTATTACTGGGAGCTTCTGTGTATTTGAGGCCCCCCTTCTTGGAAGTGTCTGTTCAATGTTAGTTCCTAGTTAGTTCTGTGCTTCTAGTGATATAGTCAAGTCCATGTTTCTGTGTCACAGCACTTGTTACCATGCAAGTTCCTAACCTGTACTCCAGCCTGTGTTCTAGTGCAGACCAGGCTGTATTCCAGTATCTGTCCAGTTCGTATACCCGATTCTGTCTGCACCAGTTGTCTTGTCTGTACCAGCAGTCCCATCTGTACCAGCTGTTATGCCTGAACTAGCCATCCTGTCTGAACCACTCATTCTGGAGGTAGAAAATACTTCTTCCTTTCTTGTCCTATGAAGCCAGGAGATACTAGCCTAGAGTCCATTGGGAGAGGCTGCTCTAGGGAAGAGCAACTCTTCTCAACTGTGTTCATGTTGTGTGGAGTTATCTGGTTCACTGAGACTGCCTACCTAGATTCTGGATCTGCTGGAAACTTCATGCATCAGGCCTTAGTGAATCTGTATCAGATTCTGGTCTGTTGCCTCCAGAGTCCCTTGATGGTGTAAACCATTGATGGAAAACCCTTGTCTGAACCTGTATACTTTGTCTCTCAGCAGGTAGACCTACAGGTAAGAACTTTACATATACAGAAGATCTCATTCCTTTTTTTTGTTTTCAGCAGAAGCGGCCAGAGTTACCGGGAAGCCCTGGCTGCCGACGCTGCCCCATAGCAACCCGCAGTGTACCTTGACAGCGGCCACACACAGAGCTTTCAATAGCGCACAGAAAACGCTATCCGCAGCATTTCCCTGTGTGCTGAAGAAAAGCGGCCGTCCTGGAGCTCTATGTGCGGCTGCTATCAAGGTACACTGCAGGTTGCTATGGGGCAGCGTCAGCAGCCAGGGCTTCCCGTTAACGCTCTCCGCTTCTGCTGAAAACTTCTAAGTTTTCAGCGGAGCCATCAGGAGCTGGGGCAGACACAAGTCTGACCCCAGCCAATGAAAAATTGTTCAACTCATCATTCATCAGTACTGGTGGCCGTCTATGTGGAGGGATATTCTGGAGTTTTTTTTCCACGCAATATCCGGATGGCCTTCTCTTTCCACCACCTGCTCTTATGCTGGTCAGTTCTGAGAATGTCTAGGAGGTGAAAGCTAAAAGAAAGACAAGCACACAATAGGGTCTTATGTGAAAGGCAGAAGGAATGATGTACAGGGTCAGTACCATTCACCTTGTGTGGTTGTGTAAGACACAATCACTGTAATAAGGCAAAGTTATGGTGTCAGCGGCTGCTGCAAAATCCCCAGCAAATCGTTAATTTTGAGTAGAAGGATGGAAAATAGATATAGAATCGTGCTGCCACGTACAAACCGAAAAAAAGAGGATCAGAAGATGCTATGATTATCTGTGGATTCTTTATTTGGAAGACCTCAACACGTTTCAAGGTGCTACTGCACACTTCCTCAGGAGTAACAATCACGTTACAGCCTCATGGCAAACACATACAACTTATAAAAAATTGTTCGGATATGAGGAAACAAATTACATCATCAAGGTAGTATAAGTCATTCTCTAAAAGACCTCACACACAACAAAGAAGATATACTTTAGATTGTACAAAAGCACATATAAAATATACATTTAAAATGTAAAATATGTAGGAAACACACATATCAGTCAAGTATTGTCACGTAAGATAAAAATCGCCCATTACAACATGACACCAGCCAAAATTATTTTTTTTATATGAATTCCCCATATTATCAAAAAGAATACTTCCTAACAAACTATTTTATTTAATAAAAGGCTCCAACTGTTAGATTTATAACTAATTATATGGTACATGTCTAGTATGTGAACCTAATCTGCATCTGTCAACAATACACATAATGGTACCTTCACACGCCGCTACCGAAGGTAGCAACAGGTAGGCACCGTACGTGCACGCGCGCATTTCAACGGTTCCTAACGGTACCTGATACCACAATTACACGCCGCCACAAGGTGCTCCACAGAAGGTATTTTCGATCCCTGGAAGTGCCGACGGGTGCCGCTGGTTACCTTCTGTGGAGCACCTTCCCTGATTTACACGCCACAAGGGAATCTGGGCATACATATTGTGCGCCGTAACTACATAGGCGTGACAGAGTGGTGTATTACGCGGCACTCGTACGGTGATTGGACAATGCAATAACATCATGATTGGCCAGCCAGCGCAGGGAGGCTGGCTAATACATGACGCTATAGCAAATGTGTAGTGACTGGTCATCTCGTTAAATATGCCACCCTGTGCAGGGACAGCCAATGGGTACACAGTAGCCCCCACCAATGATCACAGATGGGGCGTGGTATACATGGCGCTGTGGCACGCCCCATGTAACTCAAAAACCGTACCTGTGCCCCGATTACACGCCGCTACCATAGAGTTTATACCTGCTTGTTTTTCAGCTTGGCTGAAAGACAGGCATCCAAAGAGACAGGAAGGTGCTACCTGAATTACAAGCCGCAACCTCGCGGTGTTTTGAAGGTACAAGGTACAATTGTCTCCGACACCTGCCATTTTCTACCTCTCGGTAGCGGCGTGTAAAGGTACCATTAGGGTACCTTTACACGCGGCAACTTTTCTAGGAATTTCACTGGCAACTTGCTGGTTGCAGTGAAATCATGGACACATTGTTCTATCTTGTTGCTGTGTACAAATGGAACAATGTCTCCATGATTTCACTGCAACCAGTAAGTTGGCAGTGAAATTCCTAGAAAAATTGCCGCATGTAAAGGTACATTAAGTACACACAGTGACAAGTGTCTAAAGGTACCGTCACACGTGGCAATATTGCTTGCAATTTCACTTGCAATTTGCTGGTTGCAGTGAAATCATGGACACATTGTTCTATTTTGTTGCGCTGTACAAATGGAACAATGTGTCCATGATTTCACTGAAACCAGAAATTGGCAGTGAAATTGCATACAATATTGCTGCGTGTGACGGTACCTTTAAACTTCTAGACCACAATGGATCTGTGTGAAGCATTCTACAACCCAATATTGCAAGGAAGATGCACACTAAAGCAGTATGCCCGACAGGATAAAAGACACAAGAAAGAACAAGGAGGAGACAGAGAGAGCCGACCGGCACCTGTGTGAACACGTCTACAGGAGCTGATTGCGAAGAGTATCCCCAAAAAACAACCAATGAAAAGGATCGTAAGTATAAAAATATATGAAAATATACACTTTCTATCGGGGAACAGAATGTATAATTACAAGCCAGGGGATATAATGGCCCTGGCAGCCTACACACTTAAGAGACACCTGAGCTGTCACCAAAAGGACTAGCCTTCAGAGGGGGAAATCAACATCATCTTGACACTCAGATAGCTGGCACTTTAGACCAGAATTATTTTCAGGAGAAGTCCCACATTAAACTAGGGGTCACTTGATGCAAGCCAGCATTCATAAGAGATCGTAATTTCTGCTATGCAGAGCGATGCTGATGTACTGCTCTGTATACCACAAGCAATCCGACAATCACAACTTCAAGTCCCCTAAAGGAACTATTAAATCCAGAGTGAAAAGAAAAAAAAAAACGTTTTTAATAAAATGAAAAAATAAATAAATACAATACAAAAGTTTAAATCACCCCCTTTTGCCTCACTAAAAGTAAAACACGTAAAAAACACACATATTTGGTATTGCTGCATTCAGAAACATCCTATCTATTAAAATATAGAATAAATTAATCAAATTGATAAACAGCATACCGAAAAAATAAAACCGCTACAGTATTTTGGCTGCCGTAAACATTACAATGAAATTAAATACGGGGCGATCAAAACATTGCATCTGACCAAAAATTGTATCAGTAATAATATCTAATCAAGGAGCAAAAAATAAGCAATCACACAGCCCCAGATCCCCAAAAATTAAAGCATTATAGGTCTTGAAACATTGGGAAAAAAGCAAAGCAATTTTTTATGTATGGTAAATTTCCCCAAAATATATGTATATGGGCTCCATACTACACAAATGTGTATGTTCATATGTGGGTATGTTTCAGATTGAGAAAATTATATTACAAGTCCCAGGTGGTGAAGGGTCAATGCAAATGTTTTCTTCTTCTTCTACACTGACAAAGAATTTATGCATAAAAATGATGAGAAAATATTAGTGCTACATGAAACATGCAAAGTATTTGATAGATGATCTTTGGTACTTTCCAGTAATCTTTGGTACTTTCCTCTTTATAACTATAATTTGTAAAGTTTGCTAGATGAAACCGAAAAAAGTTCTTAATTGTTAACACAACTATTCATTATTATAAAACTGAATAAACTACCAGTTATTGTCATCCAAAAATAACTTGTGCTTTCCTCTTCCTTTCTGAGTCTAGATTACATAGTTACATGACACATCACACCAGATTCCTTTGTGGAATTTCAATAGGGTTTCTAGCAAAACATTTTGGCAGGCTTTTACCACTTTTCTGTCATTTTCTACAAATAATCACCTTATTGCTAATAAATAATTGTGTGGAGCAGTGAACTGCTCAGACTGGCCTGGTGAACTATTTCTAACGTAAGCGCAATCTACTGTCTTGGTGACCAATAGAAATAACATATGTATAGGGGTAAACAGGAGATTTGCTTAAGTTGGATCTCACTTTGCTACTTTTTCCAAGACTAAACATATTTTGTGTGTTATTCTTGTATACAAAACAGACTTGCCTCAATGTCTGTACTCTACCCAGATGACCTATATCAGTCTAAAGGACCTTGTAAAAACTTTCCAGAATAGATAACAACTTCCAGACAGTAGAACGAGTCTTAAACCTGTTTGCTTTGTTGTTACCATCATGCTCGTTTGCTTCCTAAAAGTTATTGTCTTACAGGTCTTGTTAATGTGCATTTTCTAGTTTTCTAAAGATCTTGTCCGTTAAGACTATTATCCAGTAAATGTATCCCATGTTGACAAGCACTGCTAAATTGTACCTGGCGGGGAGTGGTGATATTGATTTGATTTAATAATTAATGTGCTCGGCATACGGGAATAACTCTTAGCATTGAGATGCTTTCAGTGTACTACGTGAAGCCATGACGCAACTTTGCATGATTTCTAGTTAATGGGATTTCAGAAACATACCAAGACGATATGGAAGATGAAAGACGTATGGACATGTTGTACCAGTTGGCTAGGAATGCCAATAGAAGAGCATCATGGTACAATGATTGGCATCCAAAAGGACGAACATATTCCCTTTGGAAAGCTGTACAAAGACGTGCCTCAGAGTTTGGTAAGTGCAATCCTATACATTGACCCCCTTTGGAAGCCGTTGGATACCAGAGTTTAACTGATCTTCAGATTTATATACTTTTCTTATTTTATTTTACTTTTTAATTAAATATTATAATTTGTTTTAAATATAGCTTTCCTAATAGTTACAATGTCCGATAGCATTAATGTTATTGATTGTAAAATCATTTTAAAAGCAAAATGACATGCCATATAGTCTAGAATCAATATACATTGCTTTGCTATAGACCTGTACTTATATTATAGAATTAAAAATAATTTCATAGAATCTATATATAAGCACTGGATTCATTTGTGTCCATATATAAAACAAAATAGGTAAAATCACACTTTCTAAATAGTGTATTCTTTAATTTCCAAACACATGAACTGTCATATGATTCCTTTTCACTGCCATCTCAATCAGAATGATTTGCTTTCATTCCTTACAGTAGTGTTGTGTGATTAAATCTTAGAGGTTACAGGATGGTTTACCACACTAGTAGGGAGCAATGTTATCAATGCATACATAATTATATAGGGAGAAAGATGCCCTACTTCTCCTAGCTATCACCACATTGCAAAAAATTTTAAGTACTGTATTTTTCACTTTATAAGATGCACCAGATTATAAGACGTACCCCAATTTGGTGAAGGATAAAATAAAAAAAATATTTTTAACTTTAAATGGGGTCCATCTTATAATGCCAGTGTCCGATTTACAATCAGTATATATCCCCCCATCCTGGTAAATGACCTCCCCATCCTGGTATATACTGGTTTTTCCCCCCCTTCCTGGTATATATGGACTCCATCCTGGTATATATGTCCCCATCCTCATATATATGTCCATTATCATGGTATATATGGTCCCCATCCCGAATATATGGCCATTCTGTTATGTCTGTCCCCCATTCTGGTATATACACTGTATGTCCCCCATCCTGGTATATATATATGTGCACCCTCCTGATATATGTCACCCATCCTGGTACATATATCAGAATGGGGGACATACATGCACTGTATATATGTTCCCCATCCTGGTACATATATCACCCATCTGTGCACATAGCCCCCCCATGGCTTATTGAGGGGGGTTCCATGGCTTCATGAGTCCATGGCGGTTGGAGGAAAAAAATGGATCTGTGGAGTGAGTCGTGGCCCTCTCCGGTGAGCGCTGACATTATTATTTTCCAGAATGCATTGCCGAGAGGCATAACATGCTCTTATGTTCAGACAGCCAAAAAATGGCAACGGAAGCGGCGCATGCACAGACCACGACCCGCGCCCATTTTCTTGAAATCTGGACACGGCATGTAATTCCTCTGAACAATGCATGCTGGGACATAATAATGGCGTCGCCCACCGGAAAGTGCCGCGACTACTTCTGCAGCTCAGGGCTTCGCCCCCACCTTCTGTGGACCTGTGAAGCCCACCGCATGCACCCCCAAAACCCCCACACACCCTCTGTAAGACTTTTGATTTTTTTTACTTGGATTTTACCATGCAACCCAGTTTTCCCCCTCTTTGGGGGAAACAAAAGTGCGTCTTAAAATCTGAAAAATATGGTACTTTCATAGTAGTCATTACACTGACTGTTGCCATGTAACTAATCTAAATACATAATCTTTGAAAGTATTAATGGTTTAATCAGTATTATAAATGGATATGTTGAAATCATAGTATACAATTTGACGAAAAACAAAGGGGGGGAGGGAACAAGAGGCGCAATAGTGCCTTATCACTTAGACACTTAAAGTACGGTGGTATAAAGGAACCACTAACCTATTTCAGTTGTGCAACCCACAACTGGTATGTAGACATGTAGTGTATTATCCAGATGGCTGCTGCTGGACTCCCACCGACCACTTGCACGTGGAATCACACAGTAATCTGGGGAAAAAAGCGGTGTCCACCAGTCCGCGCTGCCAAGCTCCACTTATTCCAAGGAAAAACTCACGAGTAGATGTAGTATATCCAAATCCTTTATTGCATCCTACGCGTTTCGGTGCCCTCCTGGCACCTTCCTCAGGTGATCCCTGAGGAAGGTGCCAGGAGGGCACCGAAACGCGTAGGATGCAATAAAGGATTTGGATATACTACATCTACTCGTGAGTTTTTCCTTGGAATAAGTGGAGCTTGGCAGCGCGGACTGGTGGACACCGCTTTTTTCCCCAGATTATAGTATACAATTTGGGGATTTTCTGAACGCCTTTATAAATATATGAAAAAAATAATATAGCTTGGGTGGCTTTTTTAAATGTATTTCTTAGCTAACTTTATGTTAATTAAGTATATAAATGTGGCGCCCTGCAGAATTAGGAGTTGCAAATATCTGTAAACTCTGGTGATGTGGGTAATCAGCTCTTTAACCAATTTACTACTTGTAGATATGTAGCGACCGGTGGTAAGGCCGCGGGTGTGTGTGTATGTCTTGCTTCAACAGAATCTCCATACTCAGATTTAACCGGTCATAACATCTCTTTATTGTAAAACATATCTATAACACAGTCAACTGATCTAGCTGCACACATGTATATGGTGGAGAAGAAGACAAAGAGAGAAAAAAGAGAAAAAAAAAAAATAGAGATATCTTTCCCTAACTTTCCCTCAAATCACGTACCAGTCTATCACAGAAGAAGATGACGCTCCCACGTGGCAGGCCTGGGATCTCACGATGACGGGTCCCGGTGCAGCGCTGAAGGGGGGAAACTCCTCAGTCCTCTTCTTTGGTCTTCTTCGCAGGTAACGGATTTTTGTTAGTCTCTCTCTCTGTCCCGGGGCACACCGAGCAGCAGAAGGGAGATCACGGTAGCACAGATGGCTCCCTTATGTCGGTCACAGCCCCTGCACATGTAATCCGGTGGCAATGTCCTGAATTCCAGAGGCAATGTCCTGAATTTGAGTTGAATCCTCGGTAAGACAATGTCCTGCAGACCGGGGGTTGCAGCAACGATTCTCACGGGGTATTTCTTCCCAAGAATCCGGTTGCAAAAGAGCCCTATGTCGGGAGACACCACACGCAGGTCTGTCCTGGCTGAGCTCCGGGTCTGCACTGCTCTCCCGCCCTTTCTCTTCCTGGGTAAACAAAAGAGAGGGCAGGGGATTTCCAACCTCTGTGATTGTTTCCGCACTTGTCCACCAGGGGGCATTAGTGGACTGTACAAAGTCCAATTCCATGTCCATCTCAATGCAGCAGTCTGAATTGTTCACCTCATTACATACCCCCCCAATTAAAGGTTGGCAGTCTCTGTCAACTACCGTCGGTTCCCAGGCGGTGATGACTGTAGTTGTCACAGGGGTTGGTTGAGAAGTGGGCCATACATACTGGTCCCTGTAAGACCGTCCGGGCGGGATCCCAGCAGTGGTGCGGTCAGTGCGTCGCAAGGGTCGGTTGTTCCCCTCCTCGTCACTGTCTTTACGCCCAACCCCAGTCAGTACTCCGGGAGAGGGACTGGTCTGTGTAGGTGGGTCACCGGTCTCAGAGTCGACGTGATCTCTATGTTGAGAAATGTCCGTGACGTCAGTCATATCAGCAGCGTCACCCCCTCCGGTTACTGTGGGAGGGGAGTCAGGCCGGGAGCGGCAGGGGCGCAACATATTTCGGTGCACAGTGCGGGTGCTGCGGCTGTCTTCACCCCGCACTCGGTATACATGTCCATTGGGGTAAGGGCGTTCGATTACCTGGTAGACTTCAGTCTCCCACTTGGCTCGAAGTTTCCCTCGAGGCTTCCTAATACGGAGCAAGACTAGCTGTCCCAACTTTAAGGGTTTCTCTTGCACGGGGAGTAGGTCAGCATGTATCTGGCCCCGGATTTGTTGACTCACCATCCGGTGTACAGTCTCCATCTTCTGTCGGTGAGCATTTAGCCAGGAGGGGTAGTTATGGCAGACATCTTCTTCTGGGCGGAGTAGGTTCAAGTCATGGACCTCTTTTCCTGGGCGGCCAAAGAGAAGGGTGTGTGGGGTGTAGCCAGTGAAGGAGTGGACCTGGTTGTTGTAGGCCCATACTAGGTCTGAAAGGAATTGGGGCCATCGATCTTTCTTATCTTCGGCCAAGGTGCGGATCAGCTGGAGTAGGGTCCGGTTAAAGCGTTCACATGCACCGTTCCCTTGTGGATGGTAAGGAGTGGTCCTCGACTTCTGGATCCCATACAGCCGATGCAGCTCCTCGATGACTCTGCCTTCGAAACAAGCCCCCTGGTCGGAGTGTAACCTCTCCGGACACCCATAGACGTGGATGAACTGTCGACAGATGGCCTGTGCAGCCGATTCGGCCGTCTGGTCCTTGGTAGCAACAACGACGGCGAATTTTGTGAAGTGGTCCACCATGACTAGGCAGTATTGATAGCCACTGCTCGCCGTCCTGATCAGCAGATAGTCCACTATCAACAGCTCAAGAGGCCTGGAGGTTTTAATCGTCTGGACAGGTGCACGCTGTTCGGTGGACTTGTGCAGTTCACAGGTGTGACAGGTTCTGCAGACGTCTTCAACCAGCTCGCGGAGCCCCGGACAATAGATAGATTGTTGAATCCACCGAAACGTCTTATCTACTCCGAAGTGTCCATTCCTTTTGTGGGCTTCGGCCACCATCTCACGGGCTAACTGGGCAGGTACTACAACTTGTGTGCATTCCTCCAGCATGTGAGACAAGAGAACCTTCCGGTATAATACTTCTACTTGCAGAACCAGCCGATCCCACTGGCTGAGCAGGGTCAAGGTTCCGGTAGACAGTCGTGCCCGCGTGTCAGGGGGGGCTTCTGCCTTTGCTTCACCCATTGTTTGAGTAGAGCCTATTCAGGGTTCTGGTCCTGGAGCCTGCACCACTCTTGGGGAAACAGTGTGACCCCCACTGGAGTTCCAACTTCGCCCACAACGAACTGGCGGTAATCCATCATCTGTTGGGCAAGCCTTGCAAAGTCGGGCGTCTCGTCTCCTTCTAGTTCTTCATCCCGGTCTCTGGTGAGTAAGGGGTATGACACTCTAGACAGGCTGTCCGCATTTTGATTCTCAGCCCCAGCCCTGTATTTGATCTTGTAGTTGAACTTAGAGAGTCGAGCCATCCAACGCTGTTCCATGACTCCGAGCTTCGCATTTTCTAAGTGGCCAACGGGTTGTTATCGGTCAGGACCAGTACTTCCGCCCCTGTGAGGTATCCTGCAAATTTCTCCGCCATAGCCCACGTTAGGGCCAACAGCTCCAGCCGGAAAGAGCTATAATTGGTGGGGTTCTTCTCACCCTCGTGTAGGGATCGACGGGCATAGGCTATGACACGTTCCTTGCCTTCTTGTACTTGTGAAAGTACTGCCCCTAGACCTTGTAGGCTGGCATCGGTATGTAGTTGGAAAGGGAGATTGTAGTCTGCATATGCCAGGATGGGGGGTGAAGTCAAGGCACCCTTTAGGGCTTGGAAGGATTCTTCCTGGCTGGGTCCCCAGCTGATGGGTCGTCCTCTGAGGCCGTTGGTGGCCCCTCGAAGCAGTTCATGCAAGGGTGCAGCAAGCTGGGCGAAGTTTCTTACGAACCGGCGGTAGTAGCCGGCCAACCCCAGGAAGGCCCTGACCTCTCTGGCGTTCGTAGGCTGTGGCCAGTCCCGCAAGGCGGCTATTCTCTCCGAAGACGGCTGTACACCTTCGGCCGAGATCCGGTGACCCAGGTAATCGATCTCTGGCTGCAGAAGACGGCACTTGCTGGGTTTCAACTTCAGGCCATGTTCTCTCAACCTACGAAACACACGACCCAGTTGTTGCAGGTGTTCTTCAAATGTGGCCGAATAGACTACGATGTTGTCCAGGTAAATGAGGGTGAAGTCGAAGTTGAAGTCCCCCAGGCAGCGCTCCATCAGTCGCTGGAAGGTCCCCGGCGCATTGTTCAGACCAAAGGGCATCCGGTCGAACTCGTACAGGCCCTTGGGTAGGATGAAAGCAGTCTTTTCTCTATCTTTCACGTGCATGGGTACCTGCCAATAGCCACTGGCCAGGTCCAACGACGAAAAATATTTAGCTTTCTTCAGGGCTGTCAGGGATTCTTCGATCCTTGGTAAAAGGTATGAGTCCCGGATGATGCAAGCATTCAAACGGCGGTAGTCCAAGCAGAACCTCAGGGACCCGTCTTTCTTCTTGACTATCACCACTGGTGCAGCCCAGGGGCTCTGGCTTTCTCGTACCATTCCAGCGTGTAACATGGAATTCAGAAGATTTTTCACTTCTTGGTATTGTTGGGGAGGTATTTGGCAGTACCTTTCACGGATAGGAGCGGTATCACCTGTGGGGATTTCGTGCTTGATACTGGGGGTGCATCCAAAGTCGGTGTCATGCCGGGCAAAGGACGCCTGGTGTTCTTGAAGTAACTCTTCCACCTGGGACACTTCTTGATTGGAGTATTGGGATATATCCAACTGGCACTTTTCTTGTAGTTCTCGCCCCGCGTTGATGTCGCCCGGGACAGCGGCCATGGTAGAGACCGTCACTGTCCAATCTCCCTCTGTAGACGGTGCAAACTGGAGGGGGTTCATAGGGTTCACCTCTTCGGTCAGGGCGTAAACTCGGGCGAGTTGTGTCCCAGCCTCTAGGTCAACGCTCACGTTAGCCGTGTTACCCAGCCTGACCGGAATCCTCCCCTTTCTCACAACGGCTAGCGTTCGAGCAACTAGGGGTTCAGCTTCCCTTCCTTCGGGGTGCGCGGCTCAATCAGCTCCTCCACGCCTTCGAGCTGTCTTGTGGTGCTAAGGGGTAGCGAGATAAAGGTCTCCTTCTCAGCGGGTAAACTTATCCTAGTATGGCGGGGTACGGTGATCGTGGCCAGCGGCAGTTGTTCTTCTGTCATTCGCTGGAGATTGCAGGTCCGGACCACTTGTTGGAAGGCTCGGCGGGTGGCCCTATGTGTGGTCACTTCTTGCAGTACTTGGGCCCCCTCTTGGTAAACAACACCAGATTCAGGTCTTTCAAGATGTTCATCCCAATAATCATGGGCGTTGCTGATCCACAGCCTTCCCTGACCACGATTATCCCTCTCTTCCTGAGATCTTGCCCACAGACTTCGGTGTTCATCCAGGCAACTCCCGTCACCGTATGGGTAGATTATTGGCTGCTTTGATCTTGATAGTAGTATCAGGGTCATAGGCAACCCGCGGCTTCAGATACTCTTCGTAAAACTGCTCGGAGATGGTGGATACCTGAGACCCAGTATCCATTAATCCTTGCACGGCGGTCCCTTCCAATAATACTTCAAGGGTAGGGCTGTTTGATGCAAGTTTGTTCCGTGGCTGGCTCTGTTTTCCTACACCCCTCTCTTTGGCTTCCCCCGCCGAGTGAGTCTCTTTGGCAGGGGCGTCTAGTTTAAAGGTGGCCGCTGTTGTGGGGCATGACTTGCTGGTTCCGATATATCGGCCCGTGGATGGACTTGAATGTTCTGGGGGCAACGGTTTGCTCTATGGCGGGGATCGCCGCATGTCCAGCATCTTCCCATCGGCCGGCTGGGTTGTTGTCTCACTTGCCTGTCCGCCTGTTGGTCCAGGGTGAGCTGCAACACCTGTTTCTGCAACTCTGCCACCATCTGCTTCAGTTCTTCCATGTGACTGTTCGGGGTTCTGATACCAGTTATGGACCTGCAAGCCGCGGTATAAGTCTGGGCCTCCATGACAGGTCCTCTCGAACGTTCTATCGCTTCTTGCTTAACCTCAGCGAACTTAAGGGTCGGATTTATCCGGAGTAGATCTTGCAGTGAGCGGTTAAGGTACAGGTCTCTTAATCCAGTCACGATTTGATCTCTCAACACCAGGTCATGGGCGCCCGTACAAGCTATCTGTTCTTCTTTCCTGCAGGCTTGTTCAAGCAGTACTTGGAGGGCGTTGGCATATTGAGGGATGTCCTCCGATTTGAGTTGAGTACGCCGGAAGAACATATACCGTAATGTTCCCGCATATGTGGTCGGCCCATAGGTGTTCTCCAGCACCCGCACCAAGTCATCCAACGTATGCCGGCCCCTAACCATCTCCAGCCTGACTGTCGTCCACGCCTCCCCCTCTAATGTTAGCATGGCCATTTCTGCTAAGGTCTTAGGATCAATGTTATACATCTCCCCCACTATCTTAAGTTGTTCGGTCCATTCAGTTATAGGATAGTTCCGTCCGTTAAACTTCCTCACCTGATTGACAATAGATGCCGGGGAGGCTGTCCGGTTATAAGTTACTACCGGGAGGAGATTCTGTTGATCACACATCCTGCCGACTACGCCAGATGTAGCGACCGGTGGTAAGGCCGCGGGTGTGTGTGTATGTCTTGCTTCAACAGAATCTCCATACTCAGATTTAACCGGTCATAACATCTCTTTACTGTAAAACATATCTATAACACAGTCAACTGATCTAGCTGCACACATGTATATGGTGGAGTCCATGGATCTTCACTTTATCCGGGTGCGCAGCAAGAAGAAGAAAAGAGAAAAAAAACAAAATAGAGATATCTTTCCCTAACTTTCCCTCAAATCACGTACCAGTCTATCACAGAAGAAGATGACGCTCCCACGTGGCAGGCCTGGGATCTCACGATGACGGGTCCCGGTGCAGCGCTGAAGGGGGGAAACTCCTCAGTCCTCTTCTTTGGTCTTCTTCCGCAGGTAACAGATTTTTGTTAGTCTCTCTCTCTGTCCCGGGGCACACCGAGCAGCAGAAGGGAGATCACGGTAGCACAGATGGCTCCCTTATGTCGGTCACAGCCCCTGCACATGTAATCCGGTGGCAATGTCCTGAATTCCGGAGGCAATGTCCTGAATTTGAGTTGAATCCTCGGCAAGACAATGTCCTGCAGACCGGGGGTTGCAGCAACGATTCTCACGGGGTATTTCTTCCCAAGAATCCGGTTGCAAAAGAGCCCTATGTCGGGAGACACCACACGCAGGTCTGTCCTGGCTGAGCTCCGGGTCTGCACTGCTCTCCCGCCCTTTCTCTTCCTGGGTAAACAAAAGAGAGGGCAGGGGATTTCCAACCTCTGTTATTGTTTCCGCACTTGTCCACCAGGGGGCATTAGTGGACTGTACAAAGTCCAATTCCATGTCCATCTCAATGCGGCAGTCTGAATTATTCACCTCATTACAGATGTGATTTGGGCAAAGGGCTAATGTAAAGTATGGTGGTTAGCAGTCCTTTAGGAGAACTACTGAGACCAGGAAAAACAATAGTGCTCTCCTTGGATTCAGTGGTGTTGGAGAGAAAGGACCATCCAGAGCTTTTGCTGTGGTCACTGTTGAGACACAGGAAAATCTGTGAAGCTGCATGAGACATACAGTGCTGGCCAAAAGTATTGACACCCCTACAATTCTGTCAGATAATACTCAGTTTCTTCCTGAAAATGATTGCAATCACAAATTCTTTGGTATTATTATCTTCATTTAATTTGTCTTCAATGAAAAAAACACAAAATAGAATGAAGCAAAAAGCAAAACATTGATCATTTCACACAAAACTCCAAAAATGGGCCGGACAAAAGTATTGGCACCCTCAGCCTAATACTTGGTTGCACAACCTTTAGCCAAAATAACTGCGATCAACCACTTCCGGTAACCATCAATGAGTTTCTTACAATGCTCTGCTGGAATTTTAGACCATTCTTCTTTGGCAAACTGCTCCAGGTCCCTGATATTTGAAGGATGTCTTCTCCAAACTGCTATTTTTAGATCTCTTCACAGGTGTTCTATGGGATTCAGGTCTGGACTCATTGCTGGTCACCTTAGAAGTCTCCAGTGCTTTCTCTCAAACCATTTTCTAGTGCTTTTTGAAGTGTGTTTTGGGTCATTGTCCTGCTGGAAGACCCATGACCTCTGAGGGACACCCAGCTTTCTCACACTGGGCCCTACATTATGCTGCAAAATTTGTTGGTAGTCTTCAGACTTCATAATGCCATGCACATGGTCAAGCAGTCCAGTGCCAGAGGCAGCAAAGCAACCGCAAAACATCAGGGAACCTCCGCCATGTTTGACTGTAGGGACCTGTAAACTCTATGTTGATGCCTTTGCCCATAAAGAGAGAACATTCTTCCAAAACGTTTTAGGCTTTCTCGGGTACGTTTTGGCAAACTCCAGCCTGGCTTTTTTATATCTCGGGGTAAGAAGTGGGGTCTTCCTGAGTCTCCTACCATACAGTCCCTTTTCATTCAGACGCCGACGTATAGTACGGGTTGACACTGTTGTACCCTCGGGCTGCAGGGCAACTTGAACTTGTTTGGATGTTAGTCGAGGTTCTTTATCCACCATCCACACAATCTTGCGTTGAAATCTCTTGTCAATTTTTCTCTTCCATCCACATCTAAGGAGGTTATCCACAGTGCCATTGGCTTTAAACTTCTTGATAACACTGTGCACGGTAGATACAGGAACATTCAGGTCTTTGGAGATGAACTTGTAGCCTTGAGATTACTCATGCTTCCTCACAATTTGGTTTCTCAAGTCCTCAGACAGTTCTTTGGTCTTCTTTCTTTTCTCCATGCTCAATGTGATACACACAAGGACACAGGACAGAGGTTGATTCAACTTTAATCCATGTCAACTGGCTGCAAGTGTGATTTAGTTTTTGCCAACACCTGTTAGGTGCCACAGGTAAGTTACAGGTGCTGTTAATTACACAAATTAGAGAAGCATCACATGATTTTTCTAACAGCGCCAATACTTTTGTCCACCCCGTTTTTTATGTTTGGTGTGGAATTATATCCAATTTGGCTTTAGGACAATTCTTTTTGTGTTTTTTTCATTGAAGACAAAGTAAATGAAGATAATAATACCAAAGAATTTGTGATTGCAATCATTTTCAGGAAGAAACTGAGTATTATCTGACAGAATTGCAGGGGTTTCAATACTTTTGGCCAACACTGTAGTGTCCTGTGCAGCTCTAGTAGTAGCCAACTGCCAGACAGTGATGGTTAGGTGTCAGTAGTGAGGCAGTGAGGGTGTGTGGAGAGCTGGCTTGATGGGATTCTGAATTGTTAGCAGTGGGAAGAAAGCTGAAGTACCTTCCTGTAAGCCTGATGTTCTAGGGATGCCAAGGTCCAGGCTGAGAGGAGAGTTTTAAGGGCGTAGTATAGAGCCATTATCAGTGCGAGTGAAAAGAGCTGTGACAGAATGCCAGAAGGAGAGCTGAATTCCTCACACCATCGGAGGCTGCGACTGTATGTTGAACTGTGGACAGCTGTAGTAATCAACATCATCATCAAAAGCTCCAGTAAATGTGAGTCTTATCGTGTTGCACCTGAAGTCTAGACATCATTTATTGAGAGCCGCTGATCCTGCATCCCCATCCACAACTTTAACCCCTTATTATTCTGCTGAAGATGGTCTGCCAGCCGGAGAGACCACCATGACAGTTGGCCGCCATTACACCCCAGCTCAGTGGAGGCCAACCCCGACATAAATATGTAGTGTTATAGAGAAGATGAACACAGCAAACCTCAGAAAAGATGTTGTACATTAGCTACAGTTACATGCTAGTCTAAGTGTGTGCCCATGCTGCGTAGTTGGTGCAGAAAATTCTGCATCAAATACGAATGTGCATTGGCCGCAAGGTTGAGGGTACTCAGATAATCCGGGGTATGAGTCTGATGGAAGTCACGGTGGTGACCCCAGAAGCCGTGGCATGTTAAGTGTAATAATTTAAAAGGGAAATAGAGTTTATCGTGACACCATCTGAGGTGTCTGGTCAATTTTACCAGTGCTGCTTGTAGTGGTCCCAAGGAGATAGGTGTTGTGGCAGCTTGATGGTGCACGCCCCTCAGATGGAGCGGGTCCCTGGGGTCTGGTTAAAGTGGTGATGTAGATGATGGTGGTTATATAGTGTTGCTATACATGTACTGTAATGTACCGCCATATACCATAGCGCTGCCACACATGTATTGCCATATACTATAGCGCTGCTATACATGTGCTGTAATGTACCTCCATATACTATAGTGCTGCTAAACATGTACTGGAATGTACCGCCATATACCATAGCGCTGCTATACATGTACTGTAATGTACTGCCATATACCATAGCGCTGCTATACATGTAATGTACTGCCATAAACCATAGCGCTGCTATACATGTAATGTAATGTACCTCCATATACTATAGTGCTGCTATTCATGTTCTGTAATGTACTGCCACATACTATAGTGCTGCTATACATGTGCTGTAATGTACCACCATATACCATAGCGCTGATATATATATATATTAGTTCACTCACGTTGGCTGAACAAGTTCTGTCAGTCACGGCATGTCACCTACATACATATTCTAGAATACCTGATGCGATCGGGCCACCATCTAATATTTTATCATTTCTGTATTCGAACCACTGTATTGTAAAGCGCTGCGGAATATGTTAGCGCTATATAAACAAAGATGAATTATTATTATTATTATTATTATTCATCTAACCTGTCATCCCATAAGGGAAGCATCTGATAGGCATCAAATTTATTATGTGGCAGGACAATGACCCCAAACATCAAACATACAACCATTGTCATTAAGGGCAATCTGTCAGCTGCTTTTTTTATATCTAATCTGAAGATAGCAAGAGATAGTGGGTAAAACACAGGTTTAAGCGATGTGTCATGTATTACACTGTGTGCTGTTGGTTACTTATAGTGAAGGTTTTATTACTAGGACATTATCGCTACTGTGACTAGTTGGCTTATGCCAAGATGTCCAACCACACCCCCTTCTCTAATAAGCAGCTCACTGTCAATAGACAATGTATACAGAGAGATGCAGTGCGGGAAGGATTGCTTTCTGAGCTCTACTACATTCTATATAAAAGAACTCTGATTGTGTCATAAATGCTGCACCCAGTAAAATAAATGACACATAGAATCAGGGTCTCTTTTCCTTTAGAATGCTTTATTTATTATATTATTGCATTATTGTTGCATGCTCTGTATGTGTTATATAACTTGGGGTTTGTTCATATATACACCATTGTGTGTTTTTTTACTGAATTAAAGTGTGTACAGTCCAGATTTCAGTACGCTTGATCTTTTTTAGAAGTTACAGATAAAATAGTGAGTGAATCAGCCTGCATAATGTACAGAAAGGTAAAAATTCTGCAAATACCGCATGTTCTAAAATTGATCTGTCACCAGATTGTGGAATAAAAATTGCAGACATTATTATATACGGTAGATCTCTATTACCTGGTGTACTTATTTTAAAAATCCATGTCGGGAAGGCTGTATAATGCTGATAACAAGATGAACATTTTATCCATTCAGCTAAAATGTGACTCGTAAAATGCTCAATTTAATGTCAAGTGGGGAAACTTTATAAAAGAACTATGCAGCCATTCTTATAAGTACAGCAGCCAACATCAGATTTAAGAGATGTCTTTAATAACACATTTAGTTTCTATGCCAAAATCTTGGGTCAGATCTCCTTTAGGGTACCTTCACACGCCACAATATCGCCTGGAGAACATAAAGGCGGTATGTCGCCCCGGAGCAAGCGCTGTGAAATTGCCTCTCGGTTGCGGCGTGTGATTGGGGAATTTCGCGGCGATAAATCACCTTTCGCCTGTCGCCTTATTACTGAGCACTGCTCTAAAATCAGAGGCAATCATGCAGGCGAGATTTCCGTGTTTTGGCATGTGATAGGGCGATAGTGATGGAATCTGCGTCGCCTATTGATTTCCCGTAGGCGTGCCACAGCGTGCTGGAGTCCGTGCCCCGTCTGCGATGATTGGTGGTGGGTATTTGAAGAGCTGTCCGTTCAGCACCACACACATCTTCACTAGTGATGAGCGAGTACTAAAATGCTCGGGTGCTCGAAGCTCGGGCCGAGCATCCCGAGATACTCGTGTACTCGGCCCGAATACCGAGCCCAATGTTATCCTATGGGAGACACGAGTATTTTTATGAAATGACTGCCGGCAGCATGTAGAAACCCTAAAAATGTCGCAAAAGTCTCAGAAGAGTGCTCAAATGACATGGCAGCACCATGGGGAAGACCCCTGGAAGCATTTCTCACTCATTGTTCACAGCTGTGAACAATCTTGTCCGAGTTTCACGCCAATTTTACGGAGTCACCAGAAAACCTTCCAAAATGACACCAAAATGAATATTTAGGGTGGAAATGTTAAGGGCACATACCCAATAGTGAGATACAGCTGGTGTATGTTACTTTTTGTGATTACATGAAAGATTTTACGTGAAAACATTGTGCGGCACTCCGATGTCCCTGAGAAGAGACGTACATGAAGGCCTCTTGACATAATGTGCCCATTTTGAGGAACTGGGTCTATTGTAGTATTTTCCTTTGCCAGGGCAGTCCAAAATTTGGAGGTTCCAATGCCCCTGGATAGAGACGTGCATGAGGGCCTGTAAACCTGAAGTGGGTGTATAGTAGTATAGCCCTTTGGCCAGGGCAGCCAAAAATTGGGAGGCTCCACATTGTCCCAGGATAGAGACGTGCAGGAGGGCCTGTAAACCTGAAGTGGGTGTATTGTAGTATAGCCCTTTGGCCAGGGCAGCCAAAAATTGGGAGGTTCAACAATGACCCATGCATACAGACATGCAGGAGGGCCTGTAAACCTCAAGTGGGTGTATTGTAGTATAGCCCTTTGGCAGGGCAGCCAAAAATTGGGAGGTTCAACAATGACCCATGCATACAGACATGCAGGAGGGTCTGTAAACCTCAAGTGGGTGTATTGTAGTATAGCCCTTTGGCCAGGGCAGCCAAAAATTGGGAGGCTCCACATTGTCCCTGGATAGAGACGTACATGAGGGCCTCAAAACATTTTTCCCATTGAAAAGGAGCGGGTATCCTGTCGTTGTAATGCCCATTCAAAAAGAATGGGCGTAAAAATTTACCACTGGGGGTATACCTGAAACAACAGCCTAACTTTTTTAACGGTCATCATGGTGGCACATGAGGAGAAGGAGGAGCAGTCCAGCGATTAGCCAAGGAAGAGGAAGACGACGTGGTGGATGATCCAGTAGCTGACCCAACCTGGCAGGAGGATATGCAGAGCGAGGACAGCAGTGCACAGGGGGAGGGAGGCGTAGCATCCCAACAGGCAGTACGAAGCAGGGTTGGGTCCGCAGGCAGAAGGCAGGCAACCGTTCCACGGAACAACAACACGACACAAGGTGCCTGTGCAAATGTTAGGTCTTCCCGAGTCTGGCAGTTTTTTAAGTTGGCTCCAGATGACTCTAAAAAGGCCATTTGCAACACCTGCCATGCCAGCAGCAGCAGGGGTACGAAAACTAGCAGCCTGACCACCACCAGCATGATCAGGCACATGTCAGCCAAGCACCCGACTTTGTGGGAAGTACAACAGAGTCGAGGAGCGGTGCTTGCTGATGTCACTGCTACGTCTTCGCGTGTTGTGCGTGCGAGCCAATCCCCTGTACATGCTGGCCGCGAACAAGCCTCCGGCCCTGCACCTGAAGTTGCCCACGCACAAATAACCCCACCATCAAGCACGTCCTTGTCCCAGCGCAGCGTTCAATTATACATTCAGCAAACCTTTGAACGCAGGCGCAAATACGCTGCCAACGCCCCACATGCCACAGTCCTGAATTATCACATTTCGTAACTCATAGCGCTAGAAATGTTGCCTTTCCGGCTGGTGGAGATGGAAGCATTCCGCGACCTGATGGTGGCTGCTGTCCCACGTTACTCGGTCCCCAGCCGCCACTATTTCTCCAGATGTGCCGTCCCCGCATTGCATAACCACGTGTCCAACAGCATCACACGTGCCCTGAACAACGCTGTTTCAGCCAAAGTCCACCTAACCACAGACACGTGGACAAGTGCTTGTGGGCAAGGCCTCTACATCTCCTTGACAAAACACTGGGTTAATATTGTGGAGGCTGGGACACAGTCTGAGCGAGGGACGGAACACGTCCTTCCCACAGCAAGGATATCAGGCCCTACCTCTGTCAGGGTTTCACCGGCAACTCTCTGGCCAAATTGAGGATATGACATGCACACCAGTCATACCCTCGATTCTGCGTGGCTGGCCAGAGGACAGTGGAGATGAGGAGGAGGAGGAGGAGGACAGCATGTTCAGTCATCGTGTTGGTCTGGATACTGAAGTGATGGCTGTTAAGAGTCTGGCGCACATGGCTGACTTTATGGTAAGCTGCCTGGCTCGTGACCCTCGCGTTCACAACATCTTGGCCGACAATCAGTACTGGTTGGCAACAGTGCTAGACCCACGCTACAAGGAGAACTTTATGTCTCTCATTCCTGAGGCGAAGAGGTCAGCCAAAATGCAGCATTTCCAGAAGGCCATAGTCACGGAAGTAGGCAAATCATTCCCCTCACAAAACGCTAGCGGCATAGGTCAGGAATTGGTGGACAACCAAGGCGTACGGCCGAGAGGGGCACAAGTCCAATCCGCCAGAGGTAGGGGAACAGTCTTTACGATGTGGGACAGTTTTCTCAGCCCCTCACGTACCACAGCCCCTGAGGTGCGGGGTAGTGCCACAAGAAATGCTAAGTTTGGCCAGATGCTGAAGGAGTACCTTGCAGATCAAACAACTGTACTGCTAGATTCCTCTGTGCCTTACAATTATTGTGTCTCCAAGCTGGACACGTGGCATGAATTGGCTCTCTACGCCTTGGAAGTCCTGGCCTGCCCTGCCGCTAGCGTTTTGTCAGAGCGTGTTTTCAGAGCCGCAGGTGGAATCATTACTGATAAATGCACCCGCCTGTCAACTGAAAATGCTGACAGGCTGACTCTGATCAAGATGAACAAGGGTTGGATTGGGCCAGACTTCACCACACCACCAACAAATGACAACTGAATTTAAATTTTGTTATGGGAATTTGCCATGTACCTCCACTCACCCATGGGTACACACTTCTGGACTTCCGAGTGTCCAAGTGTGGGATCAGTAATCTCCGTGGACGTGTACTTGGCCTGGTGGTAGGAAGGAGGATCAGGTTGGGAAATGTGCGGTGCAGTTTCACGGCTACTGACACTTGACCGTGTGGAAGACAGGGTGTTTGCGGAGGTGCCATTCTGACTTGAAGCATTATCCGCTATCCAAGTAACAACCTGTTGACACTGGTGTTGGTTCAAGAGCAGTGTACTGCAGCGGGCCCCAAGAATTTGGGACAGGACGTGTGAGCGAGTAGATGTGCCCCTTTCTTGTTACGAAATTAGTGCTTGCACACGACCTCGGCCCCTGCCTGCACCACCATCACGTTCACTTCCTTGTTCCTTGCCAACGCCCTTGCGCATTTTGCTTGTATACAGCGACAACAGTCTGGTGACTGTAATGGTCACAGGAGATTAGGATTTTAGTCCCTAACCTGTATTAAGGTAGTAAGTACACCAGTCTGGTGACTGTAATGGTCACCGGAGGGTAGGATTTTAGTCCCTAACCTGTATTAAGGTAGTAAGTACACCAGTCTGGAGACTGTAATAGTCACAGGAGAGTAGGATTTTAGTCCCTAACCTGTATTAAGGTAGTAAGTACACCAGTCTGGTGACTGTAATGGTCACAGATTATTAGGATTTTAGTCCTTAACCTGTATCAAGGTAGTAAGTACACCAGTCTGGTGACTGTAATGGTCACAGATTATTAGGATTTTAGTCCCTAACCTGTATCAAGGTAGTAAGTACACCAGTCTGGTGAATGTAATGGTCACAGGAGAGTAGGATTTTAGTCCCTAACCTGTATTAAGGTAGTAAGTACACCAGTCTGGTGACAGTTCAGATCACAGGAGAGTAGGATTTTAGTCCCTAACCTGTATTAAGGTAGTAAGTACACCAGTCTGGTGACTGTAATGGTCACAGATTATTGGGATTTTAGTCCCTAACCTGTATCAAGGTAGTAAGTACACCAGTCTGGTGAATGTAATGGTCACAGGAGATTAGGATTTTAGTCCCTAACCTGTATCAAGGTAGTAAGTTCACCAGTCTGGTGACTCTAATGGTCACAGGAGAGTAGGATTTTAGTCCCTAACCTGTATCAAGGTAGTAAGTACACCAGTCTGGTGACAGTTCAGATCACAGGAGAGTAGGATTTTAGTCCCTAACCTGTATTAAGGTAGTAAGTACACCAGTCTTGTGACAGTTCAGATCACAGGAGAGTAGGATTTTAGTCCCTAACCTGTATCAAGGTAGTAAGTACACCAGTCTGGTGAATGTAATGGTCACAGGAGAGTAGGATTTTAGTCCCTAACCTGTATTAAGGTAGTAAGTACACCAGTCTGGTGACAGTTCAGATCACAGGAGAGTAGGATTTTAGTCCCTAACCTGTATTAAGGTAGTAAGTACACCAGTCTGGTGACTGTAATGGTCACAGGAGAGTAGAATTTTGTCCCTAACCTGTATCAAGGTAGTAAGTACACACCAGTCTGGTGAATGTAATGATCACAGGAGAGTAGGATTTTAGTCCCTAACCTGTATTAAGGTAGTAAGTACACCAGTCTGGTGACTGTAATGGTCATAGGAGAGTAGGATTTTAGTCCCTAACCTGTATTAAGGTAGTAAGTACACCAGTCTGGTGACTGTAATGGTCATAGGAGAGTAGGATTTTAGTCCCTAACCTGTATTAAGGTAGTAAGTACACCAGCCTGGTGACTGTAATGGCCACAGGAGAGTAGGATTTTTGTCCCTAACCTGTATTAAGGTAGTAAGTACACCAGTCTGGTGACTGTAATGGTCACAGGAGAGTAGGATTTTTGTCCCTAACCTGTATTAAAGTAGTAAGTACACCAGTCTGGTGACTGTAATGGTCATAGGAGAGTAGGATTTTAGTCCCTAACCTGTATTAAGGTAGTAAGTACACCAGCCTGGTGACTGTAATGGTCACAGAAAAGCTTGGATTCTGATCTGGGCACCCTGCCTATATCCTCCTAGATTAGTCCTGAGAAGAACTGTTGTGGTCAGCAGCAGCAGTTTGTAGCCCTGCTCCGGATCTACCTATGAGGGCCGCAAATCTGTCCCTAAGCAGCAGCAGACACTCTCCCTACACTCACTGTCTGGATGCCTGTGTGCAGAGCACAGCGCGGCCGGGTCTTATAAAGGCTCGGTCACGCTGTGCAGGCCGGCCAATCACTGCAATGCCACAACTAACAGGGATGTGGCATTGCAGTGGTCTGCCAGCCAATCCCTGCATGTGGGCTGGCTCTCAAAAGAGCGCCAACATGCAGGGATAAGGACCACGAGCACAGCACGAGTATAGCCAGATTACTCGGTGCTCGCCGAGTAGCCCGAGTACAGTGATACTCGTCCGAGTACCGAGCAGCGCAGAGCATACTCGCTCATCACTAATCTTCACCTACACAACAGTACGCAAACACAGCTCATGAATTAGCGGCATAGAGGCGCGCAAGCTATGTCATCCACGTGTATTTATCAGCGCTGTGTCGAGTATAGTGCCACATGCTATGTCAGATGTTGCCCTACACATCGTACATGGGTGGCATGGGCCACGCCCTTCAATCACCCTGCGTGCTGTCAATTAGCTGACGCAGATGGGTACATTATCCTGCTCTCACTCCGCAGGCGTGTACCGTGTTAGCGCCCTAAACTTTGGCGGCATCAGTGTGCGTGGTGATGTCATGACGTTTCTGCTCCTTCCTCCCTGCCTGCCAGGTGCCTGCCCCTCTCCTGCACATAGGACAAGAGTCATTGCCGCTGCACAGCGCGCTGCCACATGGGGTCTGGCAGAGCTTATGGTTCTGATAGACCTTTGTGACCGCCATGACTACTGGTGTCACCAGCGTCACCAGCACCCACGGCTGCCAAGCGCAGTATACTGCGTAGGATCCAGTGGGCCCTGGGTGAAACTGGGGGTAGAGATGAAAAAACTTGCGGATCTCAAACATAAGGCAACACGGCGGATAGTGGATATTCGTGCCCGGATTGTCAGGCTGCGTGGTGAGCGTGTGGCAATGCCAAACACACACATGCCAATCATCCTACTCCAAACACTACACTACCATAATGTGGTATTGTGCCATGGCACATAGTGTGCCCTAAACCACCATGTGCATGTGTCACCAATGTGCATCTGCATGTTGGTCACAATGCAACATGAAGGTGTACAATGCACTCTTTAGTCATCCAAATGGTGACGCCTATAGTGGTCCTTGACCTGTGTCTTGGCAAAAATAGTTGTGACATGTCTGCAAAGGTGACAACAACATATTTATGCCAATTGGAAGACCCACACGACACCTCACAGCACATATGTGTTGCACTGTGTCACATACCATTTTGAAACACATTGATCACAATATGGAAAACTCAATACAAGCTGACTTCTATGTGTTTGTGTGGCGCCCCTGCGACCAGGGTGGCCACATAGGGAACTGCAGCCAGGCAGGAGGATAGACAGTTTGTGCACCAAACAACCTCACAGCACACACATCCACAGGAGCATAGCACCCAACCCGGAGCCCGGGACTCTAGGCAGGCAAGGGGTGGTGGGTTTAAAGGAAAGTGGGTGGGAAAGAATGTAGACCAGGTGACAAAGAGCTCAAGTAGAGGAGAAAGAGGAGGAAGGAGTTAGCAGGCCAAGGGTGCCGACCAGAAAAGACACAGTAGGCCAGAGTGAGCCGAGAAGTAAAGACACCAAACAGAGAGTGACACACATCCCGGTGGGGTTGGGCTTCCTGGAGATGCAGAATCCACAAAGTCACAGAAACCATGGAGAGAAAGTTCGTCCATAGCCAGCATCACAGGGGAGTATGAGGACAGAGACCGGACCGGTATCACCGAGTCCGAGGAACACGGCAGTACTGACTAACTAGTGGAGAAGTTTTCCCTGATTGTGCTGGAATCACACAGATTAGATGGAGCCTGGTAACACCTTGGAAGATAGGGTTACTGCAGGCTAGGCACACACCAGAGTGTCGGCTCTGAGGGGAACTGAAGTTCCAGACCAGCTTCCCAGACAAACTGACGGGCAGCTATAATTTCAGGTTGGAGTTCCCACAACAGGGTTGGAGGCACAGCAGCAACCACGAGGACCCACAAGGGGCCAAGCTGCCCCCATGCTACCCACGGAGAGAACAGAGAGGGAGGGAACAGCCTGAAAGGACATTAGAAGGAGTGAGGGGTCTCAGAGTGACAGCCTGACTGCAGAGGTTCAAGTTTCCAGAGTTACTGTTACTGAGAATTGCTGTGAACTGCTTGAAGGACTTACAAGTAAACCCAGTGAACCCTGCCTCAGTGTGCGTGTCTGATTCCAGGTATACAAAACTGTTACTGTACTTCTTACCCTGCTAGGAGCAGCCTGACCCGCGGCGGACTGCAGCCCATCCATCCCTCCATCCTCTTGGCAGAGCTGCTCTGCAGCGGTGGTCCCAATACTGACCACAACCCGTCGGTGGCGTCTTGACGGACTGAATAATGTCCTTCTTTCCCATACAGGTGTACCAACTATTGAGGAGCTGCTACAGGCTCACCAGGAGGCACAGCAGCATCTGGAGAGGGCACACCAAGAAGGGCAGCAACACTTTGCCCGCTTGGGTGCCATGATACACGCCCTCCAGGCAGCCCAGACGGCCAGGGCCCATACTCCACCAAACCAACCCCAATAATGTTCCCATAGTCACATTGAACTTGTTATCCATGTTGGACCCTTGTTGTTCCCCTTGTTGCGATGTTGGCACGTTAGTTTGTTAGGCCCCATTGGCCTCTTTTCTTATAGTATCCCACATTGGGAAAGTGGGTAGTATGGTTTGTATACTACTAACCAGACAAAACCGCTTCTGAACAATGTTCACTTTTACAAATAAAAGTTTGTCACACTAATTATATGGTCTGATCACTTGTCTGTGCACACACAGGTAGACCTAGTCCCACTTAAAAGGTTAAACACAACAAATGGGCTATTACTTGCCATAGGTGTGCAGTGTGACATGATAAAAAACCAACCTGACTGTACCATAGGACATGGAAACAACCCATATTTAACATGAATGTCTCCAATAACACACAAACATTACAAAACACACATAAACACACAGACTTCCCTATGTAAGCCACAAAAGCATGCTAATCTCCCCATTATCACACATGTCACCTATGGATAGGCTTGTGTGTGATACCATGACCCAAATATGTTATTGTGGACATTCGGCCTCTCCATTTGGCACACAAACAGCACCATTACACACAAAAAACACTACACACACAACCATACTGCACAACAAGACACATATGTGGACATAGTTAACACAAATCAAAGGGTGGTTTATTTTCCACAAAATCAAACACTTAGTTTAGTGTAAAAACATAACAAAATCAAAACTGCAGCCTGCAAGGTAGTGCATTGGCTAGTAGTGTCCTTCTTCTTCCTCCTCCTCTGCTAGCTCAGACAATGGCTCCTCCCCCTCATCCTCATAATACCACCTCCTGGTGGATGGGCCAGCTTGGCGGGGCTGTCTTCGGGGGCAAGGTGGAGGTTCAGGATTTTGTCGACTCCTCACTAAGCGTCTTTGAGGCGCAGTGGGCCGGGCGTGGTTTTCCTGGGCAACGACAAAGAACCACCCCATTGCAGGGACTCATCTACGCCAGCCTCCAGGACACGAAAGATGGCCCTCTCGGCTATGTCACGTTGCTCTAGCTCCATGCGCGCCACCATCTTGCTGGCGATGTGCCTGATTCCAGAGCCAGGGGTCCTTTCCCGGTTCAAGAGGACCCGTTTTGAACAGGTACCCAGCTCCATGTTTGTTGGAGCAGGTGTTCTTCTTCGGCTTATGCCAGAGCTGGGTCCTGGGCCCAGCCCCAAACCACTGGTCTCAGGCACCGGCTCTCCCAAAGATGTTGATGGGAGAGCCTCGCCAGCGGGTGGGTCCTCGCCACTGGAGCCAGGCTCCCGAGGGGCCTGAAAATGAAACAGAAGAAAAAAACATCAGCCACATTTTGCAATGAAATGACAGCTATTACCACAACCAAACACCCAGCAGAACATTGTGCCTATGTGACCATGCCTAACACCCAAAGGCACAATATCTGGGTTGGGAAAAAAGAGGAAGAAAGAAGTAGACCAGTGCACTGTACTCACCTGACGCTCCAATTTGTATTGACAAGTGACCGCACATTACAGCACAATGTGTGGCAACAGCCACGACGCAACACAAAGAGAAACACACAGAAGAAGATTTGTGCAAGAAACCAACAATTGTGCCTTCTACCTCTGCTGCAAACCCCACATCAGTGCAACCAACAAGCTGTGTACCTAGATCACACAAACACAATTACCCACCTCCTGTGACGGTCAGGGTCTTCTTCGGCTGTGGCCAAAGCTGGTCGCGTAAGGTGCCTGCTGCACCGTGTCCCCCGAGGCCCCTCCTGGCCCAAGGTGAAGGTGTAGAGGTCACAGTACCACAGACGTGGCTTAGGGACCTCCTCAGCTCCAGCCCCGGACCGGGCATCCATCCACTTATTGTGGGCCTTGGTGAACACGGTGCGCAGGTGCTTGATTTTCCACACAACCAGAGTCACCGTCCAGTTCTTCCTTGTGTTGAGCCCGGTTCGACAGCTCAACCAGGTGACCATAGGCCACAGCCCTTGCTATCATGTTGTGGTATTCAGGCAGCGACACCCGCCACAGGTATTCGTGTTCCTGGTACATGGTGAGGAGCTTGTGGACAATATCATGAACCCCATCCATCTGCAAAGAAAAAAACAAAAAGTCTCAGCCAAAAACTTACATGGACATATGAGGACACACCGCACTCTGTGTACCCAACCCATGTCCAACACTACCAATTACATGTGGTCTGCTACTCTGCTTAGGTATGCTGAATCAGTAGTGGACTTTACATGTGGACATAGATGGCACATGGTGGACATGGCAGGGCCTATATGTATTTTGGGGCTGTGCAGGGAGAGCTAGCAAGGTCTGTAATGGACTATTGGCACACATGGCATTACAACCAAATTCAACAGACACTCATCACCTCCACACATACTTTTACCTAATGATAGTGCTGTAGAACACATTGTCCTGGCATTAATCTCCAGGATCATTATGTGTGCAACAGGACATGCAGGGGTGTTACGATGCATAGCCGTTGCAACATACACTTCTACAGGACGTAACATCAAGCTGGACATAAGGCGCCAAAACATGTGCCAACAGATGGCTCTGCACCACACCGAAATGAACTTACATGATAAGCACAATAGCATGTCCCCCGATTTACCGTCTGTCCAACAGAGTTCTTGTGATGAGACGCTACTAGCACAATGCACATTGAAGTAGGAGCATGGGTGGCGCCCCAGCACGTCCTTATTTAAACACAACATGACCAATCAAACGTCAGCACTGGCGCAAAATCATTGGTCGCAGCTGCGTACGCCCAGGCGGCTATGTCGATTACATGACGCAGATGCAATGTGATTGGTTGTTTCGCATATAAAAAGCACTCACGGGCGAGGTACGGCACGCTTGCTGCCCAAAGTCATTAAGTGAGTACTGATGTTCACACATGAACTGTGATATAGCTGTGTAGCGTTTGAAGCAGCTTGGCACTACGGATCGTTCTTGTGTAGTGTAGCTAGGCGCCACAGAGAGGTATTACACCTGACAACAATTGTGGTATCTCTGTAAGTTGTCAGTCCAGGGTTTAGCCTATGGAGTCTGTTTTTACACTGGTTATCTAGTAGGTCCCAAAAGAGGGTGGAGCATAGGCTAGAGTGGGAAAACCAGGAAGTTAGGAGAGTTTTACCTCAGACAGTGCAGGGAAGGCAGTCAGGAAGGACGTGTCTGACAGTGCTCTGACAGGAGGGATCCCCATCTTGAACTGGGGGCCCAGGACAGCAGGCAACAGACCAGGACTGGTTGGAGCCGGCTGGTCATGTTAGGGGGAAAACACCGGCAACGCGGGAAGCCGAGGCGGTCAGCAGTTCACCTCTGATCGCAGACCAACGAGCTGCGGGCCCATAAAAATTAGGTTGCCATTAGTGCCACAAGGACATCCCACCCCTCAGGATTGAAACCGGTTGAGGACACTAGTTTGCGGACTGAATTCCGGTGGCGGGAGAAATTGTGTTCTCCTGCCACTCCCGTCAGTACCTGTAAGGGACCAACCTGATTAGCTAGTGACAGACCGTAGGACTGGCGGGAGAGCGCTGTAAAGGTGGTAGAGACTGGGAAGAATACAGTTGACCCCGAAAGACAAAAAGAGAAAACATCTAGAGACTCCATAAGGGGGACCCTGAACTGGCAACATCCACCCGGTAAACCAAACTGTACCGTGTTCCGTTTTAACATCTGCCGGTACCCAGTATAGTGGAGTTAAACTTGAGTTTGTCTCCGTTGTACTACCCGCCTGTGCCCGGAGGGCAGTAGCACCAACATCAACGTTGCATCAGAGGGGTAAGAACTGCAACAACTACTTCCCTCATCCTCCACACCACCATCCTCATGCATCACCGCTGCCCTGAGGTAAAATCTCCTCCTGTGGGGAGCTAGACCACTCTCTGCTGCATCCACCATCACCTCAGCGGCCGGCTTGCAGTGCCGGTACCCATATTACCGGGATCCACATGTGGCATCACGTTCCCTTGTAAATATTCCCTCCGCACCATCTAACTCAAATGATAACCAGGGCATGGAACTGGGATCACGACCACCTGTGATTCCCCCATTCAAGAAGCCATCAGTCCCAGTGTCCGAGTACCCGCAGCTCTGGCTCCATCATATGTAGTTTGTATTGATAGTGGGTTTGGTAGCTCAATTGAATACTGACAAATGGATGCATGAGTGTTTTTTCCCCCTAAACACCCTCCTCATTGACAACCCATTTTGCCTTTGCCATACAGGATCATGTTTGCAGGATGCGTCTGTGGTTAGTTGCGTTGAGCATCTGAATTGTGGCCACATTGTAGTGTCCTTGAGCACACACAATGGAACTATTCTGCCCATACTGAGATGTGTAGGGGGCCATGTGGCTTCTGCGAATGTCTGCATATGAAGATCCGGCGTTATGAACACCTTAGGGATGTCTCCTCTTGGACATGATGAGTATGCAATAGTCTGCTGCGTCGGCTGATAGTTTGTCCAGAAAACACAAGGATGGGGTACGTGTGTAATGTAATTGTATAGAGTTGTTAATAACCATGATTTTTGGAAGGCTTGTGCTCATACCTGAACATTATGGGCAGGTATATGGGGGTATGGTCAGGATGTGTCCATTTAGACGATGGAGATGTATTTGTTGATGAGGGCCATGGGTGTAGTGTGACCTTGTTTGGTTGTCAGGCAGTGTAATGTAATGTTTGCCCTTTCAATGGTTCTATATATGTATGTTGGTGGGCATACCAGCAGACTTGGGTAGAATGTTGTTACGTGCCTAGGAGATGTTTAGTGAAGGAGGTGGGGGGTATTGGGTATGTGTGATGATGCATTCTTGTAGTGATGTTTTTTTTCCTCACATTTGCAGAGGTTGGTAAGTGCGAACATCATGGACCCTGATGGAGATGCTATTGTGGCTCTTGCCTTGGTGGAAGAGGAATTGTGGCTGGAGGATAGATATGAGAGGTTGGGGCTCGCAGACCACGTCGTGTGTGGGCTCGTGATTGGCTTCTGCAAAGGGAGAACTGGAGCCACATGCGGCTGGTCCGTGAACTGGAGGATGGGAACTATCTCCGTATGTCCGAGGACTCTTTCACATTCCTGTTGGAACGCATAAGGCCATTGATAGCCCGACAGGACACTTTGATGCATCGAGCTGTGCCACCTGGGGAGCGCTTGGCTGTAACTTTGCGGTTCCTGGCAACAGGTCGTTCAAGGACAGACCTGCAATACACTTCACCTGTGTCACTGTCATTGCTGAGCCGCCTGATCCTTGAGACGTGTGAGGCCATCTGGAGTAGTCTGCTGCCATTCTACATGCAGTTCCCAACAACCCCCACTGAATGGATGGATGATGCCAGAGGGTTTGAGGACCGCTGGCAATTTCCTAACTGCAGCGGGGCTTTGGATGGTAAGCACGTGAGGATCACGAAACCACCCAACTCGGGGTCCTTGTATTATAATTACAAAGGATATTTTAGCGTGGTCCTCATGGCCCTCTTGGATGCTCACTATGAGTTCCTCTACATGGATGTTGGAATGAACGGGCGTATCTCAGACGGGGGTTTGTTTGCATACAGCTCCTTGGCTCAAGACCTAAGGAGAGGTGCTCTGAACTTGCCTTCAAATGATGAGACAACCCATTATCTCAACTTTGCGTTTGTGGGGGATGAAGCATTCCCACTTCAGGCTCACCTACTATGGCCATATCCCCAGAGGACCCTTACTTCTGAGCAGCACATTTTCAACTACTGGCTGGGCCCGCCTTGTGGTTGAAAATGCGTTCGGGATCGTGGCCAATACATTCCGCGTGTTTAATACGCCTATGCATATGAAAGTGCAATCTATTGGTGTGGTAGTGCTGGCCTGGTTTGTGTTGCATAACTTCCTGCGTCGTAGGGATCAGTCATCATACACGCCGGCAAGTTATGTGGATTCTGTGGACCCCACAACAGGGGAGGCCTGTCCCAAAGATTGTCGTGCTTCCGACCATGATGTGGCGCCACTTCAGCCACGGTCTGAGTCAGCAGGATGCCAGGAACAGCAGAGACGCATACTGCTCCTACTTTAATGGCCCTGGGGCAGTGACCTGGCAGTACCAGCAGGTGTAGGGTGGCTGGTGTTGTGAGGCATAAACATGAGGATGAGGGTGGAGACACCAGGGTGGGTGTACCAGGAGGATTCTGGTTGTGTTTTGGTGTACAAATATTATTTAGTTAGTTAGTTAATTTTCGTCGGGTTCAGTACTGTCAAATGTTTGGGTATGGCCATTATTTGTCATCATGTTTTCTTTATTTGTGTCATGTTAACACTTTGTAATGTTCTGTGTGTGTTGTGAAAAATACTTTTCTTTGTGCATAAAAAAGTCCAACTTAAAAAAATACAAAACTAGCTTCCTCTGTCTGTCGTTACTTTAGAATCCAGGGCAGTTGCACATAGCTATATGCTGTGCACAGAGGTGCACACTCCTATCTCCTCGCCGTGGTGAACATGTACGCCCACATTACCTTTGGAATTGCGGCGTGTAAAGCGGCGACGGAAGTTGAGCGGATTGGTTATGCTGTGGGTGAGGCGATTTCCAGTGCGACACATCACCATTCTTTCAGGGCGAGATTGTGGCGTGTAATAGCGCCATCAGCGATCTGAGGCGAGCATGAAAAACGTGCACGCGCACGTTAGATCGCCTCGTATCGCAAGGAGATATTGCGGCGTGTGAAGGTACCCTTATAGTTCTTTCAATCTATTGCTCTCTATTTTTGTTTTATTATGGTTGTGGCGCCCTGCTCACGCAGGTAGCCACAGACTTCCCTAATGCACAGCTGGGTTTCAACAGCAGGTACCTACTACATGCAACATCTTCCACGCCAGCACAGTAGGGGGAGCGCTACTCACCACCTTTAGGTGAGTTCCCGTATAAATACTGCTGCTGGGGGAGGAGTTAGAGTGTGCAGACACTAGGAGAGCTGCGAAGATGTCCTGGTGGTCGGTGCTGCGGTTAGGCCCGAGCCAGTGATCCGGAGTGGCCTTTCTAACGTCCCGCGAGCCTAGGAGTGGGGACAGAAGGCAAGGAGCAGAGCCAAAAGTGAGTGAGGAACTAGTGGAAGTTTGCCCAGGGACGTACCGGACATCGGGGATGTAGGATTCTTCAGTACTACAGAAAACACTGTCACACCGTGGAGACTTCAGTCACCCGGTCCCCCTGTGAGTCCAGAGAGAGGGATCCAGACACCACAGTATAAATCAGCACGGCAGTGATCAGAGAGGGTAACCGGTGGACCGCGCAGGAGGAGAGAGGGAGAGAGGACCAGAGGAGAGCGGAGGCCGGTCTGGCTGCAAGCAGACTGGGCTTCAGAAACCATAGGAAGAAACAGAGGAGGCCTTATACCCACTTGCTGTGGGGACCCACTGTGCACCTGGTCACCTGTCAGTTTCCTTGGACGTCTTTACCTGCCATACCACCACTAAAAGGTAAAAGAGACTTCTACAGTGTGTGTGCGCGTCATTCCTCTTCGCTCCCGGTTCCCCTTATAGACTGCTTCATCATCCCCTTCACACTATGCTGCCCCGGAGGACCCGCTCCACCTGTAGGGAGCTTTGCTATCTCAGCCGCTCTACTATCTACCTCCGGCGGATTGTGGCGGCGCTGGTAACCCATCACCAGGTACTACAGGTGGCGTCACATGATAAACTCTTATTCCCTGTAAATACCCTCTTTTTGAAGTGTCACCCAGGCCACGGGATCAGGCACTGCCACCTGTGACATCCTAGAACACCCACCGAGCCTGGTACCCGAGTACCCCAGTGCCTGGGCTCTACATGGTACCCTTTGCTTTTTCCTATACACCCCTTGATAAGGAGATGTAGCATTTACACATTGATTACATTCTTTTAATTGTGTATTTCATTGATTGTGGTACTATTTTGTCTCATGTTGATATTTTGCTTGTGTGGTTACCTCACACATTACTGCAGCCCTTGTATGTATACCTGCTTGCTTTTTTTACCTGTTTTTAATTCTTTAATATCCACCAGTTCTTGCTTTAATATTTATTTTTTTATATTCATGTTTTTTTCTGTTCAGTAAATACAGTATACATTCCTCCAATTTTGTTTGTCTAATTTTTTTAATTCACACAAGCTATTTAAAAATTGGTGGACACTGCACATGCAAAGGAATACGATTTTTTTGAATATATGTTTAAATAATGTATTTTCCTATGATATATAGTGTATATATACTGTATACATTGTGCAACTGACTTTTACAGCTCCATTGACAGTGTAATATAAGGCATTGGGTTTTCAATCAATGCCTATCAATAAAGCTATAGTTAAACTGAGTGTGTCATCTTGAAATGCCAAGTGAACTAATTGAACAGTTGAACAGATGTATAGGGGGCTTATATCTCATAACAGTCATTTTGGCAATGTGCATTTCACTGTTGTAATTATTTTGGAAACTCTTGATATAGCACATGCAAATGAGGGCTCTTTTGCACACTCCTCACCTCGCTGCGACCGATAGCACCCCTCCCCCCGCCCATCACCGACTGCAAGGGCTGGCAACATCACACTGCCTCCCGGGGCAAGATGCAGCAGCCCGCCCCTGTGCACACCCTTAGCGTAGAATCAATGAATTATAAAATGGTAAAGTTAGAAGAGACCTCATGGGTCATCTGGTACAACCCTCTGCTCAAAGCAGGATTCCCTAAATCACTCCAGACAGATGTCTGTCCATCCTCTGTTTGAAGACTTCCATTGAAGGAGAACTCACCACCTCTCTTGACAACCAGTTCCACTCGTTGATCACAATCACTGTTAAAAAGTTTTTTGTAATATTTAATCTGTGTCTCCTCCCATTCAGTTTCTTTCATGGGCAAATGACAACAAAACTGAGCACGCTACAGTGTAATAGCCCTTGAGATATTAGTCCCCTCTCAGTGTTCTTTTTTGCAAGCAAAACATTTCCAAATCCTGTAAATGTTCCTCATATGAAATGGTTTGCAGACCGGTCACCAATTCTGGTCACTCTTCTCTGAACTTACTCCAGTTTGTTGATATCTTAATTAAAATATGGTGCCTAGAACTGGACCTAGTATTCCAGGTCTTACCAAAGAGGAGAAAGTGGAGATAATGACTTCACGTGATCAAGACTGTATGCTTCTGTTAATACATCCTAGAATTGTGTTTGCCTTTCTTCTGCTCTGTGGCCAAGTGCTAGTGCTGAAGATGGAAAGCATGTAACCGATCTCATTTTAACATTCAGAATTAGTGATGTAGTGGATAGATGCATGTCATGCAATAAAAATTATAGCTTATTTTGTAGAGGTCTAATGTACCAGTCATGAGAAATATTGGTTTAAACTAGAAAGTGAAATCAACCTGTAAGTGCATTGGCGGGGTGTCAATGCACTTGAGATAAGTAGTCTTAGTGCATTAAAAATACTCCCAGTGCACTTCAAGTCTGATTTCAATATTGGGCTCATTACTAGATACTGTATCTCATTACTACAAAATTGCCATTTTTTGCATTCCATTACCTCAACATATTAAAACATGTTGACAAATTCCCTTTCAAAACCACTTCTCAAGTCTTCTGTATGAAGTTCACGGGAAAGCTGCAGGGCAATATGGTGAAGCTTGCATAGCCATGTAAAAAGACATTAGCCCAATCATTGATGCATTAATTAACATTATGGGAAATAGTTCTGAGAAAGTTCAGGGGTTTGGACTCGAAATTGATCCTCCATGGATCAATCCAATCATCTCTAATTGGCACACCCTTAGAACTATAAAGGATCAATGTGTTTGTGAACTAGCATTGCAGTGAGAAGATGTAGAACCAAGCTCACAGCATCACTCAGGCTGGCCAATCACATTTGTGGATGGTAAATGTCACCAAACAAATGATGATCCTGGCACTCTGACAATTAAGCACAAACCTTTGTACGATGCTGCAATTACAGTATTTTGAGTTTGGAAAACATCCCTATGCCTTTTCTTGCAAAGAAAAAAACACAGATGCAAATGAATATATTCCATTGTGTTGGTTAAAAGGATATAAGCTTGAGACATAGGTATCTCAATGCCCGCATGATGCCTACAAGTTATAATAATAATATATAATTTATTCACTTATATAGTTCAATTAATTCCATAGCACTTCCCAAGTGGAAGAATCCTTGGCAGTCATAGACTGTGAAAAATAATTCCCCATTCTCTACTTGGCCAATGGATACAGGAAAATGACATGGAGAAAACTGCCATATCACAATGGGACTGTTTGAATTCAGCCTTACTAACACTCTCTTACCCTTAGATTTATAGAGTTACAAAATGTGTAGGAAATAAGGACTTTGATGTTGATATGCTTTGATGATAACATGTTGATCCTTTCACAATCTAGATTTGGGGCTACTATAAATGTAGCAAAAGTAGTTGCAGCTAAAGCCAAGTTTCATCTGTTCAGAAAAAAATATTTAGTACCTGTTGAACATTGTCATTAAGGAAAGCCCCTGGATTCCAAGATAAGGCCTGTGTAAACACTCACCATCTTGGGCATGGTCCAGAAAATTCAGGTATGACAGAAAAACAAACATAAAATGGTGAAATGCGGCTCTGAGGAAGAGCAACCCTTCCGAGAGATTAAGTAGCTGTCGACTCATGTCTTTACTTAGGCAGACCTAATCAAGCACTGGATGCGAATAGAAGTTGAAAAGAATAGGGTAGGTCTGGACCCAGGACCAAAATGGTAAAATTATGCTTATGTTAGCAGGACAATTAGAGATGGAGAGAGCAATCCAGCAAAGGCCAGGGTCACACTTACCGTTTTAGCAGATGTCAGAAACATCTGCTAAAAGAAATTTTTTGCTGAAGCGGATACCATTAACGGTATGCACTTGTGGTGCCCCACTGGTCAGGCGTCACAGTTGGGGTAGGGTTGGGGGGAGGACTCCCACACACCCACCTAGGCATATGGTAAGGGCACATACCCAAAGGGGGGGAGTTAGGGGAGAAAGGAGGCAGAAAAACGAGGTTTCTAGTTTGCCTCGAGGAACGAAGGAGTACGGGAGCCCTGAGAAAGAGAAGAGGACTCCGAGAGAGGGGGCCTGGAGAGAGAGAGAACAGGCAGCCCAGACTGAAGGAGGAGTCCCCCCGAATCAGAGCACCCATACTCCAGGAGGGAACCCTGGTCCATACACCAGAGTGCCGGTTCCGAAGACGCGGCACAAGGAGTTCAGCCCCTGAGTCGTAACACCGGTCGTCGTGGGTCGTCTACCGACCCCGACACCCTGTCAGAAAGGAAACCAGTCACACCAGGATAACCCACCGGGGTCGAGTTCAAGTGCAGGAGAAAGGAGAGCGGGAAGCTGGGACACTCAGAAAGCACACCAATAGGGCCTGGTACTAAGCGGGCTGTTCCAGGACAGGCAGCTGCAACGGGACACAGGTTAGAGCAAGGAAGACATACCACGGGAGACTCACAGCACACAGACCATCTTGGGTGGCCGCTTTTCAGGAGCACACAAGAAACACTGCAGGCAGCGTTTCCTGTGCACTGAGGAAAAGCTGCCGCCCAAGATGCTCTGTGAACGGCTGCTATGCAGGTCATTCATGAGGTGCTATGGTACTGCGTCCTGCTGGAGTGCATACCGTTAACGGTATCAGCTTCAGCAGAAAATGTCTACGTTTTTAGCGGATATCTCTGACATCTGATAAAAACGGTGAGTGTGAACCTGGCCAAAATACAGCTTACAGGTCATTACTGAAACCTTTGCAAACATAAATCTAGAAGCTCAGTTCATACTATGAAGTGACAACAATCTGGCCAACAAGGAAATGAAAAAATTGGAATTTGGCTCAACAGGAATTAATTTTCTTTTTTATCTTTCAATTAAAATGGTGCATACAAAAGAAAAAAATTACATGGTCGACATGACCCAATTGACGCGTTTCAACTGCATTAAGCAGTCTTACTCATGAGCTGGAAATAATTTCTTAAACAAGGAAATGAGCCTCGCTGGGTGCCTGTCACGGGTGGCACGGATGACAGGGTGGAGGCCACGCGCAGACGATCCCAGCGTGTGGCCCACCAGCCATAATGGTGGAGGATGGTCCGTCTCTTTCAGGGGCATTTACCTTCTGTGTAGATGGAGAGAGGGTGTGATGGGATCTCGCTGTTATGGGGGGACGGCTGTGGAGGTCTTGTGCTCGGTCTGGTTTTATCCACCAATATTGTAGGTCACTAGGACCCAGCGGATTCCTTCCACTTTTATAAGGAGGTTCATCACCCTTCCTCGGTGCAGGTGATAGTTCCTTGTGCACTCATTATCCTTGCTCCAGCAGACGCGGAGGTTGTGGAGGTTGCTGAGCTCTGCTGTCAGATAAGTGTTTCCTTTTCCCAAATGTCTGTCTTCCCTGGTGTTTGTCTTTAGTTGATAGTGGAGGGGTCTAGTGAACCCCTCCATCTGATCCTTAGATAAGATAGTGCTAGGATCAGAGAGGGACGAGGTTCGTGGTCGGCGACAGTTGAGGAGACTGTATAGGGACGTTAGGGCAGACAGGGTCAGCTCTAGGAAGTCTAGGGGTCACCGTCTCCTTCTTGTGCCCTTAGCGTTAGGGACTCCTTATTCCCCCCCCCCGTCGTTATCCTACGCTGGGTGTCTTCCCCACTCCCAGCGTGACATTATCACCTGCCGTAACTGTAAGTGAAGGAAGGGGAGGATTCGATTTTTCTCCTTTTCCTTATGGATCCTGTGTCTGCTTTGGCCCAGCAGCTGCAGACTTTGTCTTTGGAGGTTGCGGACCTTCGGTCGGCTCTACAGGGACCACAATCACAACATGGTGTCTTGGGGAATCAAGCAGTGGGTCCGGCCAGACCGGAACCTAAGGTTGCCCTCCCTGACAGGTTTTCAGGAGGCAGAGATAAATTTACTGTGTTCAAAGAGGCCTGTAAATTATACTTCAGGCTTAGGCCGTATTCTACTGGTGACGAGCAGCAGCGGGTAGGGATTATTATATCATTGCTGCAGGGGGATCCCCAATCCTGGGCTTTCTCTCTGCCACAGGACTCTACTTGTCTCCAGTCTGTGGATGGATTTTTTGACGCCTTAGGCCTCATATATGATGACCCTGACCGTGTCTCTTTGGCTGAATCCAAATTGCGCCATCTCCACCAGGGGACTCGGTCAGCGGAATCATATTGTTCTGAGTTCCGCAGGTGGGCTATGGACACGAAGTGGAACGATCCGGCTCTCAGGAGTCATTTTTGCCAGGGTCTTTCGGAAAGACTGAAGGATGCCCTGGCAGTGTATGAGACCCCTCCGTCCCTGGAGGCAGCTATGTCGTTGGCTATTCGCATGGATAGACGCCTCCAGGAGCGGAGGGGTAGACCTCCTGCAACTGGGAGCCCTTCTCGTGGTGGTTCCTTGTTGCCGGGTGGTCACTCGGAGGGCGAGTCATTTCTCCCGAGGGGGGAGGAACCTATGCAACTTGGAGGAGCGGCGGCCTCGAGGCTCTCCTCCGGTGCCTCCCGGGGCAGGGGAAAGGGGGTCTGTTTTTTCTGTGGGAAAGGAGACCATTTTATCGGGGCCTGTCCCTACGCTCCTAAACGGACTGGGGTGCCGGGACCTCATGTGTCTATGGGGGGTGTGGGGGTAGTCGAGCGGGAGGTGTGTGTATCCTCCGTTTGTACTTCCCATTTTCTCCTGAGTGCAGAGGTGGCGCTAGAGAGCAAAACGGAAGGCATTTCTGTGTTTGTGGACAGTGGTGCGGGGGTCAGCATGGTGGATGCTCGTTTTGTACACGCTCATGGGCTTAACCGCTGTTTATTGTCTCGCCCCATCCTTATCTATGCCATCGACTCAGCACCGCTTGCTCAGGGTAGTCTCACACATATCGTACATAACATTAAGTTAACGGTTGGATCCCAACATCAGGAGACGTTATCTTGCTATGTCTTAGACGGTCTCCCCGCTCCCATTGTCCTGGGCTTGCCATGGTTGATTAAACATAATCCCGTAGTGGATTGGCAGTCCAGGGACATTGTGGAATGGAGTGATTTTTGTTCGGAGAATTGCTTGGCTACATCCTTTTCGGTGGTATCTGCTGAATCTCTGCCCCCATTCCTATCGGAGTATGAGGATGTGTTCTCAGAGAAGGGGTGCCGAGACTTGCCCCCTCATCGGGCATATGATTGCCCTATCCACCTCGTTCCCGGAGCTAAACTGCCTAAAGCTAGGATGTTTACTATATCTGGTCCCGAAAGACAAGCAATGAAGGATTTCATTTCTGAAAGTCTAGAGACGGGTCACATTAGGCCCTCCACGTCGCCGGTTGCGGCTGGTTTCTTTTTTGTGAAAAAGAAGGATGGGGGCCTCCGTCCTTGTTTGGATTTTCGGGAATTGAATCGGATTACTGTCCGTGATCCATACCCCCTCCCTCTGATCCCTGATTTGTTTAGTCAGGTTGTGGGTGCTAAATGGTTCTCCAAGTTGGATTTGAGGGGGGCCTACAACCTGATTAGGGTCAGAGAGGGGGATGAATGGAAAACTGCATTCAATACCCCGGACGGCCATTTTGAAAGTCTCGTGATGCCGTTCGGGCTCACTAACGCCCCTGCGGTTTTCCAACATTTTGTCAATGATATTTTCCATCATTTGGTGGGTAGATTTGTAGTTGTTTACTTGGACGATATCTTGATCTATTCTCCTGATATGGAGACGCATCAGTCCCATGTCAAACAGGTGTTGCAGGTCTTACGGGACAACAAACTGTATGCTAAACTCGAGAAATGTGTTTTCGCCGTTCAGGAGGTTCGTTTTTTGGGGTACCTCTTGTCGCCGTTGGGTTTCCGGATGGATCCGGAAAAGGTCCGGGCGGTGCTGGACTGGGAGCGGCCGGACAATCTACGGGCATTGCAACGTTTTTTGGGGTTTACCAATTTTTACCGTAAATTTATTAAGAATTATTCGGTACTGGTGACGCCTCTAACAGACATGAATAGGAAGGGGACGGATTTTTCTGAGTGGTCTGGTCTGATTCTGCTCGCCAGGCTTTCTCCTCCCTGAAGCGTTGTTTTGCTTCCGCGCCTGTTCTTTGTCAGCCCGATCTTTCTCGGCCCTTTGTTGTGGAGGTGGATGCGTCTGAGGTGGGGGTGGGGGCTGTGTTGTCGCAGGGCCCTTCGCCTGGGAGATGGGTGCCCTGTGCGTTCTTCTCCAAGAAGTTGTCGTCGGCCGAGAGGAATTATGATGTGGGCAATAGGGAGCTCTTGGCTATTAAGTTGGCTTTTGAGGAATGGCGGCACTGGCTGGAGGGGCTGTCCATCCCGTCACGGTTATTACCGACCATAAGAACCTGTCTTACCTTGAGTCCGCCAGGCGTCTCAATCCCCGGCAGGCCAGGTGGTCTTTGTTTTTCACGAGATTTAATTTTACCGTCACCTACCGTCCGGGGGTTCAGAATGTGAAGGCGGATGCATTATCGCGTAGTTTTCCGGGTGGTAGTACTCATGAGAGTCCCGTCCCCATCTTGCAGGAGGGGGTGGTTGTTTCTGCTCTTTGCCCTGATCTAGAGGGGGAGGTGTTGAAGGTTCAGGGGGGCGCCCCTGCCTCCTGTCCTTCTGGGAGGCTTTTTGTGCCGTTCTCTTTGCGTCTCAGGGTGCTGTCGGAACATCACGACTCTGTACTGGCGGGGCATCCGGGCGGTAGGGCCACTTTCGATCTCTTGTCTCGTCGCTTTTGGTGGCCGGGGTTGAGGAAGGACGTAGCGGAATTCGTATCCGCCTGTGGTGTGTGTGCACGTGCTAAGGTTCCGCATACCCGTCCGTCTGGGTCTCTCGTGCCATTGTCTATTCCTGAGAGGCCATGGACACATTTGTCAATGGATTTTATCACCGATCTTCCGGCGTCTGCGGGCAAGACGGTGGTACTGGTAGTAGTAGATAGATTCAGTAAGATGGTTCGCTTTGTGGCACTGCCCGCACTTCCTAATGCTCGGACTCTGGCACAGGTGTTTGTAAGTGAAATCGTGAAGCTTCATGGGGTTCCCTCTGATGTGGTTTCTGATCGCGGTACTCAGTTCGTCTCCAAATTTTGGAAGGCTTTTTGTACACGTTTGGGGATTACGTTGTCCTTTTCTTCTGCTTTTCATCCTCAGTCTAATGGTCAAACCGAACGTGTGAATCAGAATTTGGAGACTTACCTGAGGTGTTTTGTCTCTGACCATCAGGAGACTTGGGCAAGTTATTTGCCCTTGGCCGAATTTGCCCTTAATAATCGCCTTCAGGAGTCCACTGGCAAGTCACCGTTTTTCGGTGCATATGGGTTTCATCCTCAGTTTGGTACTTTTAGTGGTACGAGTCCTTCCGGAGTTCCGGAAGAGGACCGTTTTACCTCGTCCCTCTCCTCGGTTTGGCGGGGTGTGCAGCGTAGCTTGAAGCTCTTAGGTGACAGGTACAAACGTATGGCTGACAGGAAGCGTGCGCCAGGTCCGGACCTATGTGTGAATGACTACGTGTGGTTATCTACCAAGAATGTGAAGTTGAAGGTGCCCTCTTGGAAGTTGGGGTCCAGGTTTATTGGCCCCTATAGGATAACCGCCGTTATCAATCCCGTGGCGTTTCGTCTCGCGTTGCCTCCTGCTCTTAAGATTCACGATGTGTTTCACAGGTCGCTCCTCAAGCCGTATGTGCCATCATCTAACCCGTCTCCTTTGCCTCCTGAGCCCATCTGTGTGGCGGGGAATCTGGAATTCGAGATCTCGAGGGTGGTTGATTCACGCATGTTGCGCCGTTCTCTTCAGTATTTAGTGCACTGGAGGGGGTACGGTCCTGAGGAGCGGATGTGGGTGCCGGCGTCGGAGGTGTCCGCCGCGAGGCTGGTCCGCGCTTTTCACCGTTCCCATCCGGCTAAGCCTGGTCCTGAGTGTCCGGGGGCCACTCGTTGGAGGGGGGGTACTGTCACGGGTGGCACGGATGACAGGGTGGAGGCCACGCGCAGACGATCCCAGCGTGTGGCCCACCAGCCATAATGGTGGAGGATGGTCTGTCTCTTTCAGGGGCATTTACCTTCTGTGTAGATGGAGAGAGGGTGTGATGGGATCTCGCTGTTATGGGGGGACGGCTGTGGAGGTCTTGTGCTCGGTCTGGTTTTATCCACCAATATTGTAGGTCACTAGGACCCAGCGGATTCCTTCCACTTTTATAAGGAGGTTCATCACCCTTCCTCGGTGCAGGTGATAGTTCCTTGTGCACTCATTATCCTTGCTCCAGCAGACGCGGAGGTTGTGGAGGTTGCTGAGCTCTGCTGTCAGATAAGTGTTTCCTTTTCCCAAATGTCTGTCTTCCCTGGTGTTTGTCTTTAGTTGATAGTGGAGGGGTCTAGTGAACCCCTCCATCTGATCCTTAGATAAGATAGTGCTAGGATCAGAGAGGGACGAGGTTCGTGGTCGGCGACAGTTGAGGAGACTGTATAGGGACGTTAGGGCAGACAGGGTCAGCTCTAGGAAGTCTAGGGGTCACCGTCTCCTTCTTGTGCCCTTAGCGTTAGGGACTCCTTATTCCCCCCCCCCGTCGTTATCCTACGCTGGGTGTCTTCCCCACTCCCAGCGTGACAGTGCCCTGGAGCAAAGATAAGGTGGCACAAGTTCAAGAACCTGGTGCATTACGATCTAGTTAGCAGCAACAGTAATGCAGATATCTAGTCCCACTGATGAGACATTACAGGAGGTGGAGAGTTATGACTTGATGATGGTTGTGTATGTAGCACTGCAGGGTGATCTCAGGATGGGAGATGCAAAACTGAGTATCTGAAGAATGGTAAAAAAAGTAACGGTGTGACAGCCAGTTTAAGGTAGTGAAGCAATCTGTCATAGGCTATACCCAAGTTGAGTGGACAGAAATTGTCACCTGTGGGGTAACTGCTTATATTGCAATGGGACCAGCTGGTCATCCATGCAAGTTTGCTGTAAAGCCTCGTGAAATTACTAACCGAGACGTGTTGTACAAAAGAAATTTAATTTTGGATTTGTGCAGATGTTCAATAAACTGAAATTTTATTATCAAATTTATCTGCAAAAGGTAACCCATCAGAGTTGTATAAGTAAATAAATATAATCCAGCAGAAGCCAGAGAATACCAATGTGTACTATGCAGACCTCCTACACAATGTAGGTAGTGCTGATGGAGTAAAAGAATAAAAGCATTCATTGATCAATTCACTTTCTTTGCAGTGGTAATCCCCATGTTAGACAGGACAGTAAAGTCTGCAGCTCTAGCTCTGGAAAATGGGTACACAGGAAAGGTGCATTCAGGCTACGGGGATGCTTTAAATTCAGGAGTGAATGAACAGTTATACTGGTTTTGCCGGATACAAATGCCTTTACTACTTAGTTGGGATTTTGAAGTTCGGTGTTGGTATCGAACACAGATTTTACAAAAATGTTCAGTGTTGAGGTTCGAAGTTTTGTTTCTTTACGTATGCAAACTACAGAAGCGAGCATCACTGTGTTCAGGTGCACGGTGCTCGAGCCAGTGGGGGGTCGCTTGCTGTGTTTAAATGGCTCGAACTGTACGTAAAATCAACATTATCGGATGTAGTGTGTACCAAAAAAGAAACTGAGTACCACGAAAATGAAAAAATCCTGCATGGAACCTCATTCCCCCAGAAGCGTTTTGTTTATGGTTGACAGTATGTGGGCAGACAGACTATCTGCCCAGTCAGTGACTTCCAATCAGATTCAGGTGAAGTTTTGTCCCGTAACAGAACTTCTTATAAACTCCGGCTGAACCCCCAGAACCTGATGTTCCATTGGTGTATTCATTTCTACACCTTACTACTCTGAGACCTAAGACACAATAAAATGAGTGTTTGCCAAACTCTGATGCTAAGTTTGCATGAGTACAAAACAGTGTTATTCTAAACAAGCATTATTGCCCTGTGGAAGAAAAGTTACCATGAGGCTTGGATGGAAAGATGTAGTAGAACATTTCAGAAGATGTAGGTTTTGGTGGTCCAATGACTGGAATAAATGTGAGTTTTTTTCCCCTTTAGTCTATGTTGTGTGAAGATCTGCAGGTGGAGGTCAGGTGGAGGGGTGTGTCATAGCATTTAGGTGGAGGTGAAGGGGTGTGTCTTATCATTCAGATCTCCACTCCCTCAGCCTTGAAGTAGTTCCACTTCCCTCCACCTGGTGTCGCAGACAGAGTTCATTTTTCACTTGAACCCTGTGCAGTGAAGTCAAGCTGTGCTGAGCTGTGCTGCTGCTGCCATTCCCTTCCATAGGAGCTGCTAGGTTTTCCCGGTCAGTGGATAGAGGTAGGGGCTCTTAGCCTAGGGCTAATCAGGAGCAAAGAGCAAGGGTGGTGGCCTGGACGTCCTCACCTTCAGAGGTAAGTCCAGGATCAGGGTAAGACAGGGACCCCCAGTCTAAGCATCAGAGTAGTCCTCCAGCTCACCAGCGACCAGTCAGCAGTGAGATCGCTGGTAACCAGGGTAAATATGGGGTTGCTAAGCAGCACGCTCTGCTTAGTTACCCATTTTTTACCCTGGTTATCAGCATCCTCCCGCTTACAGGCTGAGCTAAGCGGGAGGACGCCTGTAACCAGGGCAAACAACGGGTAACTAAGCAGAGTGCGCTGCTTAGCTACCCGATATATACCCTGGTTACCAGTGCCCAGCATCTAATGTGCGGCGCTGGGCATTGGCTGGGAGGTCGCTAATCGTTGGTCTCTCGCTGTCACACACGCCAATGCATGCTGACCAGCGGGAGACCAAGGACCAAAAAAATGGTCCTGATTTATTTGTAGCGATCAGTGACCTCACAGCAGGGCCAGGTCACTGATGCGTGTCACACACTGAAACATCGCTGGAGAGGTCGCTGTTACGTCACAAAACCTGTGACGTTTCAGCGATATCGCTAGCGATGTTGCAGTGTGTGAAGTATCCTTAAGTAGGAGGAATCATTATGGACAACAGATTTGCAAAGAGGAGCCAGAAACGTCTATGGAAATTGGGGTCAACCCCTCAAGTACTGGTACATCACTCTTATTCCAGCTATTTGTATCTATTAAAACAGTACATTAGAACTTGTCTAGACCATGTAAATTTGTGCTGAAGCCACCAAAGTCTACATCAGTTAGTGCCTCTTCTAAAAAGAAATACTCTTGTTGGATGTTGAGGTGATGGAATTGAAGAACTTAGCTGAAGAATCCACAGCATCATAAGAAAAATTGCCACAGAATGTTCTCAGGTTAGACAGCCACAGAAACCCAACTTTGACACATTGAATTAAAGAGTCAAAAATATGCCATAAGTAGGCAAGACAACACCCACAAAACTTGGAGGTAAAGGCATAAGATGTAAGCTGTGAAAGTGGATGCAATATGTGGAAAGACAATAATTGTATAAATTGTCACACTTTGTGATTTCACCTGTCAATGTGATTTAGACACTTTCTATGTCTTGTTCATCAAGGGGGTATGGCCTTGCTGGAAGTGAGCATGGTACTTTATGTTCTTTGATCTTTCTCTTTAAAGCTAACCCCTTACCCCTTAGGAAACCATCCTGGCAGAATGTGTGGGGCCTGTTCCACACTATCCCCTATGCCTGGTCCAAGGACACTGCCTACGCCTATGTGTCTGCTTTAAGCCATAAGTATGACACTATACTGATCATATCTGGGTAACTATGTCTGGCACCTCATGAAGACAGCATACATACTGTTGAAACACGTTGTGGCCTGTACAAGGGGCTAATAAGGGTTTGGATAATTTAGTAGCATCCCATTTCTGTAATCTCCATCTCAGCACTCCATTAGACCAATATACCTTTGCTTTCATATATATGCTAATTTAGCACTTTGTTATTGTATACAGAGTAACATTGCATGTTGTCTTTGTAACAAATATGATTGAACCAGGTGTAGCACTACTCTACATTTGCTATAGCTAGGCTGAGGCCATACTGTTTATTCAGGGCATATGGTGGTAGACTCACTCAGATCATGTGGGAGGTTTTACTGTGTATGGCTAGGGTCACACTTAAATCTAGAATTTCGTTCACCGCATCCAGATCCGGCTTCATACAATTGGCTTCATACAAGCAGCAATCCGGTAACCGGATTACTGAAGCTGCAATCCTGTAACCGGATTGCTCGGGATGTGTAATCCTGAGCAATCCAATTACCGGATAGTTTGCTCATCCCTGCTGCCGCAGGGATGAGCAAACTGTTCTGTGCGTGTGTAAACTTTTAATTTTATTAATAAATGTTTCTATAATGTCTCTAGGGGGTGCCCACTCCCCCTAGAGACCTTCCACCCACTCAGGTGGGCATATAATGTTTGAATCAGTTATGTACAGCAGCTGATTCCTGTCAGCTGCTGTACAATTTTATCAATGAAAGCGCCGGGCTCCTCTGCGAGCAGCGCGCATACTATAGCTATTGCTATAGTAAGTGTGCTGTTCGAGGTCCTGAAGTCATTTACAGTAGATCTATGGGCAGCGCTGCCCATAGATCTTACTGTATAAGGCTTCAGGACCTCAGACAGCGTTTCCTGATCTTTTTAAAAGCTCAAAACCAAATCAGGTTTTAAAAAAAAAATCTGGATGTGTGATCCTAGCCTATGTCTTTTAATCTGTTTTTAAATGTGTTTTGTGTGTGTTTATATATGTGAATAACCTTTGTTAATTACTCACACTACTTGGGACTTTGTGGTCAACTCAACTATATTCATGATTTGTGAGACCTTGTGCTGTTTCTACATGTTTTGCTTTGCTCAGGTCTTGTTCTTGTGTGTGTGCACAGGACCCAAATATTTGGTAGTGCTGTTTCCCTAGAGTTGTTTTTTTTCTTATTATGGTCACATGGTCGTGAAATCACACAGGTCCTCTATACAGAGCAATCAGCATTGCTATGAGTTCAGTGACACAAAGTTAACCGTAAATCAGCCCGATGACTGCTTGACTGTTTGCCCATCTAGCTAATGAAAATATGCAAGTATCTAAAATGCTTTTTTTGGGATGAATGCAATGATTAAAAATCAAACAGGTTACAAATGAACACTACATGACCGAAATAACATTAGGGGCAGTTTAATAACAAAAAGGGACATGACAGGTTCCCTTTAACATTGAATAGTCTGTGTTATTTGATGCATTTCATTGTTTCTATATTTCATTTTGCATGTCTTGGAAAATTGCTCTATCAATTGCATCAACAATGAAATTAAAACTGCTTTATATCTTCACTTATGAACATAATGTAATATTCTACACACTAGAAGATTTGAGGACTGTGTAATTGTAGTTACCTATTTGTTGAGAAATGTAGGTAGTAGATAACTAGTAGTTTTGTTTTTGATTTGCTTGTCAAGTTTATATTTAACTACATTATAATCTTCATACTTTAAGTGTGGCTGGGGAGGACCATGGCTAGATGTCTTGGCTGCACTAATGAACTCCGCTATGGGGAGGGAGCGGCTGGTAGCTCAGGTCAGAGTACAGAATGACAATTGCCTAAGCATTGCAGTCACAAAAAAGTAAACATTCGGTATTGTCCACATGTGTCAAGATGATTATTTGTCAATTACACTTCATCATGTAAAATTCCTTTGCCCTGGTTACTAGTGTTAGCTTTGTTTTGAATAAGGCTAGGGTCACACTTTGGAGCCTATATCCGTTTACTGGATGCATTACTGGATCCAATTTTTTAAGTTGCCATCTTCATGTCATTTTTGCCTCAGTTAACGTTTGTATCACACTTGGGAGCCTCCATCCTCTAACTAGATCAGTTAATGGATCCAGTTTTGTTCCATGTCCATTTTGAGGAATTTTTAGCCCTTGCATTAATGAATGCGTTAACACATGGTACCTATATGTACCATGTGTTAACACATACGTTTCCCATAGACTCCAATGTTACAAAAACGCATGCGTTTTTGAAAATGCACCAAAAAATGTTGCAGACCCTATTAAAAACGGATTTCTCAAAAACGCAATGCGTTAAACGGATTGCACTTTTGCACACTTTTGCAATGTATTTTTTGCATTGCAGTCTATGGGTGTGTAAACAGATGCGTTTTTACACATTTCCACATGTCAAAAACGGATCCAGTTAGCGGATTGCAGAGGCAAGTGTGGCCCTGGCCTAATACTGCAGTCAACTGTTACATTACCAACAAAAGCATTACATAACCACAGTCCATCGCTATTCACTAAGGCTAGGGTCACACTTGGGTTGTGGCATCCGCTTGATGGATGCATTAAAGGATGCGTTTTTCTGTCCTTGCATTTACGTGCATTGTGTACATTTATGTTGCCTTGCTTAATAGATGCTTTAACACATGGTAAATGTATGTACCATGCGTTAACGCAGATGCGTTTGCCATAGTCTCTAATGTTAAATTAAAGCATCCATTTTCCAAAACGGCACGACAAACGCTGCAGACCGCGTTATGATATGCGCTACAAAAAACACATAGCGCCAAATGCATTGAAATTTGGCAATGTGTTTATTGCATTGTAGTCTATGGGTTAACGCATTCATTTTTACACATTGGCACATGAAAAAAACGCATCCTTTTGGTTGATGCATGGGCATTGTCCACACACCTGCACTTCAGTATTTAGCGCTTCTTGCGCTAAATACTTAGATTCTGACAGAGAAGCGCAGGTGCGTGTACGCGGCCGCTTCCAGCAGACGCTGTCCCTGGTTACCCGATGTGTATCGTGGTAACCAGTTCAGACAGCAGCCTGCATAGTCACCGCTTATTGTGAGCGCACAGGGAAACGCTGCTTGCAAAAACGCAGCCCAAAAACTCAGGCTGGAAAAAAGCACCTTAAAAAATGCATGCAAGTGTGACCCTAGCCTAAAACTAAGGTCCAGGTTTCATTTATCGCCTACATCCAGTACTATTTGCTTAAAGAGGACCTGTCACGAGTTCAAAAGTGACAAGGTTTTTGCCCTTGTTGTATTTCCGCTGTTCCCCTAAATGTTAAATTTGCCATATGGTTCCAAGCCTTTTGGTATAGTGCTACTGTGGCACCCCATGGGTTAATGTGCCACAATAACATCACATGGGTTCTCTCCCCCACTACACACTGACAAACACTACCACCTCTGGGCAATAGAGGGAGCACCACGTGCCCCCTTATATACTCTTGCCCATGAGGAAGAGCTCAGACCGTACAGCACGGTGTAGTGCTGTGAACAGCTCAGGAGAACTGAGAGCTTATGGAGAGCAGAGTTAGCTCAGTGCAGACCTAGCAAGGGCAGAGGACAAGGAGAACGAAAGACAGAGGAACACATCTGGGAGCTGGAGTGACACCATCACTTGCCCCAGAAGTACGCACAGAGAGACGGACACCGGATCCGGTACTGTGTCTGGCACCCACAGCACAGTAAATCCAGGAACAGTGGGATCTCTAGATGCCCCCTAGTACCAGAGTGAAGCAACACGGAGGGGTCAGTGCAGCATAGAGGACCCAAGTTGCCTAGCCAAGTGGTACCAGCAGCATACAGAGAGAGACGTGAGGAATCCCAGCAGCTTAGCTCAAAGCAGCAGCTCAGGACACACACACAGTGCAGCACAAGGAAGCCAACGACCCGGACAGGGTGTGGGGAGAGAGCTCAGCCCTCATTACAGACTCCGTAGACTATAGCCTGCAATAATATCAGCAGTAAAGCCTTGGAAAACAGCTTTGGAGTCTGTGTCTTGATTGTGACCTTTGCTCCAGATTCAGCACAGAGACAATTCCTCCCTACAGATCCAGCCTGTCAGCTCTGCAGCATCAGGAGGAGAGATCCCTGCAGCTTGTGAAGTAAGTGTGTCCTCCAACCCTTCTCCACCATCTATAACCCCAATAGACTTTAACCTTTACTGCCCCGGGGGATACAGTTCCCCCACTGGAACTATACCATCCCCGCTGCCATTCCATCACCCCCGGAGGTTCTGCAGCAGCGGCGGCCCCCATTACTGGCCGCACCAAGTGGGTGGCGTCACCCGTGACATAATCCCTTGTAAATATTCCCCTTTTATTGTGCTGAGCCAGGGACACGGTCCGGACCAAGCCACCAGTGACATCCCCAGCAGCAGAACGGTCCGGCACCGAGTACCCCACGTCGCTTGGGGCTCCACACTACTTTTCATTGTCTTCATCAAGAGGACATCTCTCATGAACAAAGAAAAAATATTGTATACTAATTGTGTGTGTATAAAATTTAAATAAGGCTGGGATCACATTTGCGTTATGGCCCTAGCCTGACAGAAGCACTAAAAACTTAGTGCAAAGCAGGCATAGTGCGGTCTACAGTATTTCCCTGTGCGCTATCTAAAAGCGCATATCCGGGTCTGCTGAGTGCAGCTGGCGGGTGCGTGATACATAAGGTTAGCATAGCAAGGCACAGGCAGGCAGCACATAACGTTACCTGCCTGGCTCCAAGTTTTTAGCGCTTCTGTTAGGCTAAGGACAAAACGCAAATGTGACCCTAGCCTAAAAGTACATGTTTAACCTTTTTGTGTATTATTCCTTAGCTGTACAAAAAAAGGCACCTTTCAATTAAATCATTTGGAAGATGCTTTAAATTAGTGGGTGACTTTGTGTTCATTTAATGACCCACCATCATTCCTCTCCAAAAGGCTAATGTAGCATTCCCTGCTTATTCTATTTTACCCTAACAGGTCTGACACTACTTTTGACTGGTAAGCAGTGGTGTACTGATTGCAGCCAAAGACCCTAGTGTCTACCTTAGATGGATGTGCGTCTGAGGACTAACCTACAGCTAAAGTGTATTGTGGCACAGAGACCCGTCGGATCCATGCACCGCTATACACACTGTCAGCCAATCAGATGCCAGCATCTAACATACACATTGCAATGTTGGCATCACATGGCAGTGACATCATACATCGCAATAGCATTTATGCCGATGTCAGCTGCTGGCCTCTGTGCCACCTACAAATGAGGTCACCGAGCATTTTGGGAGCAAAGACAGTTGAGTAGATTTATTTTTTTTCTTAATGTGTTAAAGAACAGCAGCAAAAGAGGGACATATTTATTAGGAAGGAACCCAAAATGGGGAACATACAATAGGTGAAATAAATATTGAACATGTCACAAAGTATCATAGTAAACTTAAGTGTATGTGTGTGTATGTATGTATCATAACTCTGCCCATCCAGGTAGCCCTGTCACTCAAAGCTTGCCTCTCCATTTAGCCTCATCCCCTTCACAGCATCATCCTCCCTACATAGCCCAGCCCACTTCATGGATGTGTATGTATGGCCAGGGTCAGAGTACCCTTTTTAGCAGATGTCACGGGCATCTGCTAAAAACTTTGTCTTTTTTTCAGCAGCGCATTTGTGCTTTCCAGTGCCGCTGCTGCTCAACGCTGTCCCTGGTTACCCGGTGTTTATCGTGGTAACCAGCCAGACATCCAGCTGAATAGTGGCCACTTTTCCTCAGCGCACAGGGAAATGCTGCATGCAGCGTTTTCCTGTCCGCTCTGCTTAAGCTATTCAGCTGGATGTCTGACCGGTTACCACGATCAACATCAAGTATACAGGGACTGCGTTGAGCAGCAGCGGCGTTGGAAAGCGCATATGCGCTGCTGAAAAAATGACTATGTTCTTAGCTGATGTCCATCAGATGATAGGGAAAAAATGGTGTGTCACAGTCCACGCTGCTACGATCATCCACTCCAAAGAAAACACGTGAAGATGGGACTTCCACGAAATATTTTATTTCCTCCTGCCTCCTACGCGTTTCGGTGCCCTCCTGGCGCCTTCCCTGTTTTTCACCACTTATACACTCAGTGCCACATTGATAGGGCACTATTGCGCCTCTTGTTCCCCCCTTTTTTATCTCAATATAGCTGATGTCCATGACATCTTCTAAAAACTGTAGTCTGACCCTGGCCTTTGTTTGTATAGCTCAGCCCCTGCGACATGGCCTGTTCAAGAGTTGGAACTGCCAAATATCTGTTCATCTTTGCACTGGGATGAAAAACCAAGAATGTAATTTATCAAAAAGCTCTTGAATGTGTTGCAAATAAAATGCTATACGTTACTGGGGTAATCATTTAGTTAATTTGTGTTGCAAATCTGTAGTGATGAATATATGAGGTGAAATGGTTTTGGGTGAAAAATAATCATTCTATTTTTTATAACTAAGCACAGTTACAATGCCCAGGCAACACTGGATTCTACAGCTTGTATATTTCTAAAGGTGCGCAATGCGCATTGCAAAGTCAGCAATACACCCAAATGGGTGTACTGACGTCAGTATAGCCGGATATGACGCAAATAGCGTCATACTGGCTATACCGCCCATGAAGGAGGTCACAATGCCTTAGCACGCCAATCTAGGCGTGAATAATTGATGTGCAGGCGGCCATGAGAAGCCACAGGGAACGCCCTGTGTGACTTCTCAAGAACTGAGAAGCCGCAGATCTGAAGGCAAAAAAAGCAGTTTTATAAAGTTTACAAATACCCATTTTTGACACAAAGGGATGCCTACAATGCTATACTGGTGGTGCAGGGACGGGTATAAATAGGCTGGGGGCTGATTTTTATGGGTCAGGTTCCCTTTAATTACATTTCAGAATGCATGTTCAATACTTTTTTGCCTGTGTCATTTCTCATTCTTATACATAACCTAATTTTTGGACATGTATGGTTTGATTTCTTTGCCTGTGTGGATTGGATGGGTTGTTACCAACATCTGCCGAGAAATTCATGTCAATAGCACTTTTAGAAATATATTTACTTAGAAAAGTGATGTTAATTACTTATTTCACCTGCTCTATATACTAGGATGGGGGACATATATAACAATAAAAGGGACACATATACCAAGATGGGGACATATATAACAATAAAACAGTCACACATACCAGGATGGTGGTGGGTATATATATTGAAGGGGGACATATATACCAGTTTGAGGGACATACATACCTGGAAGAGCACCAGGATGAGGGACATATATAGCAGGGGGGCAGGTCAAAGTCTTGCATCAGGGCCCATTGGACTCAACACTGATGGTAAGATTACAACATTGAAATTCTGAACAATTGAAAAGCAGGAACTATAGAGTTGTACCTTTTATTCTACTTTACCAACATATGTTATAATAAAACAAAGACTGTTTATTCATAATTTCTGGCAGCTTGTCTTTGACAGTCTTGCTTAAATTATTTGCAATAATACTCTATCCCTCTTCTTTTTATTAATCTGTTGAATTGTTGTCATTTTTCACTGCACTTTTTTGCAAGACACCACTTTCCAGTGTATTTATCATCTTAGATTATATTATTAGTTGAAAAGTGAAGCTATATACTGTCATGGTCTAGGCTCCTTTGCCTAGCGCTCTATTAGACTGCTTCTTTCTCTATCTGCTTTCACGTTCCCTTGAGGGTAACGCGGCAAGAGCAGATGCAGGCATCAGAGGTATTACAAGTCTGGATTGTAGGACCTGTGGTGACGTGTTTCCGGCCACGTGGTATCGGAGCACGACAAGCCGCACCGACCAGCGGCTTCAGTGTTCGTCACCTTAACAGTACATTCCAGGCTTGTGCAGGGGTGCACAACCCAATTAGGTGAGGAGTGAACTGTAATATTCCTAACTGTCCCCATTGGACCACCCGATTTCACCCAGGAGCACCCCTTGTGTGTCTTTTTCTCTTACATGGTCGAAATTGTTGCAACCCTTGAAGTTGCTCCAGAAAATAAAGTATTTCTCCCAAGAAAATTACACTTTTTTATGCACATATTTAATTCCTGAGAATAAAAGGTAAGTTGGGCACAGTTTTACACAATACCCCCAAAATGTTCTATAAAAATTGTTGGTAACTTTCCATAATTGTGGATAAACAACTCTATTTCAAGCATGTGATGCTTATTCAAACTCACATGTGGTAAGTTACAGATGTGGACAATGTGAAAATCACACCTGAAGCAAGGTAAAAAGAAAAGGGGACAATTTGATTCAATGCTTATATTATGTATTAAGCATGGAGAACATAAAGAAGAAAAGAGAACTGTCTGAGGACTTGAAAACAAAAATTGTTGAAAAATAGGAAAAATCTAAAGGTTACAAGTCCATCTCCAGAGATCTTGATGCTCCTTTTTCCATGATGTGCAACATAATCAAGACATTTATAACCTATGACACTGTAGCTAATCTCCCTGGATGTGTATAGCAGAGAAAAATTGATGTAAGTTTGCAACACAGGATGGTTCAGATGGTAAATATGCAGCCCCAATTAAGTGTCAAAGAAATTCAAGCTGTCCTGCATGCTTAAGTTGCATCAGTGTCAGCATGGACTATCTGTCGATATTTGAATGAAATAATAATAATAAAACTTTATTTGTATAGCGCCAACATATTCCGCAGAGCTTTACAGTACAACGGTACATATAAGAAAAATATACGGTACAGAAAGGTAATGCAGAACAGTAGTTACATACAATAAACATAGAATCAACTTAGGAAATACAATAAAAAGGCAAAAAATGAAGGTGACCCTGCTCGAAGGAGCTTACAGTCTAAGACGGGATGGGAACACAAAGTACAGGGGCTTATCACAATGAATATCTTATGTCTAAATGACTACTGTTAGGGAGAAGGATAGGCCGCCCTGAAGAGGTGTGTTTTTAGGGAGCGTCTGAAGCTATGCAAGTTGTGGATGGTCCTAATTTCTTAGGGTAGAGCATTACAGAGGGGTGGTGCAGCTCGAGGGAAGTCTTGGAGTCGGGAATGGGAGGTTCGGATTAATGCCGATGTTAGTCTGAGGTCACGTTCAGAGCAAAGGGGACAGGTGGGGTGGTAGACAGAGATGAGGGTGGAGAGGTTAGGAGATGCCACACCATGAATAGCTTTGTGGGTGACAACGAGCAATTTGAATTGGATTCTATAGTGTACGGGTAGCCAATGTAGTGACTGGCACAGAGCAGAAACATCTGAGTAACGGTTTGCTAGATAGGTGATCCTGGCTGCTGCATTGAGGATAGACTGGAGAGGAGAAAGCTTACTGTGGGGGAGGCCAGCTGATAAAGAATTACAGTAGTTAAGGCGGGAATGAATCAGGGCCACGGTGAGGGTTTTAGTTGTTTCCATGGTGAGGAAAGGGCGAATTCTGGAGATATTTTTCAGGTGCAAGCGACAGGAGCGGATGAGAGATTGTATATGGGGTGAAGGAGAGATCAGTGTGCATCAAAACACCGAGACAGCGAGCCTGCTGACTAGGCGTTATCGTGGTGCCGCACACCGAGAGAGAGATGTCAGATTTAGGGAGGTTGGCAGAGGGTGGGAGCAGAAGAAGTTCAGTTTTGGAAAGGTTGAGTTTCAGATAGAGAGCGGACATGATATTGGAGACTGTGGTTAGACAGTCATTGGTGTTCTCTATTAGAGCGGGAGTAAGGTCAGGGGCTGAAGTGTATAGTTGTGTGTCATCAGCATAAAGATGGTACTGGAAGCCAAATCTGCTGATGGTCTGTCCGATCAGGGCTGTGTAGAGAGAGAAGAGGAGAGGTCCAAGGACTGAACCCTGAGGGACCCCAATAGTGAGAGGAAGAGGGGAGGAAGTGGAGCCAGAGAAGGATACACTGAAAGAGCGGTCAGAAAGATAGGAAGAGAACCAGGAGAGAGCCGTGTCCTTGATGCCAATGGAGTGCAGCATAGCGAGTAGGAGATGGTGGTCAACAGTGTCAAAAGCCGCAGAGAGGTCAAGAAGGATAAGCAGAGAGTGGTCACCATTAAGTTTTGCTGTCAGAAGGTCATTGGTCACTTTAATAAGGGCAGTTTCTGTAGAGTGTAAGGGGCGGAAGCCAGACTGCAATGGATCTAAAAGAGAGTGAGTGGCGAGGTAATGGGTGAGGCGGGTGTAGACCAGGCGCTCCAGGAGTTTTGAGATGAAGTGGAGATTGGAGACAGGTCTGTAGTTATTTGTGCAGGATGGGTCAAGGGATGTTTTCTTTAGTAGTGGAGTAATAATAGAGTGTTTGAAGGAGGAGGGGAAGATGCCAATAGAGAGGGAGAGATTGAAGATTGTGGTTAAGTGAGTGGTGACCACTGGAGACAGGGTCTGTAGTAGGTGTGAGGAAATGGAGTCAGAGGTGCATGTAGTGGGACGTGAGGACGAGAGGAGCCTGGAGACTTCTTCTTCTGTGGCTGGGTCAAAAATGGAGAATGAAATGAAAAACTATGGCAGAAGAGGTCCCAACTGCTGACAAAAATACATAAAAAATAGACAGCAGTTTGCCAAAATGTACATGAGTAAATCATAAACCTTCTGTGGACAGATGAGACTAAGACAAAGCTTTTTGGTAAAACACATCATTCTACTATTTACTGAAAGCAGGAAAGAACACAGAGCTACAGTCAAATATGGTTGAGGTTCAAAGATGTTTTGCTCCCTCTGGCACTGGATGTCTGACTATGTGCAAGGCATCATAAAATCTAAAAGATTTTGGGTCTCAAAGTAGTGTCAGAAAGATGGGTTTGCTTCCTAAGTCCTAGGTCATGGGTCTTCCAGCAGGACAATGACCCCAAACAAAGAAGCACCCAGAAATGGATGCATGGTTGGAAAGAACACGCCGGAGAGTTCTGAAGTGGTCAGAAATTAGTCCATATGTAAATCCCATTAAACACCAGTGGAGAGATCTTAAAATTGTCATTGGGAGAAGGCCTCCTTTAAAATATGAGGGACCTGGAACAGTTTGCAAAAGAAGAGTGGTCCAAAATTCAAGTTGAGAGGTGTAAGAAGCTTGTTGAAGGTTATAGGAAGTGATTGATTGCAGTTATTTATCCCAAAGGGTGTGCAAACAAAGATTAACTAGGGGGTGTCAACAATTTTATTCAGCCCATTTTGGGGATTTTGTGTTAAATTATGTCCAATTTCCCTTTTTTCAGGTTTATTTGTGCTGTTCTACAACCCACACAGGACATAGATAAAACGTGTAATTGCAATAGTTTTTTGGGAGAAATACTTCATTTTCTGGAACAATTTCAAGGGTGCCAACACTTTTGGTCATGACTGTATTGTATAAAAATTGATTTAGCGTTGTACGATTTTGTAGCCCACTCTGATCCATCCATGAATCCAGTGATAAAGACAGACATTCATTGCAATTTTGTGGATTGTGTTGATGACAGGAGGGGGGTGATGCATTATGAGAGAATGAGGTTCTGGGAAAAAGAGAAGTCTGTGATACATGCTTGATAAGGAACCAGTGAGACATTCCTTCTCCAGTGTAGGAGGGAGGGGTTGAGTCTGCATACACTTGGCTCACAGTCAGTGCATTCTACACTTGGAAACTACAGAGTCACACACCTAAATCCTGTCAAGACTCCTGCCATGCACAGCACTACAGGGGAAGCCATGATCAGAGGCAGCGGGCCGGTCTGGTAAGGGGACACTAGCACGACACTTGTATTTGCACTGGAATGATTTAGCTCATCTCTCATCTCAGTATTATTTATAGAGTAGAGCCAGGGTTGGTTGCTTGCGGTTTGACATGTGCACGCACCTTATTTTATCTTGTCAATGGAAGGATTGTGATCACTACATTTAGAGAACTAGAAAAATGACATTGTTGCTTTTGACAGCCATTGTGCAATTTCAGTTGTTCGTCACCTATTTATAGTAACAACAGAAAACTTCTTTCTTTTATGGGAAATGCATTGTTAAACTATGCTGCTGCTACGTACGATGTCATAATATATGTTGTAGTTGACCCACGTTAGAGCCAGTTTCCTAGGAAGACAATCATATAATTGGATATTGACCCCTTTACTCCATGGACATTCTTCGTTTTTTCTCTCTTTCTTCCAAGAGCCAAACATTTTTCATTTTTCTGTCAATATAGTCATATGTGATATTGGTGGTACAAGTTGTACTTCTAAATGACATCATTTATTTTACCATATAATGTACTGGAAAATGGGAATACAATTCCAAGTGCAGTGATGCAGTGAAATTGCAAAAAATGTGCAATTCCATAATAGTTTGTTTGTTCTTTTATTTACCATATTCACTACGTCGTAAAACTGATCGAGTGGTATAATTCTCCTGGTTAGTGTGAGTTCGTAGATACCAAACATATATACTTTATTTTATTTAAGTTAAAAATATTCTGAAATTTGTAAAACAATTTTGCTTTTGTCATAATTTTCCAAGAACCGTAAAGTTTTTATTGTTCAGGATCTGGGGCTAAATAATGGTCTATTTTTTGAACCATGAGCTGACTTTTTACTGATACCATTTTGGGGGATGATACAATATTTTGATTGCCTTTTAATGGCTTTTATTGCAAAAAAATAAAGTTTTTCTTACTTTTTACTGTATTTACTAATTCTCTTTGAGGGCTTGATTGTCCGATAGCTTGTGCTATACAGAGCAGCGCATTTTGCTGGCATTTCAGAAATCTGTTGGAGTAAAAACAGCACTTCTCCTAGACAATTTTCAATCACATTATTGCCTAGTATCATTTGCGGATTTTTCTCACCACGATCAGTTTCAACCACAATAAGTCCTTGGCCCTTTAACTCTACCCTCCCCACTTTTATTGCTACCTCCCTGAACCCTACTTGTTTTACTGGTAGTCCATTAACAGCATAAATAGTAAGGTCCTGGTATGGGCGGGTGAGCTCAGAATCGGTCCAAAATCTTTTGTAAAGGATATGTGGTATCGTGGTCACCTGCGAGCCGGTATCCAGTAGTGCAGACGTGGCAATACCATCCAGCGTGATAGATAGGATTGGCCGTCCTCCCACGTACCTATCACGCCAGTCAGACGGGCCTGGTCGTCTTATTTCTGGGGGTTGGCCCTCGTCCCCAGGGATTGCTGGTTTAAAGTACATGACCTGCCAAAGTGGCCCGCCTCATTGCAACAGTGGCAGATGGGTTGTCCTGATGAGTCATAGTAATCGCTGGTTCTTCCTCTGAACGGTGGGATCCTCCTTCTTCACATCCACGGGACATCCTTGGGGCTGTCGGCAAGCTGGATCTCTCCTGACGACTTGGGTTCCGGTCTGAGTTGCATGGCCTTTAAGATCATGGCCACATCTTTGCTTAGCTGCTGCACCTGGGAGTGCAAGCTATCAGGAGCACCAGGTGTTACAGTCTGTCCTTTAGCCCTGCTGTGGTAAAGGAAGGGAGCGCCACCTCCAAGGAAGAGGTGCTAGCTGGTTGTGGCGCAAGTGTAGGGTCAGGGGTCACAGGGATTGCTGTGGTCCTTCAGGACTACAAAGTCTGCATCTGGGTGTTCTAGGGCCCAGCCAAGGTATCGGGATTGCTATCATATTGCGTCAGCTATGCCAATCCCATACGGCAGGGAGAGTGGCGCGATCGATGCCACAGCTCCAGGTGCTGTGGCTGCTCCGACATTAGCGTTCCCTTGTGCATCCATCCCCGCTACCCCCAGGTTAACTTTTGCCAGTCTCAAAAAAATAAAATACAAAGCAATCAGCGGCTCCTCAGGCGGGTAGTTGAGCGCTTCGGGTATTTCTTGATAAGGCTGCTGCGCTTCGTCGGCCTTTGGCAGAGCACGGGGTGGGGCCTATCTTCGTGTCCTTTCAGCAGTTACACCCCTCTCCTCCCACTCTCTGTGTGGCGCAGTTATGGCGGCCCAATTTAACAGTTCAACAGCTTTACTGATGATATGAGCAAGGTGAATTCCAGGGTACAGTCCGGGTGGTCTGGAGGCAGTTCGAGATCTCCACATCTGATGAGTTATGAGGCTTCCCTTTTACGCTGTGTGTGTGCTTTAGTCCTGGGCTGCCTCAAGCTAGGCCTTGACCCTCTCTTCTGTCCTCACTTGTATGGCAGGCTGTGAGGGCTCTGCTGCTCGGCACCGTTAGATCTGCTGCGGTCCCTGGCTCTGCTCGGTGGCTGTGCCTCAAGTGCTGCACCAGAAGACTTGAAGCCTCCCTCCCTCTCCGGTCTTTACTGCTGGGCTGACTGGACCCGTGCAGTCTCGGACTTCGGTGTCCATGATGTCAACATAGCTCTTCTGGGGCAAACCGATATGGCTCCACTCCTCTTGGCTAACTCGCCTAGCCTCCAACCCTTACTCTTGGGTCTCTCACAGTGGCTAGGCTTCCCCTCTGGCACGGGCCTAGCGTAGCACCATTCACCAGGTGTCTTTCTCAGTACTGCTCTGTACAGACATGCCTAACTCCGCCCCCAGGCCTGAATTTAGAGGGGACCTTGCCTGAGATTGGCAAGTAGAGCTCACCCTTCAGGTCTGGAGTGGAAGGTGTTCTGTGTAAGTTTACCTTATGTGGAAATCCTTCCCTACTCCAGGTGTTCCTGTGGCAACCAAACTGTGGAGTGGGGTGCCACAATGACATATAATATAAATATATGTCATAAGTCATGAAGGGGTTAAAGATATGTAACAGTTAATCACCTATTATACTGCTCACTCCCATAACTCACTGAAGCCAGCTTTTGAATGCCTTTTTCTGGTTATATTTTAATTCAGGTCAGTGTGTATGGTGTTCTATTACAAAACAATATTTTGCCAGCACATGGAGTTAATCCTCAGTAATGTTTAAAGTCTGCAGAAACAGTCCAACAAAGTCTCTGTTTACAAGCGATCAGCAAAAGCTATATTCAACAATGATTACAGTAGTACCGCAGGTGACTACGGAGCCTACCGATGGTTTACATTCCAACTGTAAATCTGGCAGCGCTCACGACTACAAAGGTCAGATACCAGGTAGATAGATATGACATCACAATACTGCTCACCTCCTAACAGGAAAGTGATTGATGCTAGAAAAAAAAAACCTTTAAAGGGAACATGTGTGACTCACACAGCCCAAATCATGGCATCAGGAATCGGAGCCTTCCTGCACAACTGACACCATTTTTCTCTAAAACACTGTAGCCTTTCAGAGACACATAGTTCGAAAAGCCGCTTGGGACCATAGGTATAGAAGACACTAGTCCAGCTCCATCTCGGGTTGGCTTGTCTTTACATTACTCTAGTTGATTGACTGATCTCTCCCTATGTACACACATGCGAAAGACCTATCAATTAACCCGAGCAGTGCAGAAAGAAGTCAAGTAGATGTCATGCTGGACTGGTCTCTTTTTTTCTTTTTGTCCCCAGCCTGCTCTTCAAAGTATGTTTGAGCAAAAGGCCCCTTTCAAATGTTCAAGTCTCCAGTATGTGTGGTGTCAGTTTTCACACCTTTTGGAGATACATTCACACTCACACTGATTAAACACAATAGTCATCTTTACACCTGTCCTTGTTAATCATGCATGGGTCCATTCTGTTCATGGAAACAAGTCTGTTTTTTACCAGCAGCACGAATGCCACACATACTGCACATGGATGTGGATCCATGTGACATCCGTGTGACATGTAACAGAGAAAAATGCATGTAAATGAAGTAAACATTTTTTATGTGTAAAAGATGTGTAAAGATAGATAAATGATGATAAACAGAAAGATGTAGATAGAGGTACAACAGCTACAGAATGTCCCCCCACTACATATTGTAAGCTTGCAACCTTTAGTCCCTTTCATGTAGCAATAAAGGGTGTTTAGCCTTTAATTTAGCTACTAAATAAATAATTATAGTATTTAAAAAAACAACGTGGAGTACTCCCTATTTTTAATAGCCAGCTAGGGTAAAGCAGACAGCTGAGGCCTGAATACTGCTGCTGAAAGCTTTTCCTTGGCTGTTAACTGAAAACAGAGGTCATCTCACACTGTTTTGTTAAATTATTTCTTTATGAATAGGTAAATAATAAAAAAAAAGTGTGGGGTAACCACCAAATTGTAATGCTGACAGCTGCTGTCTGCTATTCTCAGGGTGGGAAGGGCCATGGTTATTGGGTCTTTCCCAGCCTAAAAGTAGCAGGCCAAAGGTGCTCCAGAACTCGGGTCTCCATTAGGTGCACCAGTCCTGGTGCTTCACCACGGCTCTTCTGGCTGCCCTGGTGCATTGACAAATGATGTATTTGGGGTTAATGCTATCTATGTAATGTCAGCTGGCATCAAGCACAGAGGTTAGTAATGTTGAGGCACCTATCAGATACCTGATATTACTAAATCAGGCAGTACTAAGAAAAATCAAGATACCAAAAAATATTGTATTGGAAAAAACTCTCCCTAACACATTCCCTCATTCACCAATTTATTGAATAAAACACAAGAAAAATATATCCTGCGGTAGTCCATGATTTCCGCTGTAGTGCACTGAATCCAATGGAGTCCAAAAAAGCGAACCTACAAGACATAATACAGAGGATTAGTGAACAAATAAACACAGGAGACACCCTCATTAACCAATTTATTCCCCATAGAAATCCGAGGCAGGTCCGATTCAGTCCTACAGAGGTCCCACAAAGTCTCATTCTCCCAGCATATAGGGGGCTCTTTCAGAGACCTCATCTCCCATATTCTGGGGGAGCAAGCACTGGCCGACTCCCAGCAGTGTGACAAACAGTGATGTCACAAAATTTACCGCAGTCCACTCGTGGGGTCACACAGCTGGTATCCCGCGAGTGTCCCGCAGCCTCACTGACATCCCGCGAGTGCAGTAACCACACTGACATCACCACACGTCACACTCGCTGTCTCTCGCACAATATCTCAGGTATCGCCAGACAGCAAGTGTGACGTGTGGGGACATCAGTGAGGCTACTGCAGTCACACTTGAGAGATACTGGTTGTGTGACCCCATGAGTGTGAACTGTGGTAAACTCTGTGATGCCACCGCTCATGTCACTGCCAGGAGTCTGGCATTGCCTGCTCTCCCAGTGTATGGGGATGCATTCTCTGAATGTACCCCCAATATGCTGGGAGAATGAGACCTTGAGGGACATCCATGGAATTGCATTGGACCTAACTTGCATTTCCATGGGGAATAAATTGGTTAACAAAGGTGTCTCCTGTCTTTATTTATTGCAGGTTCACTTTTTTGGACTACATCAGATTCGATGGACTACAGTTAAAATCCTTGACCACTGCCGGTGTTTTATTTTTAGAGTGGGGTGCTTTCTTGTGTGATTTTCAGTAAATTGGTGAAAGAGGAAATATATTGGGGAGAGTTTTTTTCAGTAAAATATTTTTGGTGTCTTTATTTTTCTTAGTACTGACTGGGTTATGGGTTAATAATGTAGTAAACGTCTCGACATTACTAACATCTGGGCTTGATGCCTGCTGACATTACACAGCTGGCATTAACCCCAAAGACAATTACCTTGTTTACCAATGCACAAGTGCAGTGGAGAGCTGGGACTAGGATTGGCGAATCTAATGGAGGCACTAGTCTTGCATCCTGCTATTTTTAGGCTGGGGAGGGCCCATTAACAATGAATCTTCCCACCCTGAGAATACCAGACCCCAACTATCATCTTTAACTTGCCTGGTGAGCCAATTTGGGGGGAACCCCACTTTTTTAAAATTGTTTATAAAGAAACAAAAAAATCATTGTGGGGTGGCCTCTGTTTTTTATTCCCAGCCAAGGAAAAGCTTCCAGCTGCAGTCTTCTGTCTGCATTACCCTAGCTGGTTATCAAAAATATGGAGGACCCCACATTGTTTTTTTAAAGTTAATATTTATTTAGTGGTTAAATACAAGGCTGAAAACGATTTAGCGCCACATGAAAGGCATTAAGGAGTGCAAGCTTAAAATATGTAGGGGGGAACATTATTTAGCTGTTGTATCTCTATCTATTCTTTCCATCTATCTATCTATCAAACTATTCTATCTATTATCATTTATCATTTATCTATCTTTGCATATCTTTTACTCATAAAAAACATTCATTTCAGGGACATGCATTTTTCTGCAGTACATGTCACACGGATGTCATAAGGCCACGTTACACACACAGATATCTGTTCAGATATTGGTCACAGATCTCTGGTTGCAGTGAAATCATGGACACATTGTTCCATTTTGTGGCTGTGTACAAATGTAACAATGTGTCCATGATTTCACTGCAACCGGAGATCTGTGACCAATATATCTGTGTGTGTAACGTGGCCTATAAGGATATTACACATGTATAGCACACAGATAACACACATGGACAAACAAATGGCCATACGGATGGTCAAAATGGACCGTGCAACATGTGTGCTTTTTAAACGGATAAGTGGAGAAGGCCTAAATCATATGTTGTTGCTAGTGTGCAGTCACTCTCTGATTATGCCACCCTTCGACTGTGCAGCATGATTCGACTGACAGGTTCACTTTAATATCATGTTCCTCTCTAATTACTGCCGATAACTGGGAAAACTGCCTTACTGCCTCCATGCACATGTGTCTGCTTGGTATATGAATTCCAGGGAGAGATTATATGGACCATATGAGTATACACTGTGTTGGAAATTATTAGGCTTGTGAGTATTTTGAATATGTCATCATTTTTAAGGATATTTTCCAACTTCAAGCTGTATAAACTTGCATGCTTACTGGATGAAGCACATCAGGTGATGAACATTTGCATAATGAAGGAGGTTGTGTTGTAAAGAATGATATCAACACCCTTTATCAAGTTATGCAGAATCATTAGGCAGCTTGCTTTCCTCAGGCAAAATGGGCCATAAAAAGAGATTTAATTGATTCTGAAAAGTAAAAAATACGTTTAAATTTCAAGAAATATCTGAAGACAGAATTTCTTAAAGTTTTATGGACTGATAAGATGGTAGTGACTCTTGACAGACCAGATGGAATTGCCCATGGCTAGATCGATAGCTTGCACAGACCTTCACTTGATGCCAGCAAGATGGAGATGGCATAGTGCTATCTATTTTAATTCCTTATAAAGCACCATTACCATTATTTCACAGCACTTTTCTGACATCATCATTGTTCCTCACAATCTGAATTGTGTATCAGTATGCCTTTGGAGTGTGGGAGGATAACCACGCACACACACACAGCTAGCGTTAGGTTGAAGATGGACTTAAAATCAACTTCTAAATCTCCTGCAAGATTTCAGAGGATGCATTTTTTCAAGCGGAAGTAATTGAAAAAGTCTGCATCTTTCAAGAAAACCATGATTTTAATGCAGTACAATGTTCCGTCAAAGTACTCTATTCGAGACTTGACGTTTCAACTTCTGAGTCTTGCTTAGGCGTGGTCAGCTTTCAGCCTTCTTTACCTCTGCCATGTTCTTTTTGGTAGGCCCTTTTCATATCTGCCTATTGGCTGCATTTGGTTACACTTGCTAAAACCCATTGCAAACGCAATGCAAAATGCATGTCATTGTCAGGAAACACAAAACGCATGTGTTTTTGCAAATGCAGCCCAAAATTTGCATACAATATTAGCGCATGCATTTTGCGTTTCCTGAAAATGACGTGCATTTTGTATTGAAACCAATGGGTGCATTTTTGGATGTGTTTCAATTGCGTTGTTCCGTAAAAACGTAATGGAGACACAAACACAGCCAAACGCAGCCCGTAGGCAGATGTGAACTGGCTCGTAGTGATATAGTGAATTAGTTGTTGTATTTAAAGTGAGCTTTTGGTGAGTTTTTAATGTTGCAGAATTTCTGATCCTTTTCTGCATCTATTATTTAATTTAGGCTGCTCACATTTTTCATTGAATTTATGTTTTTTAACATGTGTTTTTATCCTGTTTTTGATGCTACTTTTTTGCCTGTCTGTAGGATTGTCACCAAAACAGCACCACCTCTAAGACATTGTCTAAATTACAGTTAAATTGGAATGTGAAGAAGCCCTTAAGTCTGGTTGATCAGTCAAAGAAAACAGCGCCACCTGTTGGACATCTGTGATAGGGAGCCCATACTCTGTCTGGGACACTGTCCATAGCTTAGGCATTATCGCCTGCTCCTGAGTCTGCTCCTTCATACCCTTGGGGCAGACCCATTCTGCTGTTGCCACGCTCCTCAGCATGCATGGGGAAAGAGATGTCACACAGGAATTAATGAGACAGCACACAATGAGGGGACAGAGAGTGCACAATGGGGTTACAGAGAGCACACAAGAGGAGAGGCAGCACAAGGGGAAAGAGAGCGCATAAGGGGAAGAGGTAGCACAAAGGGAGGGAGAGGATGGGGAGAGACAGCACATGGGGAGAGAGAGCACACAAAGGGAAGACAGAGTGCACAGGGGGATAGACTGCACAAGGGGAGAGAGAGAGCGCACTGGAGAAGAGACAGCATGTGGGGAAGAGACAGCACAAGGGGAAAGAGAGGGTACCGGGGGAAGATAGTGCACAGGGGGATAGTGAGCAGCACCCCCTGCCAAAACACGGTCAATCCTTACAGCAGCGGGCTCCACCCACCCATCTTAGTGGAGCTGCAATTAGTAGCCAGAGTACTTTTCTTACCACAGCAGATTCAGGTCTGGAGACCATTACACTCAGTGCTGTGCAGCTTTGACCAGGTTATAAATGAAGGCATCATGACCAGCCCCAATCACTAGCAACCTCCTTTCTCACAGAGGGAGTGACAACTGGTTGTCCTGCAAACAAAATGGGACTCCTATAGGGCGCTGTTCACAAAGGTTTGCATAGTGCATGCCCAGCCTCTTACATTAACCCCTATCTCAGAAGGTGGGCTGTTATGGCATTCAACACTACTACCTGCTGTAACAACTGCACCCATATGGCCCAGCTACACACAGCAACAAAAAGAGTGCAGAAAAAAACCACAATGACAGGTGCTGAAATTGTGGAAATTTAGTTTTTAACATACAACAAATTGTGGGGTATTGGTTTGTCTTTTGGTCCAAAATACTTAAGCTTGTGAGCCACTACACGGCTCCCCACATGTCACAAGTCCTATCCACTACATTCTTATCTAAAGTGAGCCAAGGACACAAATAGAAAATTAGTAGCCAGAGTAGTTGGACGCCTTCTAGAATTGCCCAATGTGATAGAATCGGTCCCCTGTCTAGTACTTTAGATAAAACTGCTTTGTTTTTGATAGTATCTGCTTTTTGGCAAAATGTATTTTTTTTGCACATTTCCACTGCATAAACATTCTATAAGAATGCAAGTGTATATTTACCACTGGATTTTCTGGTCTAATGCAAATCAATGGGAAAATATGCACAAAAATCTCTGGGTACTTACTAGAAAAATTGACATGCTGCTAATGTGAAACATGCACTGCAGATCAGTTTACACTGAGTAAAAAATAAGCACAGAGTACATGAGATTTCTTAAAATCATTTCCATTTTACAGGACCTGTAAGATGCTACATTTTTGATGCAGCAAAACTACTCAGCGTCAACAAACTCAACAATAACTCATTGTGGCAATGTTGCCCAGGATTGGGAAAAAACTGCAGATTAATTAAAAATTGTGCTACATTTGTCTACATTGTCTCTGGTGTTGCCTCAGGCTCATTCACGTCTTTGAAGCTGAGCTTCAATACCAGTCAATAGGTGTGGCACGTAATTTTATTTTTCCATCCAAAGAGGCCATGTTTATCTTTTCTTGGACAACCTATTAAACATTTTAAACTGGTTGACTACAAGGGTATGCAACGGTCGCAAGGGCTGGGTACTCGGACACTTTGTGGTACCAGTCTGTTCAGTAGACAGGGTGGCAACCCCAGAATCCGTGGCCCTGACCGAGCATGAAAAGGGGATATTTACTGGGAAAATAAAGCCTATTGTGACACTATCCGTGGTTTCTGATCAGAATGACCAGTGCTGCTTGTAGTGACCCCGGGGAATATTTGTTGTTCAAGCTAGGTGTATCCCTCTCCACAGACGGAGCGGGTCCCCTGGGTTTGGTATGAATGTTGATGTGGATGATGGTGGTAGTTGTTGATGCAGGGAGGCGCAGAATTAGTGAACAGGCACAGAGGTTGCAGTTCTTACCAGTCTCTTTACTTGTCATTGGTGCAGAGACAACCCAGCTGGGTAATGTGCTCTCCCATTGTGCAGCTTGGCCACCCCTCAGATAGTCTAGGTACCTGGGAGCAATGGCACCACACCTGTGGAGTAGGTGCAGTACCACTGTGGCGACCAAGACACGGGCGACACAGGTACATATATACATACACGAGAAAATGTAGCAAATATTCAAAGCACAGAAAAAAAAAAAAGGGACAACGGTAGTAAATGAGAAGAGGATGACTATGAAGAACATTGCTCTGACGTCATCTCACATTCAGGACTAAGATGGTACCTTACTGAATAGTTTATTCATAGTAGACATGGCTTTATGATGTTGTATATGACATAAGTAAAAGGATGAAGATCTTGTTGTTGCCATGCTGATATCTAGGAAATAAGAAGTCAATATAAATACCAAGGAGGACAACACAACCCATCCAACATGGTCGTCACTGAATGCAGGTTACATTTAGGGAGGGCTAGTTGTTACTGTATGCCTCTGCTTTAAAAAAATATGTCCCTAATCATAGTTCAGAGCACTCATGGCCAACTATGACCTGTGCTTTGTTCCAGATTTGAAACTTTATACAGAGGTACAAATATGCTTTTCCCCTTAAATTATTTTAGTAAAATTCCGTGCCCTGGACCCTCAGTGGCGGGGATTAGGGGGAATTGTGATGAGGATGGGGGTAGTAGTGTCATGACGCCACCTGTGGTTCCTGGTAACGGTGGAATCCAGCGCTGCGGCCGACCGCTGAGGTGATGGCGGTGCAGCTCAGTGTGGTACAGCTTCCCACAGGTGGAGCTTTACCTCAGGGTAGTGAGAGTGCATGAGGAGAGTTGTATTAGCAGCTTGCGGGGGACGGTGTGGGAAGCGGCAAGGAAGCAGACTCACACACACAATAGTCTTTGTTTCAGTACCTCTTTACTGATGTCCGGTAACAGGAACAGTTCAACAGGGAACCAGGTTCTCGGTGCAATTTGGGACTCTCACCTTGAGATTTGTGGGGCCTCCTCTGCTACTGTGTGTACGGTGATTTGGGGTAAGTCATGCCTATAGCTGAACTCACCGCTTCCTTCCCTCTCAGGGCTTTACTCTTTTACCGACAATGAGGGCCTTCTGTGGGGTCCCTATACTCCTCTTGGCTCCTGGTCCTGTGCTTGGTCAAGTTTGAGAGTCTCTATTAAGTTAGTACCTCAGGGGAATAGATCCTCCTGGTTTCTCCGGGCTTTTTCTGCTTCAGTGTTTCTCCTGCAGGGTCAGACTCCGGTATCCGGGTGAGCTAAAGGGATCCTAAATATGGTCCCTTGGCCTTTTTCCTTACTCCCCCACTGGCCTCCGTCCCTCTCTCTGTGGTGCTCCACAGCGGGTCAGTGTCCCTTGGTTCTGGGCCTTGCTTTGCCCAGCAACCGGGTCTTTCCATCACCTTCTCTAGGCTGTTCCACTGGACATCACTGTTCCCCTCACTGCTCAGAGCAGACTTATTGCTTAACTGACTCCTCCCCTCAGACCTGAATCTTTTATAGGGGATCTGACTTAAGGCAGCCAGTAGAGCTCCCCCTCCAGGTCTGGGATGGTAGATGTTGTGTGCTGTGGGTACCAAAGTGTAAATCCCCCTTTGCACTGGATGGGTCCTGTGGCAATCCAAAGCAGGGGTGCCACACATGAAAAATCATGCAGGCTGCAGTTTTCGGAGTGGCTCTGTTATCTGCAATCCGGTAACCGGATTGCTCAGGATGTGTAAGGCTAGGGTCACACTTAAATACAGAATTACATTCACCGCATCCAGATCCAGATGCGGTGAATGCAATTGTCTTCAAACAACCAGCAATCTGGGAACCGAATTGCTGAAGCCGCAATCCGGTAACCGGATTGCTCAGGATGTGTAATCCTGAGCAATCCGGTTACCGGATAGTTTGCTCATCCCTGCTGCTGCAGGGATGAGCAAACTGTACTGTTTGTGTGGAAACTATTTATTTTATTAATAAATGTTTGTATGCCCATAGATCTACTGTAAATGGCTTCAGGACCTCGGACAGCGCACATACTATATCAATAGCTATAGTATGCGTGCCACTCTCAGAGGAGCCTGGCGTTTTCATTCATGAAACTGTACAGCAGCTGTCAGGAGTCAGCTGCTGTAAATAACTGATTCCACCATTATATGCCAACCTGAGTGGGTGGAAGGTCTCTAGGGGGAGTGGGCACCCCCTAGAGACATTATACAAACATTTATTAATAAAATAAATAGTTTCCACACACACAGAACACTTTGCTCATCAGGGATGAGCAAACTATCCGGTAACCGGATTGCTCAGGATTGCACATCCTGAGCAATCCGGTTACTGGATTGCGGCTTCAGCAATCCGGTTCTTGGATTGCTGGTTGTTTGAAGACAATTGTGTTCACGGCATCGGGATATGGATGCGGTGAACGCAATTCTGTATTTAAGTGTGACCCTAGCCTTATACTACTTTATTAAGCATCCTACATTATATACTACATAACATTACGCCTTATACCATTAAACATACATTACATGTTGCAGGACAGCAGTATATTGTGACAGTGTGTTTGGTTTCTTAAAGTGCAGGAACACGGCCACCTCATTGAACAATCCTGGGCATCTGGTAAAAGTCCTTCACTTCTGAATGGATGTGGCTAGGAGCGTGGTCAAAATTGTCCACAGCACGGTGCGCGCTCCACAGCTTGTCTAATTTTCTGTTCTTCGAAGGTTAGGAGGTATGTATATACTGCTGGTTGAAAACTTTCCACATTCAGTAAATACAGAATCTCACTAGGGTTATGTATAACTTGCAAGAGAGCTTGGTAAGCAGGAAAGTCTGCAAAATTCCTTTACATCTGTGGTTAGTAATTTGTAAAAATATGTAGCATTATGTCAGTCTGTAGTTTTCAGGACAAGATGGGACATGGACATTTACAATAGAGGCACACCACTGGTTTACACATTGTAAATTTATGTCACCATGTCATCTATATATTTAGGAATTCATAGCTTTACATAGATTTATAAATAATGGGGGCAAAAATAACAAGAATGCAAAGAATCCACATGCAGAAGTGGGAGCAAAATATAAAATGTGTCATGTTGTCTGGATCTGGAACTCATTCTGCATAAATCAGGCTTTTTACCCTTGTTTCTGCCATTCTGTCTCCTCCTCCAGCCTACAGATGTGCAGTGCTGTCAAAAGATGCATTGTGTAAAGCATTGGGCCCCTGCCTCAGCTCGGCCATGTCACTGCTCTGCACTCAGGGTAATGCCATTGCACTGCTGGAACAGACCCTAACACCAATGGGTTGCTGCTTAGGAATACTGCTGGGGAAGAAACTCTTCCACTGTCCAGGTCAGTTCTGCCAGAACCATGAACTACTAATAAAGTAACATCATCATTAACAGCACAGCAGAACTTCACTCTTTGGGAATGTTTGTAGTGGGATTATTTAGCTGCAGTCCTACAAAAACCCACATGAAGAGTTGCTCAGCTCTGCTGCTTGTATGTATTTTCACAAATCCATTTCTAGTTTTATGTTTCCACATTCTTCATAAACCTGATTTTGTAGAGTTAATTGCTTTAAAGCCTTTCATCTTTAAGTGATTGTTAAGTGGTGTTTCTTGGAGAGAGCTGGATTCTTCCCATCTGCTGACCTCACTGTATCTTTTTCCCTTGTAGCATTAATACAGGATATTAGATACTCGGATACTTTGCCGGGGCTAACGTATTGTTCATTGATACATGTCGCATTGACTATAACTGATTGCAATTTCAATGAGGCTTACTTTTTTATGATGTTAAATGGTAAAGTTCTATTTCCAGGACATGTAACCATTGCTATTTAGGTAAATAGCATGTTATGTAACTAAATGGTGCACACCGTACTTATAAAACTGACATGTTATCTACATCTGATAAGCTGCTTTAAAGCGAACCTGTCACCCCCTCCAGACATCTAAAAATACCATAGCCCCCTACTGTAGCACTAAGGCTGCATTCTGACAAGGTGTCTATAGCATTTATGCTCCCTTGATTCACTGAAATAAAGAGTTATATAAAATCTGTTTCAAACCTGATCCAAGACCGGGAGGTGGGTTTTCAAATGTCTGTCTCCCTCGTCTGTGGTGTCAGTCATCCCTCTCTGCTCTCTGTGCACCGCCTCCGGGGCCATCTCCCTGCATTACAGAGCTTTGTCAGCTCTGCTACAACATAGAGCTACTGTTATAGGAGACCCCACAGTAGTAAATCTAGCAGGAGGATCCTAAGCAGACAAAGCATGCCTGCCACATAGCAGCCTTGAGCTGAGCTGTCAGCAGTGCAGCAGAGTTGAGTTTGTGCTTTAGATCAGGGGCTGAGGATGGAGCAATTCTGCTGGGTGCAAGAAACTGAAAGTGAAAACTGCTCAGCTCAAGGGCTGCTACGTAGCCGGCAGTATCCTCCTGCTAGATTTACTACTGTGGGGTCTCCTATAACAGCAGCTCTATGTTGTAGCAGAGCTGACAAAGCTCTGTAATGCAGGGAGATGGCCCTGGAGGAGGTGCACAGAGAGCAGAGAGGGATGACTGACACCACAGAGGAAGGAGACAGACACTTGAAAACCCGCCTCCCGGTCTTGGATCAGGTTTGAAACAGATTTTATATAAGTCTTTATTTCAGTGAATCAAGGGAGCATAAATGCTATAGACACCTTGTCAGAATGCAACCTTAGTGCTGCAGGAGGGGGCTATGGTATTTTTAGATGCCTGGAGGGGGTGACAGGTTCGCTTTAATCATTACATGTGTTTAGTAGTTTTCTCAGAACAACTTTTGATTTGGTGATAAAGAATATTGGGACCTAAAGGCTACTTTTACCTGCCATAATGGATTATTACATCCTATTCTTGACTATTGCATGCCCAGGGGCATAACTATTGTATAACAGGTGCAAGAGATACAATCGCACCGGGCCCTGGAGCCTAGGGGGCCCCAAAAGTCCCTTTGTACTGTAGAAAAAGACTAAGGGTCCGTGCCCACATAGTGGTTTAAAGTCGGTTTAGCAGCGAAAACCGCCGGCGGTTTAGCATAGGTTTTATTTAAATTTATGTAAATCCTTAGCAGCTTTAGGACTTACAAGTAACCCTATGTAATTTAGAAAACGCTGTGCACACATAGTGGGTTTATGTGAGCGGATCTGCCAGAGGTTGAGCGGTTTCCTAGCGGTTTAGGAGCATACAACATGTCAATTCTTCTCAGCGGTTTGTGATGGTTTCTGAGGCAGAAAATGAACAAAATCCCCCATAGAAAACCGCTTTTAAAACCGCCGGAAAAACCGACTGTAAAACGCTGTGCAAACGCTGAAAAAAACGCTGGGAAACTAGTGGAAAACAGCTGGAGACTTCAGAGCTCAGAACTCTAGGCTCCTGCAAATTTCCACCGGTTTACTGACGGTTTGAACGTCACTAAACCACTATGTGGGCACGTACCCTAATGCTATTAAAGAATTGCAATAATTGGGGGCCCCACTGGAGCTTTCACATCGGGGCCCATGAGCTCCAAGTCACACCACTGTGTATACTTTTAATGCCACATGCACATGTTCAATTTTCAGAGAGTTTTTACCTCAGTATTTGTAAGTCGAATCAAGGAATGACACAGCCAGGGAGAAAGTATATTAGAAACACGTCACCACTTATGTGTTTGTGCACTTGTGAGGTAAAAAGAACTCCCAAATACTCAATGTGTGCACATGCCATATGGCCTTCTCTTATAATGGCCTTACATTTTTGCTCTTTTGAATTTTATTGACCTCTCTTCTAGTTTGTGGCCTGTATTTGACCCGCCCAGGCCTGGGTACTCAGAGCTTGGGCACGGTGTCATGGGGACGCTATCACGCGTGGCTGCACCCGAGTCTGTGGTCCTGGGGTCAGTGACTTCTTAAAATACAGTTTCTATTAGGATAATTCGTGACGCCACCTGTAGTATCTGGTGAAGGATCACCAGCGCCGCCACAGTCCTCCAGAGGGCGATGGTATTGCGGCAAGGGTGGTATAGCTTCCTACAGGTGAAGCTGAGCCTCCGGGGCAGTGTTAACTGAAATGAAAGTTCAGTGATGGTAATGCAAAGACACGAAGGCAGTTTCACTCTCTCCGGGAACTTTACTGAAAACGAGCATCCGATGAATACACAGTTCACAATGCAGTAAGGATGGAATTCACAGGTAACGTTTTGGGTGGCTGTAAATGGATGCAAGGCAGTTTGGAGGTACCCCTGTTATGTCTTAGTTAATGAACCCGTGTCCTTTTAGCCCTGCCCAGGTAAGTCTCTTCTCAGTCCCGCTGAGGTAGTAATGGAGCTCCTCTCCCTCCCTGCTGCTTGGACCCCAACCTCTTTTGGAACCCGGTGGACCGCTCCGTGAGTGGCAGAGTGCTGTGGCTGATAAACCGGCCGCAGCAACCGGTTGATGGCTACGGTCGTGGACTCCGGCCTTTTCCTCGGAATCGGCTTTCCATGGTGGACTAGGGAAGCTCCCCGGAGTAGGGTCGCTCCGCACTGGGGTTCTCCCTTTCTCTCTCGGGCCCAGACTCACGTGTCAAGCACCCTCTCTCAAGGTCCCCTCAGGACCTCCTTTCATCTCCCACAACCTGTCCCCTCTATACATCTCCGACCTGGTCTCCCGATACCGCCCCTCACGCAATCTACACTCCTCTCAAGAACTCCTTCTCTTCTCCCTCCACATCTCCACCTCCCACAACCACATACCAGACTTCTCTCATGCATCCGCCATACTCTGGAACTCTCTTCCACACCACATCAGACACTTCCTACCCTGGGAAGCTTCAAGAAAAACCTGAAGACCCACCTCTTCCTTCAAGCCTATAACCCACACTAAGACCCAATCCGCTGCACCATTTCACCTTTCCTCCTCCTACTGTTTCCCACCCATCCCTTATAGACTGTGAGCCCTTGTGGACAGGATCTCTGCCCTAATGTACCTGTATGATTTATTCGTCGTTATTTATGTTCTAGTCCTTGTTCTGCCCTTACACATGTAAAGCGCCATGGAACCAATGGCGCTATATAAATAATAATAATAATAATAATAATAATGTTCCCTCAGGTCTAGTCTGTAACTCGCCTGTTCTGACCTCCTGACTCTCCTAACCCTCCCCGGGGAGCCGATCCCCGGATTGAGTGTAGGAGTGCTGAAATTGGGTCCCTCCTACCAACCCTGCATCCACTTACAGTTGGGGAAAATTACATCCCTTTTATGGGTGTAATACCCCGGTGCATCGCCTGACCAACGGGGTGTCACATATTCACCTTCTTTGCCTTGCCTGCATTTTAGTGAGCTATTCAATATATCAGGGCCTCATAGCACGGGATGGACAGGGCTTGCTGAAATCTGTCCTATATTTCTTATATTTCATATTTTACCCCGTGATATGAATTCACCTGCATTTTGAGGTAAAGTGTTGGGGAGTAACATATTCATAATGCAGCATAAAGATTGCATTATTCCCCTTCTAATAACAGTGACTCTGATGGAAATAAATTAGGGATTAAGATGACTTTAATGGTACCTTCACACGCCGTAATATCAGCTGGCAATACGAGGTGATCTAACATGCGCGTGCACGTTTTTCATGCTTGCCTCAGATCTCCGAAAGCGGTATTACACGCTGCAATCTTGCTCTGAAATACTGAAATAAAGGTGATGTGTCGCCCCGGAAATCGCCTCACCCACAGCGGAACCAATCCGGTCGAATTCCCTCGCTGCATCACATGCCGAAATTCCAAAGGCAATGTGGGCGTACATATTCAGCGGTGCGAGGAGATAGGCGTGCCACAGTGGTTTACACCGCGACCCATACGCACTCATTGGACAACGCAACAGCGTTACGATTTGTCAGCCTGCTCTGGAAGGCTGGCTAATACATGACGCAATTGAAGATGTGTGTGTTGCTGAACGGACAGCTCTTCAAATATGGCGCCCTGTCAACTGTCAGCCAATGGGAACACAGTAGCCAACACCAATCATCGCAGACGGGGCATAGACTACAGGAAATCCTAGGCAACGCTGTTTCCATCACTATTGCCCGTTCACATGCCACAACACGGAAATATTGCCTTCATGATTGCGTCTGATTTCAGAGCATTGCTCAGGAATCAGGCGACAGAAGAGAGGCGATTTATTGCCGCGAAATTCCCCAATCACACACCGCAACTGTGAGGCAATTTCACAGCGATTTGTTGGGTGACATATCACCTTTAAGATTCCCTGCCGAGATTGCGGCGTGTAAAGGTACCTTAATATAGTTCAGGTCTATACTATACATTCAGTAGGTCCTGTAGGGAGATTTATTACTTAAGACTGCAAAAATCATATATTGTAGCAAAAATGTTGTAACTATTGCCTACCAAATAGAGCAAATTCAGTAACAGTCAGTGATACGTGTAGGGACTATTGGGAGCTGGTGGTAGACCACAGCCTAGTTTAGGTCACTTTTTAAATACAATAATCTGTGCTTTTTTCTGCAGCACAATACTGTGGTGTCCTGCAGAGTCAGGCATCACAAATGTCTGGAAACTCTGATCCCAGCAAGGTCCTGTCACTGAGACACTGGCGGTTCTCAGCGGCACCACTCCGCTTACCCAGGGGGTCAGAGACATAAATGGAAGTGGATTTATCAGATGGTTGAGGGAGCTCGAGAAAGGACAGGCAGGATTACAGATTGTAACAAAAACCTTTTCTTTTACTGGGTCACTCGGTCAATCCTCACAACGCGTTTCGGCGGATATGTCCGTGTTCATCAGGTGAACTGATGAAGGTGGACCTATCCGCCAAAATGTGTTGTGAGGAGTGACCCAGAGACCTAGTAAAAGAAAAGGTTGACATGCCCACTAATGAAGCCAGTCACTTTCACCAAAACAGACGGTCAACACCCATTAACCTGGAAGTAGTAATGACCAAGTACCGTATTATTACTCATAACGAGTAGTTTTTAATGCTCACATATTCGTGCGAATAGAGAGTACAATGTAAGTTAATGAGTGATAGGCTCCACCCACACACGTCCGGCTATAAAACGTGTCTTTCCGGGATAGGGAGGAATGGTGGGCTTTTTTTTAAATTTTCACAGCATAAAACACCTTGCAGTGCCCCCAGAGAAAGACCTTAACATTCAATCTGCTCTCCCTGAGGTGCCTGCTCCCATTGTTTACTGAAGGGAGCTTTCAATTAATGTCAGATCGATAATGATCAACAAATCACACACAAGCACCAGCGATACTCACCCAGTAACAAGTATTGCGAATACTATACTATTCATGTGAGTAGCGAATAGTAGCGAACTAATACACTTGCTCATCCCTACCTGGAAGCAGGCTCAGCCATGTTATCAGCCTATTGTTGTAATGAGTGGGGGGACCAATATGACCACCTCAACTCCCAAAGTGCTACTGTGCATGAGTGGGTGTACCAATATGCTGGCCACGCATATTGTTGCAATCAGCGAGGGGACCAATATGGCCACCACTACACCTGGAGCGCTACTGTGCATGAGAGAGTGTGCCACTATGGCAGCCGGTTAGTTTATGGCGGTACTGCACATGAGCCTGGAAAGACTGTTTTTTTTTCCTGCAACCTGGCCAATCAATACATACCTATGGCCAGTGTCATGGATGGGTGGCTCGATTTCGGGGACAAACTTACAGACTTACAGACAGGATATAGCTTTTATTATCTTAGATATATGAAATTATGGGTGGCGAGGTCCCAAGGTCAGATAGACCCTTTCCAGTCATGGTAGAACCAGAAGGGAGACCCATTTTGATTTTAGTGCCCCCAACCCACTATTTGTCTTCCATTTGTTGCAGGAATTTCCTCTCACCTTATGTTCTTTATGTTTTTTTATTATTACTATAGTCATTCCGTGATTATTTTAACCACATAAATACTATACTGCTTTAAAGATGAGAAAAAAGGAGGCGCTCACCATTTGATGCTCTGTATTTTTTAATGTACCTTTTTGCCAGGTTACATTACAGCCAGGTACTGACCCGTTGAATCGGAATCACCGCAAAACGGTGTCGTTGTTGGCCTCCATCACCCCCTCCCTGGCTTTAATGTAACCTCGCAAAAAGGTACATTAAAAAATACAGAGCATCGAATGGTGAGTGCCTCCTTTTTTTCTCATCTTTAAAGCAGTATAAGAATGGACTTACAGGATTGTGCAACACCTAGCCCTAAATCGAGCCCTATGTGCGCAGGTCCCAGCGGCGTGGAGTGTGTATAAGGTCAAGAGTCGGTAGTGCCCAGATTATATCCTCGGACTTTACATAAATACTATGTTCGCCTATCACGTCTAGAATAGTCTTTCAGATTCATCCATGTACATAATCAGTGCACATGAATGGATCTTGAAAACGTATCCATGAATATCCGTATCCTAAACATATATTTAGAGAACATCTTCATTCATCCTGACTTTCCTGCATCTTCCCGGGAACAGGAACCTGAGGGACAATCCTACAATAAAGATCTGACTCTCATGAGTGTTTGCTCCATAGATGTCAGCTTCCTGTACAATTGTTCTCCTGCATAAATAAAGCCATTAGCTAATTTTCCTCCCACAATCTGTTGAGTCCTCGTCTCTGAAGTCTCTAAACTGCATCGATTCCATGTGCGGTTGCGTTTGCTCCTGTGGTGTGTTCTGGAATTTTTGTGCATTTCTCTCTTATTCTCGAGATTCTCCCCCCCGTCTCTCTGCGCTTTTATTTCTCTTATGTAATTCTATTTTTTTTCTACTGACGTGTTCCCACAGTAAACAAGGCTCACCTTTTCTCAACATAGATATCTCCATGGATACTGACAACCCCCCCACCTCATGTTCTTGAAATACCAGCCTTAAATAGATGGGATTTGGGACAGATATAGAAGTGCAAGCTGATAAGAAAATGACAATAATTCTCAAGAATACACTTTCTGCAGCAAAGCTTAACCCTTCTGGCACATGCCATATATCTAACAAAGGCATTGAGCTGTTTATTTCAGGGTATGTCTGGAAGGACTTGGGAATAGGATATTTTTCATTGTTACTATGTGTCAAATGATTGAAGGATTCCATGTAATTTTTCTCTACGATCTCCAGTGTCCTCTGCAGGTAGAGGATCCGTGGACAGCACCGACTCAGGTTTCCTGGCCGGCTGGACACACAGGCAAAGCTGCAGTCCTCAACGTCCAGAAGGATGTCCCGGTGTGGAAACAATGGCATCAGGCAAGTAAATATCTTGCATTTTTGTGTTTAATGGGTCTGCGAATGTATGCACTGTCATTATGGATTTTCTTATTGTAGTCCTCAATGTGTGTTTCTACATTCTGAGATATTACTAGCATTCTATACGTTATATGGCATTTATTACCATTACTAATACTTCTATTGTTGAAGGCACTACATATTTATCTTGCACTTAATTAACAAACATGTAGCCTACAAGTATTAGCATAAGTGAGCGCTGTTACAAATGTACTACAATATACATATTTGGAGTAAGAGCTTTGTTCACATGAGCTTGCAATCTATAATATAACACAATACAGTTAATAATTAATTCACTTAATAGTTTATGCCACTGAAATCCTAAAACAATTAATGAATATGTGCAGTTTATCGTGAATATCCCCCACCAGCCAAGCTCACATGGGTCCACGCTGAGAGCTGGAGTGCTCATATTGTGTTAGGGATAGACCGGGGGGAGGGAGTGGGATGTTCGAGTTAGCTGCAGTTAACTATGCATTTTCAGTATGCAAGTAGAAATAATCTTTATGCAATGATATATTTAAACAAAATTGGATATTTATTACTGTCTTAATATTAGACATCTAAAAATTACACCAGATTGGCAAAATATACAAAAATGTAACACAGTTTTCTTTTCCTTATGCCACTACTTGGTTGGCTTACCGTAGACCCATAGTTTGCTGAAATAACAAGCATTTAAACCACTTCCCTTTTGTTGTAACCTTGCTCCTTTTCTCTGCACATTTTTAAACATTGTCTGATGAGGTCAAAATGTGTCAAAAAATGCATAATACATCTGATGTATGAATGCTATTTTTTGATGCACATTATATTACACTTGGGCTCAAATATTCAGCATAAAACTTTTAGGCAGGCTGGTTATATCTCAAAAATTGGACATATATTTAAAACGCATATCTGTCTCGTTTCACAAAGATATAGTCTCCTTATGTATTTCTTTAATGACTATAAATATACTTCATGGCAGAGCTTATAGATGAAGCCTTTCTTATTCAAAAAGTAGTGTTGTCTTAGCAATCAGATTTATTGTTTCGGTGGTGATTGGACATTATATCACTTTCACTCACACAATCAAGTCAGTAATTTCTGTATAAGTAAGGGAACATAGATCAAGGATCTTGAACACTGTGAAATCTACCTACATTACATGTCATTTATAGCAGAGGTAAAAATGTTCTGGCAACTCTATACTGTCTCCTGCACCTTGGGCAAATATTCAGTTTGATGCTCCCTCCTATACACAGCTTAAGTCACCTGTTACTCAGAAGTCACATGTGGCTCGTGGGCCCATAATGTGTGGCTTGCAGCTGTCTTCCAACTTGGTGCATAAGCACCAGGTTTGGCAAACAGCAATGAAGAGCACGTCTCCAGATGGTGACTTTTGTGAGTAACCCCACATAGAAGAGCAAGTTTTAGTGGAGGTAAAGTAGGAACCCCTGGTATTAGTATACACCCAGTGTGGTTTCTGTGGAAAAGCTTTACCAATCATTATGCTGGTAATGGTGGCTCTGAATGTCACCACTGTATGGGGGGAGGAAGCTGAATGTGGCTCGCGACCCTCTCTCAGAGCTGAAGTTGCTCGCGACCGTCTTTCAGAGTTGAATGTTTCTCTCAAGGTCTGAAAGGTTGAGGACTTCTGCCTTAAGTGACCAGAGTAGTCATCATCTGACTGCTCACATGTGTTTTATGAACTTACAGTCAGATGCCAACTTGCTGCTCTTCCTAATTCTCAAAATGTTTCAATGTTCAGTAGAAAACCACATGTCGTGTGCTTCATTGAGAGAAGCAGGAAGAGAAGCTAGTTGGCACGTGACCATACGTATGAAAATTGAATATGAGTGGTCACATTATGAAGGCTAGAATCAGCAAAAACAGCCAAATCCTGAGAGTGAATATATGACACACAGTTAAGATTTGGCATACTACAGGGCTTAATATTATAATTCTTCCCAACATGAAAACAGATGTAGCAACCCTTAACTTGTGTCAGATAGCACAATACTTTATTAAGTCATAGCCATGCATCACTGTATCTGACTACTTATGGATTTTACATGTGTACATGATAAAAACCAATAACAGTAATGAATACAGCATCAAAACCACCAACAGTGCAGAATTGTAGCATAAAAACAACCATCAGTACAGGAATACATCACTAGAACTATCATCATTACAGAAATACATGACCAGAAATATCAACAATACAGGAATATACCATCACAACCACTATCAGCACAGCAATATATAACCAGAAGACCTAATGGTATCTTTACACGCCGCTACCGAAGGTTAGAAACCACCGGGTGTCGGAGACAATTGTAACTTGTACCTTCAAAACACTGCGAGGTAGCGACGTGTAAATCAGGTTGTTGCCACCGGTCACTGTCGACACCTGTTTCCCAGCCGTGCTCAAAAACAGGTTGGTTTAAACCCTATGGTAGCGGCGTGTAATCAAGGAACAAGAAGGTTTTTTCGTCACCTGGTGAACTCCCTGGGGCGTGACACAGCCTCCGGGATACCGCGCCCTATCAGCGATCATTGGTGGAAGCTCCTGCATTACGATTGGTTGTCCCTGCATAGGGCGGCATATTTAAGGAGATGACCAGTCACAATACACAATTGCAATATCATCATGTATTAGCCAGCCTTCCTGCGCTGGCTAGCCAATCATGATGTTATTGCTTTGTCCAATGACCGTACAAGCGTCTCGTAATCCACAACTCTGGCACGCCTATGTGTTGTCCCTGCTGCCCCAGGTCCTCCCATATTACCTTGTGGTAGCAGCATGTAAATGAGGGAAGGTGCTCTACAGAAGGTAACCTGCAGCACCCATCGGTGCTTCCAGAGATAGAAAAAACCTACTGTAGAGCACCTTGTAGCGGCGTGTAAATGCGGTATCAGGTACTGTTAGGAACCGTTGAAACGTGCACGTGCACGTGAGACACCCGGTTGTTTCTAACCTTCTGTAGCAGCGTGTAAAGGTACCATAAGAGTACAGAAACACATAACCAGAACCACCAATAGTACAGAAATACAGCATCACAACCAATAGCAGATGATGAATAAATCCGGAGTACAAGAATGCATTACCAGAACGCCCATCAATACATGAGTACATCACGAAGCTTAGTACAGTGAATAATTGCATTGACAAGTCAGCTCCATATCTAATTATATCACATGAACTTGTGGAGCCCACAGGGACGGGGTACTCGGTGCGGGAATGGGGTGCTGCTGGGGGATGTCACGACGGTCCTGGTCCGCACCGTGTCCCGGGCCCGCACAATAAAATGGGGGTTATTTACAGGGGATTTGTCAGTAGTGATGCCAACCACTATATGCGGTCAGTCATGGGGCCGCCGCTGCTGCAGAACCTTCGGGGATGATGGGATAGCAGCTTGGATGGAATAGTTCCAGTGGGTAGAACTGGGTTCCCCGGGGCAGTGGTAGAAGTAGTTAAAGTCTGTGAGGATGGTTTTTGATGCTGCAGGAGAGTAGAGGTAGCAGTAGAGATGATGAGAGTAGAGGCAATGGCAGTTTATGAGGGCAAGTGGGGCTTCAGCATAAGGATCACACACACTCACGGTTTCTGTTGTTTTCCAAGTCTTTACTTGCAGATGGTATAACACAGTATTGTCCATGGAGTCTGTACCGGGTTGCTCCCACCCCGACCGGGTCTTTGTCTTCCTACTTGTGCGCTGTGTGTGGCCCTGATGCTTGTAGCTGAACTGCTGGCCCTGTCTCTCCTCACAGGTACCAATCTGCTGGGCAACTTGAGTCCTCTGTGTCACTGACCCCTCCGTGTTGCTTTGCTATGGTACAATGAAGATGGTGGACCTTCACTATTCCGGTATTCACTGTCCTGTCTGTCTCAGGCACAGGCTCGGATGCGGTATCCGTCCTAAGCGCCTCTCCGGGGTTAAGTTTAGGGTAACTTCTTATCCCGGGGATGTTCCTCTATTACTCTGTCTCCTTTCCTCAGACCTCTCAGGACCTCCTCTCCTACTTGACTCTCCTCCAACCCTCAACTGAACTAACTGTCACTCCTACTCTGTGGTAAACAACTTTAGCTCCTCCCACTAGTGCAGGTGCCACCTAAGCTCCTCCCACTTTCTAGTGTAGTGTTGTGTGAGGAGTAAACCTGTGTTGATGTTTCTGTGGCACTTTAACCCTTGGGGTGCCACATTCCCCCTTAGTTAAAGACAGTACTCCGGGACTGTGGAACAATTATAGAAACAAACAATTAATACAATTAATATTTACAAAGACTTAAAAGTAAAAATTACAAAAATCACTAAAGTTTAAAAACAGTCCAAAAATTCAAAAAGTAGTCCTTCCGGGGATTTAGTCTTTTGCCTCCAGGGCTGATAAATATATACAAGAAAGTTTATAACACAACCAGTCCGTGGTAGTATGGTCAATAAAAAATAAAATAAAAGGAAAAGTTTGAAGAATATGCAAGAAGTTCATACAGGATAGTCTCTGTAGGTACTGGGCTTTTTAAACGTTGCACTAACTATGTACATTTCTCCACGGGCGTATCTGCTTAGGAGGCCTGGATTCTCTATACCACCCCCAGGCACTTTCTTTCCCTAACTTAATGTACATGGGGGTTAATCCAGTTCCTCCACCCTCTTGGACACTATCTACCGGGTTTAATTTATATTTACACAAACATATTTACATTTTACAGTTAATTTGACCTTTTTTTTTTTTTTTAATCCCTGTACCTAGCTGGTAACCGCCCTCTGGTACTACGCTGTGATCTGCGTAAAACGGGTATACTAGTTGCATGTAGCCTATTGGTGATGGTGGGGCATGTACCTACTTGTAGTGTTTGGTACTATAGAAGATGAAGATCTGACTGTAGGACTGGCAAGCTCACTGGGACCAGGAATCGATTCTTACTCTACGGGTTCTACTTCCAGTTCTTCAGGTCTTGGGACTACAACGGCTCCGTGATAATTTGGCCATGTTTTGCGGAAATCTCCTAGTACCGTATGAAATACTTCATCTTCTTTCTCTTGGACAGGTTAGACCTGAAGGGGTACTAGTACTTCTGGTGTCTTCAGGGTTTCAGGACACGGTTTGAGATGGTCTCTGGACACAAGTACTGAAGTTCTTCCTTTATCTTTGCTTATTAGACACATTTTAGCATTGTCTAGATTGGATGGTAAGACTGTGTATGGGATGGTTTCCCACTGATTATCCAATTTGTTAGTGCGTCTCTTTCTTTTGAGAACTTGCTCACCAGGTTGTAATGGAGTTGCTTGAGCACTTTGGTTATAGGTTCTCTCGTGTCTTGCTCTAGCTTGCTGAAGATTTTTCTCTACGCACTCTTGTACTAGGCGATACTGTTGCTGACGTAGGGTATCCCAATCGGATTCTTCAACTTCTGCGTCTGGTTTCACAATTCCCATATCTAAGTCAATTGGTAGCTTACCGGGTCTTGCACGCATAAGATAGGCTGGGGTGCAGTTTGTAGAACTCACTGGAACATGGTTGTATAAATCTACCAAATCAGTTAATTTATCTGGCCATTGATTTCTCTCAGACTCTGGTAATGTTTTCAGTAGGTCTATTACAATATGGTTCATCTTATCGCATAAGCCATTTGTTTGGGGATGGTACGCTGTTGTGCGGATCTTCTTACAGCCATACATATTGCAGAATTCTTGGAAAAGCTCTGATTCAAAGGCTGGACCTTGATTTGCAAGGACTTGTTCCGGGTAACCATGCGGTCTACACAAATGGGTCTGAAATGCTCTTGCTGCCGTCTTCGCTGTCAGGTCCTTGACGGGTACCACCACTAAGAAGCGTGAGTAATCGTCCACGATGGTTAAGGCATAGACATAGCCTGACCGGCTTGGTGACAACTTGACGTGGTCTATTGCAACTAACTCTAGTGGTTGCTTGGTTACTATGGACTGGAGTGGGGCTCTCTGTTGATATTTTCTTCTGAGGTTGCATGAGCCACATTTTCTACACCAATCTTCAATTGATTTTCTCATGCCAACTCAATAGAATCTCTCTCTTAGGAGCACTTCCAACTTCTTCCATCCGAATTGACCTGCACCGTCATGGTAGGCTTCTAAGACGATTTTGAAGTCTCGCTTGGGTACAATTATCTGCCAGACCAATTCATGCGTTTTGGGATTGGTATGCCTTCTGCAGAGCTTCCCTTGATACAGGAACAACTTGCCTCTCTCTTTCCAGAGTTGTTGGGTCTCTGCCGGGGCGTTCTGGTTAGGATACACACCTTGTTGTGTAAGCAGTTCTTTCACTAGCTTCACAGCTGGATCACTATCTTGGGTTTCAGCCCATCCATGGTGTGCTAACGGGTTAAGACTTGCCTGTTGTTCTCTTTGGTAGATGCCGGGTTGATACTTGTCTACCTTTGAATGATGAAAGGCCGGTAGTTCAATTTCTTCCAACTCTTCCGGTTCCTCTTCCACGTCTCTCAGGTGTGGCATCCGTGATAAGGCATCTGCGTTCCCGTTCTTGCGGCCTGCCCTATATTTGATGACAAAATTGTAGTTAGACAGCTGGGCTATCCATCGCTGCTCCAATGCACCTAATTTTGCTGTATCTAGGTGGGTCAACGGGTTGTTATCCGTGTAGATGGTGAATTCTGCAGCTGCCAGATAGTGCTTGAAACGTTCAGTTACAGCCCAAACTATTGCCAGTAGTTCTAACTTGAAGGAGCTGTAGTTCTCGGGATTTCTTTCTGTAGGGTGGAGCTTCCTACTTGCAAAGGCAATAACTCTTTCTTTGCCTCCTTGCATCTGCGACAACACTGCTCCCAGTCCCACGTTGCTGGCATCCGTATACAGAAAGAATGGTTGATGGTAATCTGGATATGCCAGGATCTCTTCTCCCGTCAGTGCACACTTCAGTTTGTTGAAGGAGTCTTCCTTCTCTTCACTCCACTGGAAAGGAGGATTACGAGTTGAAGACTTTCTTGATTGTCCTACCAGGATGTCTTGTAGAGGAGCTGCTAGCTTCGTGAATCCACTGATAAATCTTCTAGAATAGCCTACCAGGCCCAGAAATTGCCTCACTTCTTTCATGTTAGTAGGTCTTGGTCAATCCCTTATCACTGTGACTTTATCAGGATCTGGTGCTACTCCCTCTGAATTCACGACATGTCCCAGGTACTGTACTTTTGGTTTGAGAAGGTGACATTTAGATGGCTTGATTTTCATGCCATATTTGGACAAGGCTTCGAACACTTCTGCCAGGTCTTGTAGATGTTGCTCATACGTCTTGGAGTAAACTATGACGTCATCTTAGTACAGGAGGACAGTTTCAAAGTTCTTGTGTCCTAGGCAGCTCTCCATGAGGCGTTGGAAGGTCCCGGGTGCGTTGCAGAGTCCGAACGGCATACAATTGAACTCACAGAGGCCCATCGGCGTAGTAAACGCTGTCTTCTCCTTGTCGGCCTCAGCCACAGGAACCTGCCAGTACCCACAAGTCAGATCAAGGGTGGAAAAGTAGTTAGCAGATTTTAATGCAGCTAATGACTCCTCAATCCTAGGTAATGGGTATGCGTCCTTATGTGTGATGCGGTTAATCTGCAGGTAATCCACGCTCATGGTCCCATCCTTCTTTTTAACTAACACTAGAGGTGCTGCCCAGGGGCTACAACTGTCTCTTATTACCCCTGCAGATTTCATTTCTCTGAGCATGTCTTTGGTGGTTTGGTAGTGAGCGGGTGGTAATGGTCTATACCTCTCTTTTATAGGTTGATGGTTACCTGTGGGTATAGTGTGCTCTACCCCTTTGATTTGCCCAAAGTGTAACGGGTGTTTGCTGAATATCTGCTCATATTCTTTCACTACCTGGTATACTCCATGCTTTTGATGGGAAGGTGTAGAACTGGTACCCACATGTAGCTTTTGGCACCAATCCTCCAGCTTCTCCCTTGAGCCATAGTCATCCGCCTGACTTGATGTGTCCAAGGGCTCGATGGCTGTGATGTTGTTATTATCAACCGTGTACAACTTAGCCATGGTAGCATACTTTGGTAATGTGATCTCATCATCTCCACAGTTTAATAGGCGAAATGGCGCTCTTTCCCGGGTGTACCTCAACTACTCCTCTGGCTGTTATTATAGTAGGTCTACTGTCTGAGTACACGGGTTCTACCAGAGCTTGATAGTCTCGCCCTTTAATGCCTATTGCGGCTCTACACCAGACCAACATTTCAGTTTTGCGAGGTATTACAATGGGTATTGATCACTTACTCGTACCCTGCCAATTTCACCTCCGGATATTACTACCTGTTGTTTTAACATCAGAGCTTTTATTTCTTTGTGCAAAAGCATCTGCTGTCCGGTTCCGGCAGTCTCGGCAATCTGCTGCAAAACAGTAATTACCTCGGAAAAATATTTTTCACTTGCATTCATTCCTAGAAACATTACTGGTTCTTGATCTCGCCGGTCAACATCTATAATTATAATACCCTGGTTCTGCAATTCTACCTTTCCAATCTGAATGGTCATTTCTCTGAACCCAACCTGTGGTATTAATTGTCCATTACTAGCCCATACTTCCATGTTAAAGTCATTTGGAGCACTATCAATGTCTGAATCAGCCCAGTACCTTTTATATAGAACTTGTGGGATTGATGTTATCTGGGATCCGGTATCCAGCAAGGCATTAAAGGGAATGCCATTCAACACGATAGGGATCACCAGCTGTCCTCCCACGAATCTGTCGAACCAGGCTGAAGGACCTATAAAGTTCATACCTGAGGAGCGGCCTGCCTGCCCAGGGAATCTCCGTTTAAAGCACACTCTCGGGCAAAGTGACCTGGTTTCTGGCAACAGCGGCAAATGGGCTGTCCATCCGAATGATAGCGATCGCTGGGTCGTCCTCTTGCTGCTGGGTATCTCCTGGGCCTCATCCACGGTTCATCCTCTCTGATGGTCACCAACTTGATCTTGGGTGCAGGCTTTGACTCTCGCAGCTCCTTGATGACCTTGGCCATTGAGATGACGGTGTCTGTCAGGGCATCTAGCTTTTGATTGAGGGCTGCATTAGAGATATATTCCCCAGCCTCAGCAGCAGTTGCTGACATAGCAGATGTCGCTGATGCTATCGGTTGCTGAGGTGCTGCTGCAGGGAACTGTATAGATTGCAGATTCCGGGGCTCCTCTACCTGCTGCAGACGAATAGCTCTGTCTTTTAACTCAGCAAATGTCATTTTAGGATTCTGGATGAGCATCATACTCAGCTGTCCTCTGTGGGATGGGGATAAGAGACCCTCTATGAACTGGTCAATTAATATTCTGTCAGCTCCCGGGGCTAAGGCAGGTTCTGCTAGCTTAAATGCTTTGAGTGCTTCCTGCAGATTTAAGGCAAAGTCTCTGGCACTCTCTTCAGGCTTTTGTTGACATGCAAAGAACCTCATTTTAGCCCGGGTATCAGCAGTAGATTCAAATGCTGCTTTTAATCCAGCTATAAGATGCTCCACAGTGTCCTTATCTGTGTCCAGCCAGGATTCGACCTCCCGCTGTGCATTGCCTGTTAATTGTCCAATAATCATCCCTACACGTTGGGCTTCAGTGAGGGGGTACATCACATAGTAAGCTTTTATCTTGCTAATAAAATCATTAAGAGTGTTAGGCTCACCGGAGTATTGAGGCAGCCACATTGCCCCTGGAGTATACGGCATCAGGAGCGGCATAATAGGCGCTGCTCCTTGCGCCTCTGCACCTCTGCAGCTCCTTGATCCGGCACTAGATTCTCACCGGCTGCTCCGCCGCTGCTTGGCACCACTGGCTGCAACATCCTGCGCCCCCTTAGTTAAGGTCCGCCCTCCATCTTCCGCTTCCATCCGGATGTCTAACAAAAGTTCCGCTGCGCACCAGGGATTCTCTTCCCTCCCACATGACGTCAGAGCGGTGAGCGGTTTTTCTTCCGCGCGCGTCGCGCGCTCTGTAATGGCGGATTTTGAAATTTACAGTCTCTGTGGTGCAGTTACAATTCAGCTTGCCGCGCGCCCAGCAATGGCGGCAGATTTAAAACAGTCACTAATCACGGCACACAATGCCCGTTACCGGGCACGGTGAATCCTGTTCGTGACACCAGGCTGTGGAGCCCACTGGGACGGGGTACTCGGTGCCGGACTGGGGTGCTGCTGGGGGATGTCACGGCGGTCCTGGTCTGGACCGTGTCCCGGGCCCGCACAATAAAATGGGGGTTATTTACAGGGGATTTGTCAGTTGTGACGCCAACCACTATATGCGGTCAGTGATGGGGCCGCCGCTGCTGCAGAACCTCCGGGGATGATGGTATAGCAGCTTGGATGGAATAGTTCCAGTGGGTAGAACTGGGTTCCCCGGGGCAGTGGTAGAAGTAGTTAAAGTCTGTGAGGATGGTTTTTGATGCTGCAGGAGAGTAGAGGTAGCAGTAGAGATGATGAGAGTAGAGGCAATGGCAGTTTATGAGGGCAAGTGGGGCTTCAGCATAAGGATCACACACACTCACGGTTTCTGTTGTTTTCCAAGTCTTTACTTGCAGATGGTATAACACAGTATTGTCCATGGAGTCTGTATCGGGTTGCTCCCACCCTGACCGGGTCCTTGGCTTCCTACTTAAGCACTGTGTGTGGCCCTGCTGCTGCTTGAAGCTGAACTGCTGGCCCTGTCTCTCCTCACAGGTACCAAAACTTGAGTCCTCTGTGTCACTGATCCCTCCGTGTTGCTTTGCTATGGTACAGTGAAGATGGTGGACCTTCACTATTCCGGTATTCACTGTCCTGTCTGTCTCAGGCACAGGCTCGGATGCGGTATCCGTCCTAAGCGCCTCTCCGGGGTTAAGTTTAGGGTAACTTCTTATCCCAGGGATGTTCCTCTGTTACTCTGTCTCCTTTCCTCAGACCTCTCAGGACCTCCACTTCTACTTGACTCTCCTCCAACCCTCAACTGAACTAACTGTCACTCCTGCTCTGTGGTAAACAACTTTAGCTCCTCCCACTAGTGCAGGTGCCACCTAAGCTCCTCCCACTTTCTAGTGTAGTGTTGTGTGGGGAGTAAACCTGTGTTGATGTTTCTGTGGCACCTTAACCCTTGGGGTGCCACAAACTTACAACTCCCAGGATGTAATACCAGGGAGAGGAAAAGTGAATCTGGCAGCTAAGTAGAAAAGGGTTCTTTACAGTTAAAGCAGTCAGACTGTAGAATACCCTACCACAAGAAGTGGTAATGGTAGATATTATAACAGCATTTAAAAAAGGATTTGGTGCTTTTCTCACCAAAAAATTGAACTGTGATTTCTAATCTAGCAATAGGGAATGTGTAGCTTGTGGAAAAAGGTTGAAGTTGATTGACCTATGCCTTCTTTCAACCCACATGAGTATTTAAATATTTCCTTAACAGTGGTAAGCAATTAGTGGAAGTTTTTGTTAAAGGTACTGTTACACGGTACAACTTAACAACGATGTTGTTTGCAATCTCGGGAGCGTGCTGATTTTTATCACAGCTGTGTTAACATCGCTGGTGAGCTGTCACACATCTAGATATCGTGAACAACTCACCAACAATGTTGTGAGCAGGAATCGTTCGCAAACACCGTGAATGATCCCTGCTCACTAGTGTGAATGGGCGAAGTCGGCCGTGACAGCGCTATTGTGGTGTCACACCGAACGATGCCGCAGATTGTTTAAGTTGAAGTTGACAGGTTTTCCTGCATGCAGGAAAACCTGTCAATTCCGACTTGAACAACTATCGTTGTTGAATTGTACATTTACACGCAACGACGCAACAACGATGTCGTTTCAATATCCTTCCTGATATCACTTTTGAACGATGTCAGGAACGATGTTGAAAGGTGTAACGGGCCTTAACAGACATCATCAGATTGCAGTCCATATAGAAACCACAGTTCTCATGAGACAAGGTTAGTCTCATAAATTAACATTTACATTCAGGTACCTTATAGATGACATCATCTATCATTGGAGTTGTTCTCTTTCTTTTCTTCACCATCTATTCTAGACACCTTGATTAGTTTTCATATCTCCTCTCTGCAAACGTCCATCTTCTCAGGTCTTCTGCAGCACATCGCAACACTGTGCCCTTTATAAAAATACTACTATTATAATGCTTCTGAATACAAATATCTGCCTTATACTATACCCCTGAATAAATTATTGCCCTTCACTGTGCTTCTTGCACAAAATATAACCCTCTATATTGTCCCTTCTATAGTGAATGGCCTACATATGAAGGAGGCCTATAAAATATTACCTGCATATTGTCTACCTTTATGAACAGTGCCACTATCTACCATTATAATAATATAATCATAATAATCCCTTATTAGGTAATTCTCCCTTCTTAGCTTTAAGTGACACACTGTCCTCACCTATTATGACCCCTTTACACGCCGCTACGGAAAGGTAGAAACCGGCAGGTATCAGAGACAAGTTTACCTGATACCTTGTAAACACCGCGCAGTAGCGGCGTGTAATTCAGGTTGAAAGACAGGTATCCAAAGAGACAGGGAGGAACAACCTGAATTACATGCCGTTACTGCGCGGTGTTTACAAGGTATCAGGTACAATTGTCTCTGATACCTGCCGGTTTCTACCTTTCCGTAGCGGCGTGTAAAGGGGCCATTAACTATAACTGAAACACAATCCACCTTTATTACGTATAACTGCCTTAATGTTCACCCTAATTACCTATATCCACCACACTACAACTATTTTAAATGTCCTCCATCACACTTGCTGGCATTCTATACTGGGATATCTCTTCAAACTGTCTCTTCTATAATGCCCCCTTTTCAAATATCCTCTAATTGCTGTGCCCTCACACTGTCCTCCTATGCTGAAAGATACCACGTCCGCTCGCCGCAATGCGTTTTGCTGATACGGTATCCCTCAGCTGCGCGTCACTGCACGGAGCCGACAGGAAGTGACGATGCGAGTGCACGTGACTCTGTCTGCCTCCGATGACGTGCGGGGACGGGAGCAGCCTTGCGTGCCCGCCCACTGACAGATAATATCACTCCCTTCAGTGACGTCCTGCAAAGTAAGAGGGAGGGGTAGAACAGCCAGTAATGCTATAGAAGACACAGCCCACTAGTAGCTGAGGCCGAGGGAGACGCCCAGAAGTCGCAAGGCCTGTATTTTTACAAAGTGTATATTTCGATTTATGATTATCAATATTCTTAACAAAAGTATAGGTGGAACGGTCTAGGTAGGGTGCAGGGACATGTATTAACTGCTTATAGTCGTCATCTGAGGTGGTTGGTTCCCTTTAAGGTGCTGTCACACATAACGAGACCTCTAATGAGATCGCTGTAACGTCACAAATTTTGTGACGCAACAGCGATCCCGCTAACGATGTCGGTATGTGTGACACGCAACAACGATCTGGCCCCTGCTGTGAGATCGTTGATTGTTACACACTGGATCATTTCTACGTCGTTGCGCTCCCACTGGGAGCGCTACATCATTGTGTTTTACAGGGACAATGACCAACGATCTCAATGCTACGCTATGGAATGACAATTCCCAACGACCTCGGAATAATTCTGGATCGTTGGTGCGTCGTTTTTCACGTCGCTGGTGAGATACCTGTTTGACATCTTACCAGCGATGTGGAAAAACAACGCACCAGCGATCTCTGCACATCGTTATCATGATCGCTGGTGCGTCGTTATGTGTGACTGGGCCTTTAGGTTATGAGGCTGGGACACTGGAGTGGGTTGCTTAATACTAAATACCAGCTCTAATCTAGGAATTTTTACCTTAAGCACTTGCGCTTTCAGGAATTGATTCCCAGGGGCATTTCATACTATTCCTCCTCTCCATCCCTCTGTCTGTCAATCTCCTCCCTCCAAATCCATACCTTATCGACAATTTATTTGCAATTGATTGTTGACACTTCCCCTTGCTGTTCCTTTGTAATGAATACAAATTCATTCTTGCATGCAACACTTGTGTGGACATTGTGGTGGTGTTAATAAGAAATTATGGGCGATTGTACACTCCTTTTCTTTGGGTTCTATACCTTTAATTGAGTAGTCTGCCTTAATAATTATGATGTCCAAGGTTGGTTCTTCTCTGATTTTCTTAATCTGGTAAAGCTGAAGCACTAATTTCAAAGGCTGAAGAACATTTACCCCTGGGGGGGTATACATCTAAATGAGGAACAAAATTGTAGTAGTAGGCTTCATACACATCCAGAAAACTTCATGAAGGAGGGCATCATGTATACCCTGGAAAAATTAAGTATGAGTGCCACATGATGACCCTGTTGGTATAGTTGAAAAAAAAGAAGAAACCATGAACTATATTCCCTTTTTTTTGGGTGGGAAATGGTATATGGGGCTACACCCTAAAAAAAAGATAAATTTAAATTGGCTTTAGGTTGCTTTTGTCATCTGGTGGGGTTCAGAAGGCTAGGCCAATCCAGGTATTGTTCATTTTGATAAAAGTCAGACTGTAAGCATTTTTAGTTGACAGGCAGATGCCCTTATGGGTACCTTTACACGCCGCAACCGCGGTGAGAAATATTGACGGCGATATGTTGCCCTGCGACAATCGCCGTCAAAATCCCTCCAAATTGCGGCGTGTATTTGGGGAACTTGGCGGCGATCTATTGCCTCGCCATGGTCGCCTGATTTCTAAGCACTGTACTGTATCAATTATCCTCCGGCTGCACTAAAAACCTGCTTTGACAAAACAACTGGCAGCAGATCAGGTCGGCACCTCTTAGGGTATGTGCACACTGGTGGGCGGGTTTGTGTCGTCGGCGGCTGGGCGGACCCGCCAGGAAGCTCTGGAGCCGTCCACCGGCATCCTGGCGGGTATGTGCCGCGGCTGTGCCTCGGGTTTGCGGCGGGTGCACAGCGGGTTAGCGGCGGCGGTTCTGCAGCGGCTGGAAGCAGTACATGATTCTGCTTGCAGCCGCTGCAGAACCGGCCGGTTTATAGAACATGCACAATCGTTGCTAACCCGCTGGGAACCCAGCGGGTTAGCAACAGATGAGCATGTGTAAATCGCCGCTGTGTGCACAGCGGGTGTCGGTTTACATAGGTTTTAATGTTAATCCAAAAGCCGCTTTTGGATTAACATAAATTTACATAAAACTTATGTAAACCGACCGGCGGTTTACACAGCTAAACCGACCCTAACCCGACCAGTGTGCACATACCCTTAAGGTACCTTTACACGCCGCTACAGAAGGTTAGAAACAACCGGGTGTCTCACGTGCACGAGCACGTTCCAACGGTTGCTAACGGTACCCGATACTGAATTTACACGCTGCTACAAGGTTCTCTACAGAAGGTTTTTTCTATCCCTTGAAGCACCGACGGGTGCCGCAGGTTACCTTCTGTAGAGCACCTTCCCTGATTTACACGCCGCTACCACAAGGGAATATGGGCGGATCTGGGGCAGCAGGGACAACACATAGGCGTGCCAGAGTTGTTGACTACGAGACGCTCGTACGGTGATTGGACAAAGGAATAACATCATGATTGGCCAGCCAGCGCAGGAAGGCTGGCTAATACATGATGCTATTGCAATTGTGTAGTGTGACTGGTCATCTCCTTAAATATGCCGCCCTATGCAGGGACAACCAATCGTAACGCAGGAGCTTCCACCAATGATCGCTGATGGGGCGCGGTATCCCGGAGGCTATGTCACGCCCCAGGAGTTCATTAGGTGTCAAATATACCTTCCTGTTCCTCGATTACACGCCGCTACCATAGGGTTTAAACCTATCTGTTTTTGAGCACTGCTGAAAGACAGGTGTCGACAGTGACCGGTTGCAACAACCTGAATTACACGCCGCTACCTCGCGGTGTTTTGACGGTACAAGATACAATTGTCTCCGACACCCGGTGGTTTCTAACCTTCTGTAGCGGCGTGTAGCGGCGGTACCTTAAGGCATAGAGCAGAGGTCCACAATCTTTCTAACCTTGAGAGCCATAGGCTAGGGTCACACATAAGCCCTGGATCCGTTATTGGCATCAGTTTTTTAACTTTATTTTTCTAAGTCCAAAAACTGATGCTAAAAATGGATGCTGGGATCAAGTGTGACTTGTTAACAAAAGCTATTTGTTTTTTTTTACTTGACCCATAAAATGCTGCAAGTAACGTTTTTGGGTGCAGTAAGAAAAGGGATCAATTCTTTTTAACATGGGGCCCTATAGGAAAATGTATCGTTTTTTTGGTGCAGTAAAAAAACTGATCCATTTTTTTAACAAGGGGGCCCTACAGGAAAACTGATCCGTTTTTTTGGTGCAGTAAAAAAGCTGATTTGTTTTTGCTAGCATTTTTTGGCAAAAATTGGCAAAGTCCAAAAAATGCACAGCTGCACAGGAGGCTCAAAAATTTGTTATTGAAACCAGTGGAAAAAACTGATTGGCTTGTGCAACCCTAGCCATACTCAGCAATAAGAAAAGATTGCAAGTCATATCCAACTTCCACCTCCTCACAGTAGTGACACACAGAGCACCCCATTAATGGTATAATGACAGCTAAAGCTTTTCAACAGAAATCACAATGAGGCACTTTACCAAGATCCGGGGGTTCCTACCTTACCCCATTCAGATCTGCTCTACATTTTGGAGTTACTCCCAAAAGTCATTATCTGGAGACCTAATTTTCAAAGCTGTTTACTAGGCCTGGTGCTTATTCACCAAGCTGGAATACAGCCACTGGTCACACATCATGGCCCTGTGAGCCATGTGTGGGCCCCAAGCTATAGGTTGGAGACCCCTGGTATTGAGGAGCAGTTCTTCCCACATGTCGAGCTTGGATACTCAATAATTGTACGACACAGTGGAATTACGGATTATGCTGGTACACTCAGCTAGGTACTTGTTCGCCATCATCCAAAATGTTTCCCTCATTGTCAGACTACCTCATGCATCAGGGCCTTTAAAGCTCATAGGGTTGAATGAAATTGTCACTGACCTTTGATAGTGCTCCCTTGAATTTGTTTTTGTGTGTCTTCATTGTCTCTCCTCTTTAGCTACATAAGGAACAATGACCCTTGCCGCCAGCATTGTCAGATGGAATTTTTGTACTAATTATTCAACTAGGGCCTAATGACATTGCAACATTTTACTTGCCCTCTCAGCCACAGGAAGGAGAGATTGAAAATCATTATTATTATTACTTTTATTATTTATTTATATATCGCCATTAGATTCCATGGCGCTTTACACATGGAAAGGGCAGACGAGGACAAGTACAATCAATGTGGACAATCAAGTCATACAAATAAAAGAGGGGAGAGGACTCTGTCTGCGAGTGCTCACAGTCTAAGGTTAGGGTCACACTGATGTCGTGGATGTGTTTTTTCCATGCGTTTTTCACACTTGTCTTTTGTGAAAAATGAATGGAAAAACTCATCCATAGGCCCCAATGCAAAAATGCATGGCCAAAGTGCCATGTGTTTTTTGTATGGGTTTTTCAGCTCAGCACCAAAAAATGCATCATGCTGCATTTTTTGGTGCGTTTTTGGTGATTTTAAAAAACGTATGCGTTTTTATAACATGGGGCCCTATGGGAAACACATTCAAAAACGCATTTTTGCAGCCCAAAAATGCAGGCTGCCAAAAACATCCTCAAAAACGCAGCCAAGTGTGACCCTAGCCTAAAAGGGATGGGTGGGGATACAGTAGGAGGGGGTAGTGCCGAACATGAGACGGTGCGGTGGACAGGGTCTCCTTGCAGGTTGTAGGCTTGATAGAAGAGGTGGGTCTTCAGGTTTCTTTTGAAGGTTCCCAGGGTAGGTGAGTGTCTGATGTGTTGGGGCAGAGAGTTCCAGAGTATAGCGGATGCATGGGAGAAATCTTGTAGGCGGTTGTGAGAAGAAGAGATGAGAGGGGTGTAGAGGAGGAGCTCTTGAGACGATCGCAGGTTGCGTGAGAGTAGAGTAGAGACCATGTCAGAGATGTAGGGAGGGGACAGGTTGTGGATGGCTTTGTAAGTCATGGTTAGTGTTTTAAACCAGGATCTCTGGGAGGTGGGGAGACAGTATTGGGTTTCGCAGAAGGAGGAGACAGAGGAGTAGTGGGAGGACAGATTGATTAGTCGGGCAGCGTAGTTTAGGATAGATTGGAGAGGTGCAAGGAAGGTAGCGGGAAGACCGGTGAGCAGGAGGTTGCAGTAATCAAGACGAGAGATGATGAGAGCATGAATAAGTGTTTTAGCAGTGTCGTGGTCAAGGAAAGTGCGAATCCACGAAATGGTTTAGAGCTGGAGTTGGCCGGAGGTGGCGAGGGCCTGGATGTGGGGCTTGAAGGAGAGGGAAGAGTCGAGGATTACTACGAGGCACTTGGTGTGGGGGATTGAGGAGAGTGAGCAGTTGTTTACAAGGATAGATAGGTCGGGTAGTGGGGGAGTGCGGCATGGGGGAAGATGATGAACTCAGTTTTGTCCATGTTCAACTTAAGGAAATGGGCAGAGAAGAAGGATGAGATAGCGGACAGGCATTGTGGAATTTTGGATAGTAGGGAATTGATGTTGGGTCCAGACAGGTAGATTTGGGTGTCATCGGCATAGAGATGGTATTGGAGGCCATGGGACTCAATGAGTTGCCCTAGCCTGAGAGTGTAGATGGAGAAGAGTAATGGTCCAAGAACCGAACCTTGGGAACACCGACAGATAGGGGGTAGGACAAAGAGGAGGAGTGGGAGTGGGTGACGCTGAATGTCCAGTCCGTTAGGTATGAGGAGATCCAGGAGCTAGGTCAGTGATGCCAAGAGATTTTAGGATCTGAAGTAGAAGAGAATGGTCAACAGTGTCGAAGGCGGCAGATAGGTCGAAGAGGAAGACGGAGTAGTGTTGCTTACTCTTGGCAGTCAGTAGGTCATTGGTGACTTTGGTTAGGGCTGTTTCAGTGGAATGGAGGGGTCGGAAACCAGATTGTAGGCAGTCGAGGAGGGAACAGGAGGAGAGGTGGGAGGACAGTTCTGCATGGATGTGCTGTTCGAGTAGTTTTGAGGCAAAGGGGAGAAGAGATATGGTGCGGTAGTTAGAAACAGATGTTGGGTCGAGGGACGGTTTTTGAGGATGGGTGTCATCAAGGAGTGTTTGAAGGTTGAGGGGAAGATGCAGCTGATGGAAGGAGAGGTCAATGTAGGTGAGGGGTGAAGTTGTGGGAACAGTGGGTCAAAGCTGTCTCTGATTAAATCAATCTTATGCTTGAAGAAGGAGGCAAAGTCTTCAGCAGAGATAAGGGGAGAGGGAGGAGGTGCAGGCAGACGGAGTAAGGAATTGAACATTTTAAAAAGCTGTTGGGGATTGTGGGACAGGGAGGTTAATTGGGATGAGAAGAAGACTTGTTTGGCGGCAATGAGTGCCGCCTTGAAGACAGTGAGGGACTGTTTGAACAATGCGGAGTGCTCAGTGGAGTGAGATTTTTTTCTATCTCTTCTCGGCGACCCTGGAGGCCCATCTCAGGTTTTTGGTGAGGATGGTGTGCCAGGGTTGCATGTTTGTGCGAGGAGCGTTATATGTGAGGGGGGCGGCTGAGTCGAGGGCTGTAATTATTGTGGTATTATATAGGGTGGTGGCAGCGTCTGTGTCGCGTATGGAGGCTATGTCAGCGAGAGGGAGAAGGGATTCTGAGAATGAGTGTAGATCAATATGTTTTAGGTTTCTGCTAGGGTGATGGAGTTTGCAGGGTGGGGGTAGTGTAGTAGGGGAAGAGAGGGAGGAGAAAGTCACAAGATTGTGGTCAGACAGGGGGAGGGGTGAGTTTGTGAGGTTAGTGAGGGAGCAAAGGCGGGTGAAGATGAGGTCCAGCGTGTGGCCATCTTTGTGGGTGGCAGAGGAGGGTCATTGGGAGAGCCCAAAGGAAGTAGTCAGCGAAAGAAGTTTATAGGCAGTTGGGTGGGAGGTGTTAATGGGGATATTGAAATCACTCGTAATGATAGTGGGGATGTCTACAGAAAGAAGGTGAAGTAGCCAGGTGGTGAAATGGTGAAGGAAGGAGGTGATGTATTGAGGGGGGCAGTAGATGATGCTCAGCTGAAGGATACAGGGAGAGAAGATGCGGACAGAGTGGGCTTGAAAGAGAGTAGCAGAGGGAGGCAGTGGAATAGGGGTGAAAGAGAAGGTGTTGGACAGGAGTATACCGACACCTCCGCCATGTTTGTTGGAGGGGCAGGGGGTGTGAGAAAGACTGAATCCGCCATAAGAGAGTGCAACAGGGTAGGCCGTGTCGGAGGGGGTGAGCAAGGTCTCCGTGATGCCAAGGAATGAGAGTTTGTTAGAGATAAAGAGGTTGTGGATGAATGGGAGTTTGTTGCAGACCAAGTGGGCATTCCAAAGTGCGCCAGGTAGGGGGACTTGGGGAGCAGAGGCTGGAGGAATGGGTCTAAGGTTGTTAAGGTTATGAGGGTTAGTGATGGGTCGTGGGTGAGTGGTGGAGGCGAATGTGGGGAGGTGGAGGTGGGGGGGCAGGATTTGGGGAAATGTCTCCAGCAAGTAAGAGGAGCAGTGAAAAGGTTAGGAGGTGGGAGCAGGAGAGGTTATGAGACAGGCATGTCTGTTTGGAGACAGAGGATTGAAAGTGGAGGAACAGTTGAGAGGAGTGGGTGAGGTGGCTAGGTAGGATGGAGGGTGAGAGAAGAACTTCATTGCTGGGTGGAGGGATAGGCGGGGGTAGTAGGAAATGGAGGAGGATGGGAGTGAGAGTGAAAAGAAGCAGAAACATTGTAAACAGTGGGCAGGGGGTGAGAGGTAGCAGGGGTAAGAAGCAGCCAGGGATCAGATGCAGCGGGAGGGTGAGCTATAGTGATGGACAAGTGGTGACAAATGAGGTGCAGTCCGTGGATGAGATGCAGTCCAGGGTTAATATGCAGTCCGGGGGTGAGATGATGCATGCGGCTGGGGATGAGATGATGCGCGCGGCAGGGTATGAGATGACACGTGCGGCTAGGGATGAGATGATGCCGCCGGGGGTGAGATGTTGCAGCCAGGGGGTCAGAAGTAGCCAGGGGGTCAGATGCAGGCAGGGGATCAGATGCAGTCAGGGGGGTATGATGCAGCCAGGGGGGTCAGGTGCAGCCAGGGGGTCTGATACAGCCAGAGGGTCAGGTGCAGCCAGGTTCTCCTTGTATTGTGGGTAAAGAAGGGTAAACTATCAGTAATCAGTATTGGCCAAAATGTGTATAAAGCAATGTGAGCCGGATTCGCAACAGGGAAGACTTCCCTTTCCCTGTTAGGAAGATAATTTTCATCTCCTCCTCCAGCTCCTCTTCAGCTTATCCATGCTGAACAGACTGGATTAAGCTGATATGGGTAGTACCCTCTGTAGTGCATGTATCCATCTCTTGTTCCTCATCCAGCTCCTCTTCCTCAGCCTTTCTCTCCTCATTATCACCCAATCCATGCTGAGAAGATGAGATGAGGCTGGGTTGGGCAGTATCACGTTGAGTAATTTTCTTCTCCAACTTTACCTGTCCACATTCAAAGTTTCCTCATTAATAGTGAGTAGTGAGCATTTTTGTAAACACAGAACCAGGCTGCTTACACTGATTATAGGGTCATTGCCACTCACCATCTTGGTTGATTCCTCAAATTTTTGTAGAAACACACAGATGTCCGACATCCATGACCACTCATCGATTCTTATGTGCAGAGGCTGATCGGAATATCGATGGCAATGTTTGCTGTGCATAAAGCCTTGCCAATAGTCATAATGTAGAGTTCCAACATGAGGGTTTGTCATGAGCTTTCACTTGCAAGTGCTGCTACACCACTGCCAGACAAAATATACATACAAAATGAGAGAGGGGTTTGAAGAAATGACCCTGTACTATCCCTATATCAGACTGCCTAACAGCAGAAATTGCATCCAAAAAGGTGAACTGATTGGGGCTCCTCGTTGACTGATCCTACAGACCCTATGAATAGGTTAGTAATTCATGGGAAGATTCAGTTCAAACAAACACACTAACAATGTGTTAACTAACTCATGCCAGAAATTGTGTAACTGATGTAAGTACAATCCCGTACTGAAAAAGGGGAGATATGTATACCAATACCACACAATAGAGTGGTATATTGCCCATCCAGGTATATCGCCCATCCTGGTATATGCCCCCATCCAGGTATAAGGCCCCATCCTGGTATATGCCCCCATCCTGTTCTCTTGGTGGCACTGCCAGCATGTAAGTGCACAGTCACAGTCATGCAATGAGCTCCACATGCTAACAGCTGCTGGGATGAGAACAGGACTTGGTGATGGACCGTGAGCATGATCATCCATCCACTGCCAGCTTCTGAGATATTTAGCACTTCCACGCAATGTGAGTGGAAAGCAGTGAATATTCACTGTCTTTAATTGTGGGCACACATGATTGGTTGTTCAAGTGGGCCTGCTGTTTAAGCTAATTTAATATGTGCCACTCTCCCTGCCCACCTCTCAGCTCTGGCTTCAGTGGTGAGAGGTGTTGGGTGAGGGAGAGAAGTGAATATTAAATAAGTTTAATCAGCGGGCCCATGTGGTCAATGTGAAGAGCTCTACAGCTTGCTCCTGCTGCTGATGACCGGCCCCTGCTCCAGTTACCGGTTATATCACCTATGTCCCCCACATCCACAGTCCCAACTGTATATATGGATTATAAGGTGCACTCCCACTTTCCCCCAAATTCAGGGGAGAAAAATGCGTCTTTTAGTCTGAAAAATATGGTATCTCCTGAAACACTAATTGCTGTTCCTCACCATTGTCTTCTTTTGATTGTGGCTGCTCAAATATTTCGGAAACACTACACTCTCATCTGCTTATGTCCTTCTTGAAATGTGTGGGGTGAGAGCCCAGAATCAGTAAATGGAAGTGTTAAGAGCTTCTCATAGTCACCAAGTGTGGGGACACTTGTCTTCTGGGACTCGCCATGGTGGGAGAAAGAAGGATCAGGGTGAGGATTATTTGGTCCAGACTCTTGGCTATTGAGACCGGACTGTGTGGAAGACAGGGTGGTGCTGGAAAACATACTGGAAGAATTACGTTCCATCTAACTGAACCCTGTACACACTGTTGTGGTTTAAAGAGGGGTGTCCTTTGCCCCCCTCACATAGTGGGACAGGAAACTACCGTAGGCATTTTGATGCGCATATTTGTTGTGCTCTCGCAGCAGGCACAGTTTTACCTGACCCATGGCCTCAGCCTCTGCGTTCACCATCAGCAGCTCGTTCACTACTCCGTCCCTTACCGCACACCTTGCACATTGAAAATTAAGTAGATACTATATATGCCTTCAAGCTTTCCAATATTATTAGGAAAAAGAACATATATAGCTCTGAAAAGGACTTTTAGTTTTAGGTTGCAGCAATATTATATATTGTAGCAGTATTATAGAATATAATATAGTCAATAAACCTCTCCTTATATGGCTGCTCTAATCCCAAACTAACCCTCTTCCAGCAGGTTTTACTAGAATAAAGGACAGTATATAGCCTTAAAAGGACTTTTGTTTTTAGGTTGCAGTGGTAGTACACCTAAAGAAGGACTGTAAGCCAATAAACTCTGTCTTTGCCAGGGGTCTCAAACTCCAGGCCTCGAGGGCCGCACACAGTGCAGGTTTTCAGGTTTTCCATAGCATTTGACAGTTGGTATTCAAATGAGCAACTGTCAACCTATAAGGAAATCCTGAAAACCTGCACTGTGTGCGGCCCTCAAGGCCTGGAGTTTGAGACCCCTGGTCTATGCACGTGATGTCACCCAAGGTCTCTCTCCTAGATTAACTCTCCCTGAACTGAAATGTGGTGAGCATCGCATCACTAGGTTTTATATAAGATCTGATGACGCGTTGCTGCTGGCCAATGAAACTAATGCCAGTAGCCAAAATGGCTATGGTATTTCCTGTGCATGCCACGTTATCCCCATATGTTGATTGGATGTAAAAAGCCACGTAACTTGCGTGGCGGGGACTTGAGCATGGTGTTCGAGCACCCGCGATACTCGATGAGTGATGAATGTACCCGAGTACCTTGATACTTGAGTATCGAGTATAGAGCAGTGGGGAGCATGAGAACAATCCCTGCCTAAATTATAAAAGACGGTAAAGTTTCTTGCTATCATACATTATGGGAGTGCTAATGATGTAATTAATTGACATACCTTTTGACATGACAAGGCCTGCTCATCTAAACCACTGTGTATACTATTATTGTGTATTTTTAACAGGGTATGTTACAACATGATGGTGCATGTGACTAATTCTCTGGCTCCAGTCACATGAATCCTTTGAAAAAAGCATCTGTATTATTTTATATGTGATATTTCCAGAGTATCAGTAGACCAGTTGGCAAGCATGAACATATCTTCATCTAAAATAGCTGTCGCCTTTAGAGGATATTCATGATGTTCACACTCTTCAAACTCAGTATAGAATGGATTCCTACAGGCTCCATTCAGATTAATAGGAAAATCATAAAAATGTCTGCAGCATATCTGCAAGCTACAATGAGAATCTGAGCATTTACCTCCGATATTTCCACACAAAATCGCTGGTAACATGGAAGAGAAGACAAAAAACATTGAACATAACGAAGTATACTTTGCTTCTAACCTCATTTACAACATATTAATCAGGTTGATAAGTAGGGAAATATTTGAGGAATTTCCTCGATTTGTTTGCATCCATTTAATATTGAGTGAAGAAACGCCACAAAAATCTGAACCACGGATATTTTTGCCGTCATTGTATTGTAGTGATAATGATATACGACAAGAACGGTTATTAATATACAGTGCTTTATTCTTCTTTCAAGCATGCATGATGTAATTACCAGGTAAGCATGTGTTAAAAAATCTGTAGTAAACCTTTTCAATGCACAGACTATAATGTGACAATGAGGAGCTATAAAATTACCGGTTTACTCTCAGACTGGAAAATGTAAGCAATGGTGGAGATTGAAGGCAGCTGCCGATGTTTGACCCAATATGACCTCGAAGATTTTTACTATAGTACAAAGAATAAGGCTAGGGTCACACTTAAATACAGAATTAAGTTCACTGCATCCAGATCCGGATGCGGTGAATGCAATTGTCTTCCGACATTCAGCAATCCGGGAACCAGATTGCTGAAGCCGCAATCCGGTAACCCGATTGCTCAGGATGTGTAATCCTGAGCAATCCGGTTACCGGATAGTTTGCTCATCCCTGCGGCAGCAAAGTGTTCTGTGCATTGTGTAAAGTATTTATTTTATTAATAAATGTTTGTATACTGTCTCTAGGGGGTGCCCACTCCCCCTAGAGACCTTCCACCCACTCAGGTGGGCATATAATGGTGGAATCAGTTATGTACAGCAGCTGACTCCTGACAGCTGCTGTACAGTTTTATGAATGAAAGCGCCGGGCTCCTCTGAGAGCGGCGCGCATACTATAACTATTGCTATAGTATATGCGCCGCTGTCTACGGTCCTGAAGCCTTATACAGTAGATCTATGGGCAGCGCTGCCTATAGATCTACTGTAAATGGCTTCAGGACCTCGGACAGCGGCGCACATACTATAGCAATAGCTATAGTATGCGCGCCGCTCTCAGAGGAGCCCGGCGCTTTCATTCATAAAACTGTACAGCAGCAGTCAGGAGGCAGCTGCTGTACATAACTGATTCAAGCATAATATGCCCATCTGAGTGGGTGCTAGGTCTCTAGGGGAGTGGGCACCCCCTAGAGACAGTATACAAACATTTATTAATAAAATTTACAGTTAACACACTGCACAGAACACTTTGCTTATCCCGGTGGCAGCCGGGATAAGCACAGTATATGCGGGAACCGCATTGCTCAGGATTACAAATCCTGAGCAATCTGGTTCCCGCATTGCAGATAACAGAACCGCTCCGAAAACTGCAGCCTGCATGATTTTTCACGCAGGCTGCAGAGCCAGAGACGGAAACCGGATTGCTTGTGAAGCAATCCGGTTTTTATCATAGTCTCCTATGAGGAGCGTTTCCTGATCCCGTTTTGAGCTTTTTAAAAGCTCAAAACCGGATTAGGTTTTTAAAAAAAAAGCAGGATGTGTGACCCTAGCCTAAGACAGGATCTGTAGAAATATTAGCATGTCTGATAATGTGAGCCCTCGCGGACAGGATCTTCTCCCCTATTGTATCTGTACGTTAGAATTGTCCACAGCCATTGTTACTTGTATTGTTACTATGTTAATTGTCCTAGTCTGCCCTCTTAACATGTAAAGCGCCATGGAATATTATGGCGCTATATATATAAATAATAATAATGTCTAATTCCACCATAAAAAGCAAAATAAGAGCAGAAAAGAAAAAAAACTAAAGGTATGTAGTTCTGATGTGATCAATGAAATATATGCCAATGCTGTTGTGCATTTTCCTCTCGAACCGCTTTTCTTCATTCTGTTGTTTCATTTACCCAGCTGTGAATGGACGATACTGCCTATACATGTAAAATTCAAAACTAAGCAGAATCACGAGTCCATATATCTATAATAAAATAAGAATTGTATTGTGAATAATCAAAAGCATATCATTATTCAGTCTAGAGAATAATCCTAGCAGCTGGAAATACTGCCACAAAATCAGTTATAATCTAGTTAGGAAGATGTATTACATGGTATTTGAAATGCTTATCAATAATTACATAATGTACAATCATAATGTGCTGATATACAATGCACAATTCTATTGAATCTAATGCAATCACCACCACACATAGATGAAAGGTGCAAGTGTCGTTGTTTAAACAAGGATAAAATCAATTGCATTAATTCATCAGTGCTAGTCTGCAACAACTCTCATGAATAATAAAAGAATTAATGATACATTGTTATGTTGTAGCAGAGCACAGTATAATGTTCCCCAAAGCAAGTTTCGCTTGTGTTGCTTCCTCAGGGGGTGCCTCACACATGTGTTCCCTGAGGAAGCAACATATACAAAATATTATATAATTGCACAGATCTTTGCTGTCTTAAAACATGTGAACAATTGTGTTGTTTTTATGTGTTATATATTGATACTGTAGTTGCATATATAGTGCTGTGCAAATTAATTGGGACAAAGCAAGTTTTTCTTGCATTAGTTTTACTATTTCTGATAAGTGTTTTATCAATTCTTGGTGCCGTTTTCCTTTTTCTTCCACATTTCCCTTTTTGTTTTGGAGAAAACAATCCAGTTTCATTGTGTGTGCGAATTATTCTTGAAACGGTAGATTTTCCAATACCGACGGTGGAAGCGATTTCTCTTACAGTCAGACTTGTATGTTCATTAAGAGTAATAATTCTAGACCTCTTCCGTGGAGTAACATCTATTTTTCCAGGCACGAATCACACTAAGAGAAAAAGTACACTAAACCACTCCTCACAGAAACAAGCTCTCAACTGAAGCTGAGGGGGCAGCTAGCTGTTATTTTCTGATTAAAACCAGTCAAACCACATTTTGTTACTCAAGGTTGTACACTCACACCTGTTCAAAGCAGTTAAAACTGGTTTGAATCACTGACTGGTAACCCCAAGCTACGATTTTACTTACAAAAATGCTTTGTCCCAATTAATTTGCACAGCACTGTATGACTTCATACTTATTTTTTGTGATGTATATGAATATGCAGGCAATTAAAATTTGTAAATATATATCTATTATATAATCACGAATGGGTTTTTTGCCCCTTTTGAGTCCGCTCACGCTGCGAGTCAGTGTCGTCATGTGGATACGCCCGAAGCATTGGCCGCGCAGCGGCCATTGCGAGCAGTTCTAAGGCGAATCGCTATGCCCGCGCAGCGGGCATGGCGAGTCGCCTTAGCAGCGCGAAGCATTGGCCGCGAAGCGGCCATTGCGAGTCAGAGACTCGCTCTTCTAGAATCCCGATGCATGTGCATCGGGCACCCAGCTAGTATATATATAACCAGAAAAAAGGAGCAGCACAAAAAGAGCACATTTAGTGCAAGCCTACCTTGGCAGCTTTCCCACCTGCCACAAATATCACCACAAAAATAGCAGGCAGCACTCCAGATTTCAATGCTTCAAAGACCTTTATTGGCCATATAGTGCAAAAAACAAAGTGAGCAACGTTTCAAACCGTCTGTGGTTCTTTCTCAAGCTTGAAGCTTGAAATCTGGAGTGTTGCCTGCTATTTTTGTGATGATATATATATATATAATATATATATAGCACAGCTCTTACATATGACAATTTTATTACTATTATTTGACTCTTTACTAGTGATGAGTGAGTACTGTAATATTCGTAATTGCTATACTCGTAATGAGTAATTCGTAATACTTGTGTATTCGTTCTAAATAGCGAGTACAATGTAAGTTAATGGGAAACACAACTCATTTTCTGCTGGAACCTACAAAGAGGTCTGGGAGGGCTGTAAAAAGGCTATGATGGCTGAAACCGTGCTCAAACTGCATGGGAACAGTAGACATACATGAGGTAGACCGTCTGTGTACTTTTCTGCCATACAGCTGTGACAGAACCTAGTGTAGATAGATAGATAGATAGATAGATAGATAGATAGATAGATAGATAGATAGATAGATACCAGTAAAAAACTGTAGGTAGGCGTAGCACCCTGGACTGTTTGATGTTCTGCTCTCACTTTTTTTCTAGATAGATAGATAGATAAATAGATAAAAGAACAGGTAGATTAAGCTTACCAGACTCCTGCTGCTGCTTCTGGAGCCGCTCAGTCTCCCACACTCCTGCAGAATCACTTCCAGGTCACTCAGTCTCCCTCTGAATCACTTCTGGACCGCCTATTAAGCTATTTGCCTATTCACTGCACAGTCAGGCAAACAGCCAATCACAGATGCTCACACTCTGTGAGCACCTCTGTGACTGTCACAACTGTATGGCAGAACAGTATACAGACAGTGTACATCATATCTGTATACTGTTCCCTTGCAGTTTGGACATGTTCTCATCCATCTCTGCCTTTTTACAGCCCCCCCAGACCTCATCGCTATTCGGTTAGAGCATCTTTTTTTTCTTTGGTTATACTGCGCCTGTTAATCACAGTAATGCCATTATCAAAGATGTATATGGCATTACTATGACTGGCAAACAATCCCAGCATGTTTATTGACTGAAAATCAGTCAGCAAACATTCTTTTCAGCTCACTCGAATATCACAAGTAAAATCCGAAAAACTCACCAAGTAACAAGTATCACGAATACTGTACTATTTGTGCGAATAGCGAATAGTAACGAGTATACTCACTCATCACTACTCTTTACCTTAACAAAAAATGGGTGATTGCACATTATGTAATTCTTGGTCAGGATGTCCCATATCATGCAATACATCTTCCCAACTAGATAATAACTCAGTTTTTGTGGCAGTTTTGCCAATTACTAGGATCATTCTCTTGAATGTATAATTATTAGTGATGAACGAGTAACCACATTTTGAATCTTTCTAAAGTTCCAGATATGAATCAATGTACTATAGGCATAGCAACTTAAATACCGTATACATTTAAAAAATAAGTGAAAGCACGAGTCCATAAAACTATAACAAAATAACAAATTTATTGGGGATACTTAAAGGCACAAAAATTAGTGATGAGTGAGCACTACCATGCTCGGGTGCTCTGTACTCCTAACGAGTAGTGATGTTCAGGTTCGGCGGACCTGGCAGGCCATTTTTTAAAGTCCGTGTTCGGGACCGGATTTGACCAAAACTTGAGTCCGAACCCCAAACCCGGACTTTAAAATTATGAAGTGGTGGCTGGGGGGCTGTAAGAAGAAACATCTGCTCATACTTACCAGAGTCCACGCACTTGTGTTTCCGGGATCACTCATTAAATTCCTGATTATTCAGTGGTGAAGGGAGCAAGCCAATCACAGATGCTGTCACAGAGAGTGGGTGTCTGTGATTGGCTGGCAGAGCCAGTGCAGTATCCTGGAAAACACCCATACATCCTAGCATCTACTCTTTACGATAGGTGCTAGAATGTATGGGATGTTTCCAGTATACTGCTGGGCTCTAACAACCAATCACAGACACCTACTCTCTGTAACAATGCCTGTGATTGGCTGTTGTGTGGACCCTGACCTGTTGACTGACATAACAGTGCAAAAATAAATAATATAAAGGATGTAGAGCTTCGCTGTATTTTTGATTCTAAGCGCAGATAAAGTGGACATAGTTATAAGGACCCCCAGGCTAAAGAATAGCAGCCTACAGTTGCCCAGAAATTGTCGCAGTCATTAAGGCCACGTCACACGCAACAATATTGTTGCCGATATCGTTCAAACGTCACATGTTCTGCCGGCTGATCGTTCATTGTTTGATTTGAGGACAGGACCTCAAATTTATCGTTGGTCGCCCGGTGGATACGCAGCATCGCTGCGTGTGACACAGGGAGACGACCGAAGGCAGCTCCCAGCGCCTCTCTGCAAGTGCTGGGAGCTGGTCTCCAAGGTAAACTGTGGGTAACTAGGCAGCGCGCGCTGCCTAGATACCCGATGTATACCATGGTTACCAGCCTTCTCCGCTCACCGGCTGGTATCCAAGGTACACAGCGGGTAACTAGGGACCCTAGTTACCCGCTGTGTACCTTGGATACCAGCCAGTGAGCGGAGAAGGCTGGTAACCATGGTATACATCGGGTATCTAGGCAGTGCACGTTGTGTAGATACCCGCAGTTAACCTTGGAAACCAGCCTGCTCCCGCTTACCGCAGACTGGCAGCGGGAGAAAGACATCGTGGAAACGATATATAAATCATTTCCACAATGTCTCTGGTCCATTGATTGCTGGTGAGTCTGCCTGTGTGACAGCTCACCAGCGATCTGAACGATATTGTTAGTGATCGCGCGTGCATGTGATCGTTAACAATATCGTTCTGCAAATTGATGCGTGTGACGTGGCCCTTAGAAGTTCCAATGCCTGGCGCTTTACCTGGCTCTTCCCGATGCCCTGGTGTGGTAGCAATAAGGGTGATAGAAGTCGTTAATGACAGCTGAGTATTGACAGCATGTCATTAAGCCCAGAATAATATTGTCAGGTCTATCAGACCCGTCCATTATCAATCCTGTGAGGAAATACCTAAAAAACAGACACAGAGAAAAATCCTTTACCTTAAATAAATCAGACAGACAATCCTCATTTTCCAATTTATTATTACCCAACACATAGCCCTTCGACGATAATCCACAACGATTGACATCTGCAGCCGGGTCACCTGATTTCACTGCTGTGGGGAGCCCTGAGTGACTCAGTGAGTGACGTCACTGCTCCGAGGGGCACTCAGTGTGATCACAGAGCCTGCAGGCAGAGGACTCTTTTGTTCCCTTGCTGCAGATTCCACACAATAAACCTCGAGGCTGTAGGTCAGAGAAGGGTGAGGTATGTAATGCTTCATATACCTGAGGAAGTCTATTTTATGACATATAGCCGAAACGCGTTGTTTTAATTATGCTTTTATGAACCTTGTGACTTTTATTGCTGTGAAGCTATTTCAAATAAATCTCCAAGAAAGAAAAAGGAGTCATGGCCGCTTTACACATCCCGATATCGTTGTCCAACTCCGATAAAAAGTCACGTGGTTCGTGCGTTGGCGCCGATATCATTCGTGTGTTGTGTGGTGTAAATGACCAATTTGATGCAAGAACGATGCCAAAACGATATCGGGGAAAAATTGTGCAGGCTCTCCAGCTGCCCGATATTGGATGGACGATCTGGCAGGATCGTTCTGTGTGACAGCCCAACACCTTGAAGCACAACTTCCCCTATTGACTCCCATGTTAAATGGTCGTTCCTGGGTCGCTCGTACAAGGGGGCGTATACATCGCAGTTGTGTTGCCTGCCGATATCTCCCTGTGTGACAGCTCCTATGCGATCTTGGATTACTGCCAAAAAAGTGCGCGCTCCCGTGCCGTTGTATGGGACGTGTAAAGCGGCCATCAGAGTCCTTATCATAAGGTCAATCTCCTTGGGGGCGCTCAATCATCTGGATACCTTGATTATTTGCTTGCTGCAGATTCTGCATGTAGCAGAGGTGAGTTAGCTTCGTGGGACAATCATTGTGGATTATTGTTGGAGGGGTATGTGTAGGTTAATGATAAATTGGAGGGTTCTCTGTCTGATTTATTTAAAATAAAGGATTTTTCCCTGTGATTGAGTTTTTTAACTATTAGTCTAAAATGACAAGTCTGCAGTAATACTATTATGAATCCTCACATCGCGTGAACTGTGCACTACAAGACTTTTTCAGTGTTAGAGTTGAGAATGGAGGTCAAGTGGTCGCAAGCATGAAATATGCACACCTCCGGCCAGAATCCAAGCAGATAGGCACAGCCTTGCTCAATACATTTGCTTTTAGACACCAGAGAATCCTTCCAGTGCACAGTGCGTGCAATGTGAGAATTCACCTATCTGTAATGACATAGAGTGACTGCAGACTTGTTATTTGAGATTGGGCAAACCCTTTAAGGAGAAACTTTACCCCATCAGCCCCTTGTAAAAGTATTATCATATGAAAAATAGATAAAATGTTGTAAATAAAAGCCTGTGACTTTAATATCCCACAATGTGGGATTTAATGTAAGGTCTAATGCTTTACCCCAGTATGAATAAGGGAATTTAGTAGTTTAAAATTTGTGAGATTGTCGTGATGCCTGTAATTGGACATCAGGAAAATATACTGGAAGTAGAGGGTGCTTGCGGTGTTAATACCATCTGCCCATTCACTCCAAAATGGCTGCAGGGAAAAGGAATTACAGATTGCTACAAACTTCATAGGAACTTTTTGTTTGTAGTCTTTGAGCCTGACTGACTGTGATAATTCCCGGTCATGGCGTAAAAATAGTTTCCACTTATTTTTCTGGAGATGACGTACAGGCAGTCAAGAACTATCAGCATGTTAGCAGTACAGAACGAGTGACAGAACAGGTTCCTTCCAGGATTTTATTGTATGCTGCATACAGAAAAGATGAAGTGCAAATATTTTCTGCCTGAATGGTAAATCTGAACATTTATGCCACCTGTTGTTATGAGAACATGTAATGAGGTCTTTGAGGATTGTCTAGCTTCTGTTCTTCCCGTTTGTCTATATTTAACAGAAATACCGTAATTAGGCTATTGTGAATGAAAACTTGATTGTAATGACAAATCTGATTAAAGGTATTATAGATAGAGACAAGCCCGACTCTAATATTTGACCTGTCATTTTAACACAATACCAATATAACCATTGTGCTGCATTAATGGCAAGTTCTACACCACTAACCCAGTAATAATGCCACGTGAGTGACCCCTTAAAAGAAGTAATCTTAAAACAATGCCCAGTGAGTACACCCTTTCAGAAAAATGAACTTGTTAAGTGTCCCTTAGGGTACCTTTACACGCCGCAATTTTTGGTGGGCATAGCAGGCAATCTAACGTGCGCGTGCACGTTTTTCATGGTTGCCTCAGATCACCGATGGCGCTTTTACACACCGCAATTTCGCCCTCAACCTAAGGCGATGTGTCGCCCCGGAAATCGCCTACCCCACAGCGGAACCAATCCAGTGGAGTTCCCTTGCACTTCACACGCCGCAATCCCCAAAGGAATGTGGGCGTACATGTTCAGCGCCGCGAGAACATAGGCGTGACAGACTGGTATATACCGCGCCCCAAAAACGCTGATTAGACAACGCAATAGCGTTATGATTGGGCAGCCTGCGCTGGAAGGCTGGCTAATACATGACGCCATTGCCATTGTGTGGTGGTAAATGGACAACTGTTCAAATATGGCGCAGTGTCAAGTGACAGCCAATGGAAACACAGTAGCCACCACCAATCATTGCAGACGGGGTGCGGACTCCAGCATGCTGTGGCACGCCTACGGGAAATCAATATGTGACGCAGATTCCATCACTATCGCCCGTTCATACGCCAAAAGTCGGGAATGTTGCCTTCATGATTGCCTCTGATTTTGGAGCAGTGTTGTGAAATCGGAACCAGGCACCACCTTTTTTATCGCCGCCAAATTCCCCAATTACACGCCACAATTGCGAGGCAATTTCACGGTGATGGTGCCGGGGCGACTTATCGCCGGTCAGATTCCTCGCTGTGGATGCGGCGTGTAAAGGTACCCTTACTGATGACTGCCCCTCCAAAAATAAGAATTCCAACTTGATGCCACCCCACCCACAAAAAATGAAAGTATATAATTGCCTAATCTGAGTGAGTAGATTAGCAGAGCACGCCAACACAGGCGGCACAATGCAATGATGCCTTTGCGTCACCTGTCCTGTGCCAGGACGCTGATATCTTGTGGACCGTTGGCCAACTGCATCCTGTGGCCTACAGGTTAGATAGTGGTGGGGCTCTACTGCTTTGTGTTCCTTCATAAGATGTTGCAGTTTATGTTACATACTGACACCAATGGAGCTCATAGTGACAATCCCCTAGAAATCCTGGACATACAGCCAAACGTCCAGAGCTTGTGTACCATTACTTTGTTTTGAACTTCTGTGCCCCTAGGAATTTTGCACCCTGGCAACAATCTGTGAGTCCCCACCCCCCTTTTCCACTGCAATACAGCCTCATTTGAATGAATCAATCAGCCTCCTTTAGATTTTTCTAGTTCTAGGCCAAGTATGCAGACTTCTGGGAAAAGGTGACTTTTCAGTCCATGGTCACAATTTTACAGCAGCATGAGGAAAGGTGGATGGCTATTATCTATTCCTTGCAGTCAATTTTAACTAGCGCATTAGGAGGAAACTACATCTTTGCCTCTATTTAAAGCAACACTTCTGCCTTTTTTTAAATATTTTCATGCTGTAGTGGTGCTTTAAATATAAGTCCACTGCCCACTTATACTACCTTGCTGGCATCTTCATCTATTTCCATCATCACCCCCATTGGTCTTTGAAAATGTGTGATCTGCTAGCAACTCCTGTGTTTCATGGAGGTCACAAATCAATGCACCTCTATGAGAGCCTTGTTTTTTCTCTCTACATTTGCATTGAACATTTGTGCCATAACCTCTGACTTCCAGCCCATCACAATTTACCTGAGTGGCACCGAAAAACTGTGAAAATGCAGGCAGGGTATTATAATACAGGTGGCACGGGGCTTACATTTAAAGCACCACTCCAGTGCTGGAACACCCAGTAAAAAAACAACTGGATTGGTGCTTTAAGTCTTGTCTTGCAAGAGTAGAATACTTCTACTTCAGCTGTACAGCATCTTCAGCTCAATGAAAGCTTATGATAATAAATAGTCTCACTGCACCTTATCAACTACATAATGATGAACACATGAGGGAATGGAAACTGTCTGGTGACAGATTCACTTTAAATGGTATCTGTCAGCAGTATCAAACCTCTTAAACCATATACATGAGCTTGTATGTCAAAAAGTTGAATAAAATTATGACTATGGGCAGTATGGTGGATCAGTGGTTAGCACTACCGCATTGCTGCACTGGAGTCCTGATTTCAATTCCCACCAAGGAGGACAGCTGCAAGGAGTTTGTATGTTCTCCCCGTGTTTGCATGGGTTTCCTCTGTGTACTCCGGTTTCCTCCCACACTTGAAGGACATACTGATAGGATGTTTAGTTTGCGAGCCTCAATGGGGACAGTGTTGCAAATGTATGTAAAGCACTATGGAATTAATAGTGCTATATGAATGAATAAATATTATTGTTATAACTTTACACTTCTGATCTAATTTATAATTCCAAAGAAATACACTTTTTCTTAATAAGTAAATTAGCTGTTAAGACCTGTGGGTAGGACCCAGATTTCCCTGAGAATATGCATCCAGAGCTTATTTTAAATAAAAATTGGCATTATTAGTGTGAGACATGAAATGACTGACAGTTTGCTCTCCTGATTTCACAGCAGAGCTGCTTGTGACTGTTGCTAACGTAGAACAGCAGAGCTGAGCTTTGTCTCCTTAGGCTGGAGGCACACTGTCATGCATCAAAAACAGAGCGTTTTTGATGCACGACAGTGATGCTAGTGTAATGCGTGTTTGTGGGTGTGTGTGGTGCGAGTGTGGTGCGTGTGGTGAGTGTGCCTGCATGTATTGATGTGAGTGTGCTGCAAGTGTGAGGTCTGAGTGCGTGTGTGCTGCGTGTAATATAGATGCTGTCCATGGTCCTGAAAGACTGCAGACAGCATTTGTCGGGAATAGAAACTCTTATTTTGTATTTCCCGCTACACCTAACAGCTATCATCTTGTACTGCTGTGACAGCAGCGGTACAAGATGTTTAGCTAATACAATGATGATGGGTGTAAAATAATGTATTCGGGGATATTTTAGCTATTAACCGCATCAGCATCCACTGCACTGCATGTGTGCGCAGAGGTTGCTGATGTGGCTCAAATCCCAGTGATGAAGGGGTTAATATGAAGCTAGTGTAGTGGCACCATGCATGTTGAGAGTGTCCTCACTCTCTGCAAACATGGTGTCATTACACCATGTGTGTGAAGGGGTTAATTGTTCAGTAAAATGGGTTAAAAGAACTGTCGGCTTTATAATTTCACTGCCGCTCTGTTACTGTCTATAGGGTGCTGTCCCCTCTGCATGGTGCTGAAGCCCTGTCTCGCCTTCAGCACCTGCACTGTTCAGCACCATGCAGAGGGGACAGCTCCCAATAGACAGTAACAGAGTGCCAGCTTTCTCAGTGAAATTCTAAAGCTGACAAGTTCTTTTAACCCATTTTACTGAACAATTAACCCCTTCACACACATGGTGTAATGACACCATGTTTGCAGAGAGTGAGGACACTCTGAACATACACGGTGCCACTACACCAGCTTCATATTAACCCCTTCATCACCGGAATTTGAGCCGCATCAGCAACCTCTGCGCACACATGCGTCGCAGAGGATGCTGATGGGGTTAATAGCTAAAATAACTCCGGAATACATTATTTTACACCCATCATCATTGTATTAGCTAAACATCTTGTATCGCTGCTGTCACAGCAGTACAAGATGATAGCTAACTGTACCGTCACTGCAGGGGAAATCTAAACACGGGTGCGAGTATTGCACCGTGTAGTGTATGGGTGCGAGTTTTTCTCGCCCCCCATACACTTCTATTGCCCTCTTGCGCGAGGGAATCGCGTGCAGTCGCAGCATGACTCACACTATGAGTTAGATGTGGGGGACTCGCACCAGTTTGCCCTGCTTGACAGGGCAACACTGGTCCAAGTGCAATGCGAGTTTCCCTCGCATTGCACTCGCGTGAGTTCCTCGCACCGTGTGCCTTCAGCCTAACAAACATATCCGCAGCTGCAGCTCTCAGAGTATAGCTGATAGTGTTGTTAACTTTTATTTAACTCTATGACTTTCATGTCCATATTAAATGCCACATCTTTAGTTTTTTCTGTGATTTGCAAATTTACTAAATTTCTCCATTTACTCCTATTTGTAAAAAGCAGCACTAGTTGAGGTTGATATATGAGTAAAAAATATCTATTGATCTCCTTTTAAAGATCATTAAGTATTAAACATATACCTAATTCAGAAGTCCTACATTTTGGTAAAAATGCTATTTTATTTCAGCTTGTATGAAGAGTTTCCATCCTTTCTGTCTCCATAGATGACCTGGAGGATTCAGAGCTAGTCTCTGTGGCTGAGGAGACCCAACTGGGGGAGGAAACTATCTATTTGGGAGTGGGAGAAGGATATATCACTGGTAATATCTGGCGTAAAACCAGACATGTTTTCCAGAGCCTTTGAAGGCTCGCTGTTGCTTAAACATTGTAAGATATAAGCAACAATGCTATAAATGGATTAGTCTAAACCTATTTTAATGTATAGACTTTTAAAGAAATGAATGAATGTTTAGTAGTGTAGTATCAAATCTACTCTAGACTACAGGTAAGTGCCTGTTACTGGTTATCAAATTATTAAGACATAATCATCCTGCAAGTAAATTCATCTTGAGAAAAAACAATCCATATCAATTGCAAACAATTTTTCATAACAACTACCATACTTATCACTAATCTGTTAATAAATGCTATTAATATGCTCAGAAATATGCACTATTTGTGTTACTGTATCCATTGTATGTGCCTCCATGTAGTTGAATCATTTCTACTTATCATAAGGAATAAATTATATAGTGTTTCTATACTATGATTCCCTGCTTTTATAAAACTCCTGTGATTTCACTCCCTGTCTATACAATTTATGATTGCTGTCTGCGTAATCTATAAAGTTTCTTATAAGATGCAGCTTCAGCCTGTTACCCTTCCCTTGTAAGGACCAACAGGTAGAAACTTATCACAAGCAGAAGGCAGGAGAGAAGGGTTGAAGCTACATCCCAAAAGAATACACGGAGACTCAGACGTACGAGTCAAACGAGAGCAGTTTTATATCATTGATCTATTACTGGCTGCCTTTTGTTAGGACTCATGAAAAAGCAAATACAGCTTGATGCAAATTAATCTTTGTATTGTTTTGTAAGCAGGCATAATAGAAAATCTATTCTGCTTTAAGGCAGCTATAAAAGAGAAGTAGAAATAATAAAAATTTTAGAAAGCACAGAAATAGCACATCAACTAAAACCGGTATAAACATGGCATATAACAGTTGATATACAATATTCTTTAATAATACACTATGCTGCACAATAAAAAAAACTGTTTGGATGCTGCTGGAATGGAGAAAAATGCTTTATATTTTAATGATTAAAGATTAGTAAAGCAAAATTAGATGTCACTTAAAATCTGTTATACAGCAGTATATTTTCCCTTTAAATATTAATATATGAAGCGCATAAGACACTTTTCTTTTACAATATTTCTGTTTCCCTAGTAACAATGACAAGATGCTGCATAGAAACTACAGTGGGTGAAATACATTTTGAACATGTCACCAATATTCTAAGTACAACATATTTCTAAAGGATCTATTGACATGAATTTGTTCCCGGATATCGGTAAAAACCCATCTAATACACAAATTCAAAGAAATCAAACAATAGATGTTCATACATTATTATGTGTAATAATAAGAAATGACGCAAGGAAAAAATATTGAACACATGCAAATCTATCTGAAAATCTGAAATCTATCTGTAATTAAAAAGCCATACTGCCACTTACTGAAAAATCACATCAGCTGGTTAATCTGCTGACCTATATAAAGGTGTATCAATACCAAGGTGCCACACAAGAAACCTATCATGATGGGTAAAACCAGTGAACTGTCTCTGGATGGTATTGTTGAAGATAAATTTATAAATAACTTAAGGTTCCAGTTAGCACTGCTGGGGACACAATCTGGAAAAGGAAAGAACATAATTTCACCCTAAACCGGCCACGTTTAGGTGCTTCCCACAAGATTTCAGAAAGAGGAGTGAAAATAATTATCAGAACAGTTGTCCAAAAGCCAAGGACCACCTTTAGATAGCTACAGGAAGACCTTCATCAGCAATTATGATTGTGTTAAAGAAAAAAGTATTGAACACATGAAGAAAGAGAGGTACAAAAATCCATGGGAAGTCATGACATCAGCTAAAATCTATTGGTAATTAGAAAGCAATCCTTCCACCAAGAAAAAAAAAATATCAGGTGGTTCATCTAATGGCCTATAAAGAGGTGTCTCATTTGCAAGGTGCTACACAGGAAACATTTCATGATGGGTAAAACCGGCTGTCTCAAGACCTTCACAATCTTGTTGCGTAACAGAACAATTTGTAAATTACTGAAGGTTACAATGAGCACTGTTGGGGCCATAATCTAGAAAGAACATCATTTCACCATAAATCAGTCATGACCAGATGCTCCCCACATTATTTTAGACAGGCTAATGTGGCACCCCAAGGGTTAAAGTGCCACAGGAACATCAACACAGGTTTAATCTCCACACAACACTACACTAGAAAGTGGGACGAGCTTAGGTGGCACCAGCACTAGTGGGAGGAGCTAAGTTGTTTACCACAGAGCAGGAGTGACAGTTAGTTCAGTTCAGAGGAGAGTTGGAGTTGAGTCTGGAGCAGGAGCAGAGCCAAGTAGAAGTGGAGGTCCTGAGAGGTCTGAGGAGAGGAGACAGAGGGACAGAGGAACATACCCGGGATAAAGAATTACCCCAAAAACTTGACCCCGGGGAGGCGCTTAAGACGGATACTGGATCCGAGGCTGTGCCTGAGACAGACAGGACAGTAAACACCGGCATAGTGAAGGTCCACCATCTTCACAGCACCATAGCAAAGCAACACGGAGGGGTCAGTGACACAGAGGACTCAAGTTGCCCAGCATATTGGTACCCGTGCGCAGAGACAGGGCCAGGAGTACAGCTACAAGCAGCAGCAGGGCCACACACAGTGCTTAAGTAGGAAGCCAAGGACCCGGTCAGGGTGGGAGCAAGCTGGTACAGACTCCGTGGACAATATTGTGATATACCATCTGCAAGTAAAGACTTGGAAAACAACAGAAACCGTGAGTGTGTGTGATCCTTATACTGAAGCCCCACTTGCCCTCATATACTGCGATTACCTCTACTCTCATCATCTCTACTGCTACCCCTACTCTCCTGCAGCATCAATAACTATCCTCACAGACTTTAACTACTACTACCACTGCCCCGGGGAACCCAGTTCTGCCCACAGGAACTATTCTATCCAAGCTGCTATCACATCATCCCCGGAGGCTCTGCAGCAGCGGCGGCCCCATTACTGGCCGCATATAGTGGGTGGCGTCACGAGTGACAAATACCCTGTAAATAACCCCCCATTTTATTGTGCGGGCCCGGGACACGGTCCGGACCAGGACCGCCGTGACATCCCCCAGCAGTACCCCGGTCCGGCACCGAGTACCCCGTCCCAGTGGGCTCCACAACCAATGAAAAGAATTATCAGAAGAGATGTCCAAGAGCAAAGGACCACCTGTGGAGAGCTACAGAAATCTGGAATCAGAAGGTACATTTTTTCAAAGAAAAAAATGATGCACTCAACTTCCATGGCCTGTATGCACCCTTAACACGCAAGGCTCCATTGCTGAACAAAAATATCTTCAAGTGTGTTTAAATTTTGCTCAGCAACATGTACGCTAACCTGAGAAATATTGGGAGAATACTGTCTGGTCAGATGAGACCAAAATTGAACTCTTGCCATAGCACACAACTTGTTTGGAGCCCAAAAGGCACTGCATATCACTCGAAAAACACCATACTAACAGTGAAGGTTAAAGGTGGCAACATCATTTGGGGCTGTATTTCACTATAAGACACTGGTAAATATCATGTAATTGAAAGAAGGATGAAGGGACAAATGTACTGAGACATTCTTAATAAACATCTACAGCCAGGATGTACCAGGATAATGAAGATGAAACAAGGGTGGACATTTCAGCAAAACAATGATCTCAAACACACAAACAAGGAAACAGCTTCAGAGAATGGAAACAAAGCTACCAGAATCGCCCAGCCAATCACCTGACCTGAATCCAATGGTAAATTTATGGAAGGAACTAAAGCTCAGTGTTCATAGAAGGCACTCACGATACCTTTGATTTTTTTTGCCTTGGTGGTTTAGATGGGTTGTTACTGACATCTGGTGAGAATTTTATGTCAATTGCACCTTTAGATATATAGTTACTTAGAAAATTGATGTTTTCAATACTTATTTCACCCGCTGTATATTCAAGTGTTCTGCAAGTACAGCATAAACCTTGTAACTAGATCAGGGATACTATAAGGTGATTATCTGGGTAAAGTTTGCTAGCAGTCTCACAGAACTTCAAGGTCTAGAGATGCAACACTTGGGCCACAATTTCTCTTAGATTTTTATGCTATTTCCTACCACAAAGTGTGTCATCTCATAAATAAACCAGAAAAATTTGAAAATATTTGTTTACTGGACAATATAATTTTTAACCTGGCTTAAAAAATAATTCTTAGCCCCAAACAGCCAGTGATGCAGTGATGTGCTGCCAATAAAATAATAATGAAAGTACAGATAACGATCTTGTTAACAATTGTTCTGTTTGAATAGAATTCTGGTTAGCCTGTCTAAGGCCAGCCTCACACCACGGTGAAATCCAATCCGGGGGTGTCAGGGGTGATCCTGACAGCCCTGGGACGGATTTCGGCCACATAGTATGCTATGGGGCCGGATGGAGCTGGATGGCAGCTATCTGCCATCCGGCTTCCATCTGTCCAGGAGAATCCGGGAGGATTTGGATTTTTGCAGCATTTTTGTGTCCGGGGGAAAAAAGCTGATCCTCCCAGATGCTCCTGGATCCTTCTGGTCCGGTGTGATCCGGCACCCCCTAACATGGGGGTCTATGGCTCCGGATCCAATGGAGCCTCACCTGGAAGCCAGACGCCGGGTGCTGAAGCTCAGCGCCGGACTGCGCTGAACTTTAGCACCACCGGCTGTCCCCTGCTGACAGTTCAGGACTGCGACTAGCGGGATCTTGAATTATCAGCAGCTGCGGCTGCAAACAAGCCATCCAGCTGCACACGGACCGGAGGGCATAATTGGCCCTCTGGTTCTGTGTCGAGATCCAGTCCGGGGCTGTCAGGTTCACCCCTGACAGCCCCGGATCAGATTGTGCCGCAGTGTGAAGCTGGCCTAAAAAGAACATTAAATGATCACTGAACCCAAATATTACACTAGGTGGTCAAAAAAAGGAACCAAATTCACCTTTTAGCACCAATTTAATACTTTTTACTCCATTTAAAGGGAACCTGACCCCTCCAAATCACCCCAACTCTATGAATACCTGTCCCTGCACCCTCAGACATCCTTTCAAGCAGGCCTTTTATGTAAGAAATGAGTAGGGTAACATTGACAAAAAGACCATTACACACTTATAATTCTGCTACTTCTTCTCCCTGAATAAGTCGCACAGGGCGTTCCCTGTGCGATCCTAAGCCCGCCTGAGCCTCTCATTATCACGCCTCAATGGGCGTGATAAATAATCCTACTACTCCTCACCTCGCTGTATGGGCTTAATAGCCGGTGTGACGCTATTTGCGTCACATCCGGTCATGGTGACGTCTGTACACCCTTTAGGTGTACCCCCGACATCACCATGCGCATTGCGCATGCGCGGCTTTTGCTTTACACCTAAAGGGTGTACTGACATCACCATGACCGGATGTGACGCAAATAGCATCATACCAGCTATTACACCCATACAGCAGGGCGAGGAGGAGCAGGATTATGTATCACGCCCATAGAAATGTTTTAATTAATTAGAAGTCTACTTCAGTGAACTAGTCAACATCTGGTCATGGTTAGCCGAGCTCAATGGCATCATGTGGCCTACAAATACCGACCCATAACACAAGTGCACACATACAGCCCAGACCCTAACTTTCATGTGGTGTGTCGTGGTATTGAAGGCAACTATCTCACCCATGACTATAAACCCACAAAACGCTACACAGCTCTAAGATAAGGTAACTAAGACCTGGTCAGAGATTTACTTTAACACTATATATTCTAAGTGGATCTTCCTTAGTTTGTTCATGATTTCTCTGCTGCTAAACTAGAAAACCCCTGCACTAGACGTGCAGCACTGTCATTCCCATAATCTTCTCCCATGACTGCTTCACAATACGTGACTATGTTTGTTTCTTTAGAGTCATTTATGTACTTTGTTCTTTGCACTTAACGTCTTGAAAATTCCTTTAACTCGAAGATTGTAAACTAAAAAAGTATGCGCAGAATAAATTGCAAGTTCTTTGGTCTAGTTAACCCATTGCTGTTTTCTGTAAGATGTAGTGTGATAAGAATGCTTATGTATATTTATGGTGTATGGTCTGTTGGTATTCTGTTCTCTCTCCAGGTATTTTGTGTGTTATAGCACAGATTTACTCAGTAAACTCTGCTCGTTTCCTCTCCTGTTTCTGCCCTTCCTGTTTTCTACAGAAATCTCCTTGTCCTTTTCCATCCTGCGACGTTCCACCCTGGGCCCTAATGTCACTCTACAGGAGGCAGCTAGGAAGACTCTTTGGGCTCTCGAAAATGATAACAAGGAAATGCTGCTGCTATTCAAGGTACACACATTGTGTAGATTAATCATTATTGCTAGCGTATTACATACAACTAGTGAGCCTACCAATACACATAATGGCAGGTTAAACTGTATCCTACTACTCTAAGAACACAGTGTGATTTCGGATTGCTGCTGAGAATTGCAGTATAACTAAAAAGAAAATATGTTCTCACTTAAAGGTGTGGTTCACTTAAAAAAAAATTGGCAATGACCACCCGGCAATTTTTCGTTTTTCATTTTCGTTTTTTGCTCCCCTACTTCCAAGAACCATAACTTTTTTATTTTCCGTCACCATAGAAGTATGACGGCTTGTTTTTTGTGGGACGAGTTGTACTTTCAGATGAAATAATTTATTTTACCATATAGTGTACAGGGAAATAAGAACAAAAATTCCAAGTGCAGGGAAATTGCAAAAAAAAGTGGAATTACACGTTTGTTTTATGGATTTTTTTTGTCACCATGTTCACTATATGGTAAAACCAATGTGACGGTGTGATGCCTCAGGTCAGTACGAGTTTGGAGATACCAAACATGGATACTTTTACAGGTATCTAAGTGGTGAAAAAAAATTCAGAAGTTTGAAATAAAAAAAGAATCACACTTTTTGCGCCATGTTCTGCGACCCGTATGATTAGCAAGATATCCATATATGGCATTACTAATTAATAATTAATTAATAATTTTATTTATATAGAGCCAATATATTATGCAGCACTTTACAATTCGGAGGGAACATCTACAGACAATGGCTAGGGTCACATTTCAGGTGTTTTTTAAGAATCCTGATCCGGTTTTGAGCTTTCCAAAAGCTCAAAACCGGACCAGGAAACGCTCCCCATAGGAGCCAATGCAAAACACCGGATGGCTTCACAAGCCATCCGGTGGCCGGATCCGGCACTGCTGCCTGCGTTAAAAATCATGCAGGCAGCAGTTTTCGCAGCGTTTCCAGGGACCGCACTGCGGTAACCAGATGGATCAGATGTGTAATCCTGAGCCATCCGGTAACTGCAGAGTTTGCAGATCCCGGCTATTGCCGGGATCAGCAAACTTAATAAAGAGTTAAATTGCTGACCTAAATGACTGTTTGAGGTCTGTAGGGGGGCTTAGACTTCCCCTACAGACCGGCCGCCCACTTCTATAGTCTTCTGCAACAACTTCTCACCGGGCACGGGCTCCTCGGAGCCCGTGCATGTCATCCAAAGTGCCCCCCCCCCCCGTATCACTATACAGGGGTGCATACACCCCTCTATTACATTTATGCTGTACTTATGTGTAGTACAGAATAGATTTTTACATTCGCAATGTAAGTATATACTTACATGCTGTGGTAGGCAGAGTGAAGGGATTTCCATGGGCGGGGCTGTGTGCAGCAGCCTCCGCCCACTCATTCTTGATGGCCGCCCCCTCTGGCCGTAATCCAGTGTTCTGAGGGCGGCCGCGTCATGAAAGGGGCGTGGCTTACAGCGCCACATAGTTAGCCACGCCCCTTTCATGACGCGGCCGCCCTCAGAACACTGGATTACGGCCAGAGGGGGCGGCCATCAAGAATGAGCGGGCGGAGGCTGCTGCACACAGCCCCGCCCATGGAAATCCCTGGACTCTGCCTACCAGAGCATGTAAGTATGAACTTACATTGCGAATGTAAAAATCCTTTATGTAGTACACAATTAAAGCATAACTATACTAGAGGGGTGTAAGCACCCCTCTATAGTGATACGGGGGGGGCACGGGGGACTTTGGTTGACATGCACGGAGCTCCAAGGAGCCCGTGCCAGGTGGGAAATTGTAGAAGAAGGCTATTGAAGTGGGCGGCCGGTCTGTAGGGGGGTCTAAGCCCCCCTACAGACCTCAAACAGTCATTTAGGTCAGCAATTTAACTCTTTATTAAGTTTGCTGATCCCGGCAATAGCCGGGATCTGCAAACTCTGCAGTTACCGGATTGCTCAGGATTACACATCCTGATCCATCCGGTTACCGCAGTGCGGTATTCAGCACACATTTTTGACAAAAAATGTGTGTGACCGGTATTGCATTCACCGCATCCGGATCCGGATGCGGTGAATGCAATTCATGTTTGCAATGTGACCCTACCCAATATGAGACAATACAGAGTAACAAAAATTCAAAAACTATGAGCTTACATTCTAGAGGAAATAGGGGGGGGCACAAATGGTAACAGTAACAAATGATGTCATATATGGTCCAGCCATCACTATAATTAGGAGATTCACGTAACGCTGCTTAGTGAACGATCTCACTCATTCAGGGTGTTCTGCATGCTCAATCGAACATTTATATTTTGAAGGACAACTCGTGTATCTTTGCAATTAAAAACAAGTTTATTATATCAAGTCAAAAACTTGAGAAAAACTACAAAGAGACAAGACAGGGGTATTTCCCCATAAAATACAAATAACAAAATCAATGCTGTCCATCTATAAATCATGCACAACAAAGGGGATCTGTGTCCACATATAGTGGGGAAATAAAGTGCTTTAACCAGTTTATACAAGTGTACTGTCAATACATATACTTAAGTGGTACACACCACCAGTGCCAAATAATCATTTTACATACATATGGGAGATACGGTCTATGTACACATCTAACCCACATAAATGTACTGCAACCCGTAGCGTCCTCATTTTTTGAGATCTGGGGCTATATGACAGCTTATTTTTTTGCGGCTTGAGCTGACGTTTCTAATGATATCATTTTTGGGAGGATGCAGTTTTTTGATCACCCGCTATTGCATTTTATAACAATGTTGCGGGGACCAAAAAAATGTAATTTTGCCGTTTGGACCTTTTTTTCATTACGCAGTTTACGGCTCTCATTAACTGATTTTATATATTGACTAGATAGTGGCCCGATTCTAATGCATCGGGTATTCTAGAATGTATATGTAGTTTATGAATATTTAAGAATAATGCAAAGCGAAGCTGGGTTTAAATCCTTCGTCAATATCGCTGATTGCTGGCATCCCTCCGGGCGCAACCAATCAGCGAAGCGTGGTTGAAATCCCGCGCCAATTTGCAGGCAGACTGTCCCTGTTGCTGATTGGTCGTGGGCGGCTGGCCTGAGCAATCAGCAATGCAGGATTTGCGTTACAGACAAATAGACAGAAGTAGACAATTATATAGTAGATACTTACAGCAGTACCGATGTGCAGCGGCGCCGGAGTCCAGGAGGGGGCCGAGGGACAGCGGTCAAGTGCGGGCAGAAGAGGGCAAAGGAACAGCGTGCAGGAGGCGGTCGGGGAACAGCGGCCGGATGCGGGCAGGAGGGGTCGGGGAAGAGCAGCCGGCTGCGGGCAGGAGGGGAAGAGCGGGCAGGAGGGGGCTTAGGAAGAGTGGGCAGGTGCGGGCAGGAGGGGGCCATGGGGACAGCAACCAGGTGTGGCAGAAGGGGGCCGGGGAACAGCGGCCAGGTGCGGGCAGGAGGGGGCCTGGGAACAGCGACCGGGTGTGGGCAGGAGGGGGCGGGGTGTCCCTCCTGCCAACACCCGGCTGCTGTTCCCCGGCCTCCTCCTGCCCGCAGAAGAGTGCTTAGCAGAGTATACGGTGCCTCAGTGGTTAGCAGAGTATATGGGAGCTCAATGGTTAGCAGACTTTACGGCAGCTCAGTGGTTAGCAGAGTATACAGGAGCTCAGTGGCTAGCACAGTATACGCTGGCTCAGTAGTTAGCACTGTATACGGAGCCTCAGTGGTTAGCACTCTATAGTTTCTCAGTGGTTGGCACTGTTTATGGTGGCTCAATAATTAGAACAGTAATGTGGGTCAATGGTAAGCACTGTATATGGTGACTCAGTAGTTAGCACTGTATACGGAGCCTCAGTGGTTAGCACTCTATAGTGGCTCAGTGGTTGGCACTGTATATGGTGGCTTAATAAGTAGAACAGTAATGTGGCTTAATGGTTAGCACTGTATATGGTGACTCAGTGGTTAGCACTGTATACGGTGACTCAATGATTAGCACTCTATGGTGGCTCAGTGGTTGGCACTGTATATGGTGGCTCAGTGGTTAGCACAGTATGGTTGCTCAGTGGTTAGCACAGTATGGTGGCTCAGTGGTTAGCACTGTATATGGTGGCTCAATGGTTAGCACAGTATGGTGGCTCAGTGGCTAGCACTGTATGGTGGCTCTGTGGTTAGCACAGTATGGTGGCTCAGTGGTTAGCACAGTATATGGTGGCTCAGTGGTTAGCACAGTATATGGTGGCTCAGTGGCTAGCACAGTATGGTGGCTCAGTGGCTAGCACTGTATGGTGGCTCTGTGGTTAGCACTGTATGGTGGCTCAGTGGTTAGCACTGTACGGTGGCTCAGTGGTTAGCACTGTATGGTGGCTCAGTGGTTAGCACTGTACTGTGGCTCAATGGTTAGAACTGTATGGTGGCTCAATGGTTAGCACTGCACAGTGGCTCAGTGGTTAGCACACTATATGGTCGCTCAGTGGTTAGCACTGTACTGTGGCTCAGTTGTTTGCACAGTACGATGGCTCAGTGGTTGGCACTGTATATGGTGGCTCAGTGGTTAGCACAGTATGGTGGCTCAGTGGCTAGCACTGTACGGTGGCTCTGTGGTCAGCACAGTATGGTGGCTCAGTGGTTGGCACTGTATGGTGGCTCAGTAGTTAGCACAGTATATGGTGGCTTCGTGGTTAGCACTGTATATGGTGGCTCAGTGGCTAGCACAGTATGGTGGCTCAGTCGCTAGCACTGTACGGTGGCTCTGTGGTTAGCACAGTACGGTGGCTCAGTGGTTAGCACTGTATGGTGGCTCAGTGGTTAGCACTTATGGTGGCTCAGTGGTTAGCACTGTATGGTGGCTCTGTGGCTAGCACTGTACGGTGGCTCTGTGGTTAGCACAGTACGGTGGCTCAGTGGTTAGCACTGTACGGTGGCTCAGTGGTTACCACTTATGGTGGCTCAGTGGTTAGCACTGTATGGTGGCTCAATGGTTAGCACTGTATGGTGGCTCAATGGTTAGCACTGCACGGTGGCTCAGTGGTTAGCACAGTATGGTGGCTCAGTGATTAGCACTGCGCGGTGGCTCAGTGTCTAGCAAAGTATGGTGGCTCAGTGGTTAGCACACTATATGGTCGCTCAGTGGTTAGCACTGTACTGTGGCTCAGTGGTTTGCACAGTGCGATGGCTCAGTGGTTGGCAATGTATATGGTGGCTAAGTGGTTAGCACAGTATGGTGGCTCAGTGGTTAGCACCATATGGAGGCAGAGTCGTTAACTCTGTATGTACGCTTAGTGGTTAGCACTGTACACAGTGACTCAGTGATTAGCATTCTATGGTGGCTGAGTGGTTAGCACTGTATATGGTGGATGAGTGGTTAGCACTGTATACGGTGGCTCAGTAGTTAGCACTGTATACGGTGACTCAGTGGTTAGCACATTATGGTGGTTCAGTGGTTGGCACTGTATGGTGGCTCTGTGGCTAGCACTGTACGGTGGCTCTGTGGTTAGCACAGTACGGTGGCTCAGTGGTTAGCACTGTACGGTGGCTCAGTGGTTACCACTTATGGTGGCTCAGTGGTTAGCACTGTATGGTGGCTCAATGGTTAGCACTGTATGGTGGCTCAATGGTTAGCACTGCACGGTGGCTCAGTGGTTAGCACAGTATGGTGGCTCAGTGATTAGCACTGCGCGGTGGCTCAGTGTCTAGCAAAGTATGGTGGCTCAGTGGTTAGCACACTATATGGTCGCTCAGTGGTTAGCACTGTACTGTGGCTCAGTGGTTTGCACAGTGCGATGGCTCAGTGGTTGGCAATGTATATGGTGGCTAAGTGGTTAGCACAGTATGGTGGCTCAGTGGTTAGCACCATATGGAGGCAGAGTCGTTAACTCTGTATGTACGCTTAGTGGTTAGCACTGTACACAGTGACTCAGTGATTAGCATTCTATGGTGGCTGAGTGGTTAGCACTGTATATGGTGGATGAGTGGTTAGCACTGTATACGGTGGCTCAGTAGTTAGCACTGTATACGGTGACTCAGTGGTTAGCACATTATGGTGGTTCAGTGGTTGGCAATGTATATGGTGACTCAGTGGTTAGCACTAGGGATGGGCGAGTCTACTCGCTAGGACTCGTTACTCGGCGAGTAGTAAGGGACTCACAGGACTCGGTACTCTGCAAGTTTCCCAGCGATTACTCGCACAGTAACGAGTCCAATGCAAATCAATGGCAATCCTAGTTTTGTCAGAGACTCTGACAAAACTAGGATTGCCATTGACTTGCATTGGACTCGTTACTGTGCAAGTAATCACAGGGAAACTCGCACAGTAACGAGTCCGGCTGTCTGCTCTGTGCCGAGCTCGGGTCCTGTAGGCTGCCGCAGCTCCAGGGTCCTAGAGCCCGCCTGCTCTCCCTGTGTACAGACATGAATGTCTGTGCACAGAGATGATGTAGCAGAGCTGAGATTGTTCTCAGTCTGCTCATTCCCTGTGCATAGACATCTATATCTATGCACAGGGATGTAGCAGAGAGGACATCGCGTTTTGGACTACGTCGGACGGAAGAGGATTTTTTTAATTAAAGTTGGAGTCCCTAATGGCTTTTTTTTTAATTTCTAATAAAACATTTTCTCTGTGTTGTGTTTTTTTTAACCCTTTATTGGAGATTCTTAGTGGCCGGGTCAAACGTGGCCTGACATTAAGAATCTCGGGCTTAATACCAGCTTGTATAACAAAGCTGGTATTAACCCCTTTATTACCCAGCGTGCCACCGCCACCAGGGCCGCTGGAAGAGCGGGGTTCAGCGCCAGAGGATGGCGCTTCAATGAACGCGCCATCTTCTGGGGCGGCTGCGGGCTGCAATTTGCCATGGGGGGTGCCCAGAAAGCTTGCATCCAGCAGGCAGCGACGGGCTGTCCCCAACCCCCAGGTGCCTATTTGTACCTAGCCGGACACAAGAATATAGGGGAGCCCTTTTTTTTTATTATTTCATGAATTTCATGAAATAATAAAAAAAAAAATGCGTGGGGCTCCGCGCAATTTCTATGTCTAGCCAAGTACAGCTAAGCAGCTGGGGGCTGGAATCCGCAGCGCAGAGAGGCCCAAGCTTTCTGGGCACCCCCCGCTGCAAATTGCAGCCCGCAGCCGCCCCATAAGATGGCGCGTTCATTGAAGCGCCATCCTCTGGCGCTGAACCCCGCTCTTCCAGCGGCCCTGGTGGCGGTGGCACGCTGGGTAATAAAGGGGTTAATACCAGCTTTGTTATACAAGCTGGTATTAAGCCCGAGATTCTTAATGTCAGGCCAGGTTTGACCCGGCCACTAAGAATCTCCAATAAAGGGTTAAAAAAAAACACCACAGAGAGAAAAATTATTTATTAAAAATAAAGACACAGACACCATTAGGGACTCCAACTTTATTACCACCACATATCCCTCCAAAGACCCAGGTCTTCTCTCTTTTTTCTTCTCTCTTCTGTCTTCTGTCTTCCTTCTTCTTGTTGCAGCGCCGGTAAGTAGAGAGTTAACTGTGCTGTGACAGCGAGAGCCTATTAAACATGATTTAGCTATTGTAGCAGATAGAGCCTGAAGCTTCCGAGACACATCTGCAATTTGTAAATCGCACATTACTTGCTATTACTCGCTTCCCCATTCATTACCATTGGACTCGCTAGACTCGCAACGAGTAGCGAGTCCCGGGCTTGGACTCGCTAGAGTCAAGCGATTCCGAGTAATTTAGGACTCGCCCATCACTAGTTAGCACAGTATGGTGGCTTAGTGGTTAGCAGTGTATATGGTGGCTCAGTGGTTAGCAGTGTACGGTGGCTCAATGGTTAGCACAGTGTGGTGGCTCAGTGGTTTGCACAGTGCGGTGGCTCAGTGGTTTGCACAGTGCGGAGGCTCAGTGGTTTGCACAGTGCGGTGGCTCAGTGGTTTGCACAGTGCAGTGGCTCAGTGGTTTGCACAGTGCGGTGGCTCAGTGGTTAGCAGAGCACAGTGGCTCAGTGGTTAGCACTGCGCGGTAGCTGTGGTTAGCACTGCACAGTGGCTCAGTGGTCAGCGCAGGATGGAGGCCGAGTGGTCAGCGCAGGATAGGGGCCGAGTGGTCAGCGCAGGATGGAGGCCGAGTGGTCAGCGCAGGATGGAGGCCGAGTGGTCAGTGCAGGATGGAGGCTCAGTGGTCAGCACAGGATGGAGGCACAGTGGTCAGCGCAGGATGGAGGGCCAGTGGTCAGCGCAGGATGGAAGGCCAGTGGTCAGCGCAGGATGGAGGTACAGTGGTCAGCACATGTCCATCCCCCCTCCCATCCGCTCCGGTCTCACCCGCACCCAGAGTTTACATCGCCGCTACAGAAAGTAATGAGCAGTCATGTGATAGTCGGGCTAAAGTGACGTGCACAGAGCCTGTCACATGACCGCTCATTACCTGCTGTAGCGGCGATGTAAACACTGGGGGCGGGTGAGACGGAGCGGCGGGGAGGGGGGTAATGGAGTGGGGGGTGAAATGGAGCAGGGGAGGAATGGAGCGAGCTGGGAAGGGAATGGAGCAAGGGGGGTATGGAGCAAGGGGGGAATTGGAGCGGGGGGGGTGGGGGTGAGAGGAATGGAGCGAGCTGGGGAGGGAATGGAGCGAAAGGGGGAGGGAATGAAGCAGAGGGTGGTGGGAATGGAGCAGCGGGTGGCGGGAATGGAGCGGCGGGCAAGAGGGTGCTGACGGCGCGGTGTCTGTGTCTGTGAGGGAAATCGCGCATCGCTGATTGCATCATGGCCGCGGCGTGCGGCTGTTTAGCATACTTCTCGCTCATTGGTGGCCGCCGCTGGTGGCCACCAATGAGTGCCCTGGAGCTGGCGCGTGATTTTGGCGTGAGACAGACACGATTAGGAGATTATATAGTAGATAGATCGGGCGTTTCTGAATGCGGCGATACCAAATATGTGTTATTTTTATTTTGTTAATACTTTTATTTTGAATGGGGGAAAAGGGGGGTGATTTAAAATTTTATGTTTTTTTTTTCATGTTTGTAAAAACTTTATTTTTTAATTCATTCTTTATTTTACACACCCCCATAGGGAGGCATCCTGCTTCACAGTGTGATTGCTTGTGACAGGTCCCAATGAGCTGCAGAACATCGGGACATGTCACAAATGTGCACTGTAAGTGGTTGGCAGCACTTGCTAACCACTCACAGGAAGTGATCAGTGATAGTTTCCGGTGTCTCGCCAGGACCCTAGGCTATCACGTGAGCACCGGAGATCTCACGATATTATCGCGGGATCTCTGGTGCAGGCAGGGAAGAGCGCAATCCCGGCCACTGCGCTTTTGGATCCTGCTCTCAGTGAATGACAGCGGGATCCAAGGGGTTAACAGCACCGATCGGATCCCGCATCCAATCGGTGCTGGAAGCCCGACATCTCAGCTGATGGGATCAGCTGAGATGTCGGGTGTTTGATGTGAGTGCCGCACCAGAGCTCACATCAAACACTCGGACCTGACCCATGACGTCCTCCTACGTCATGGGTCGGGAAGGGGTTAATGGGTTGTCCAAGCTTGGGACAAAAGTTTCCAAACGTCTACAGTCATTGTATGTTGCTCAAAGTGCTGAATAGTGACAGCAATCAGTGCGCACATTATCTTGATTCCAGGTGACTAGGCTCATCTGGCTTCTCTTAATTTACTTACATTAAGGGAAGCCAATAGCATCTACATGGGGTAATTTTTTTCTTTTTTTAATTTTATCAATCGCTACTTTTGTAGCGATTTTTTTGTATGTGGGGGGAAATACTGTGGGACCATCATACTATGTAGGGTGTGTGGGACTAACAGGGGCGTAACTACAACAGTTGCAGGGGTTGCAATAGCACCAGGGTCATGGAGCCTAGGGGTCCCCAAAAGTCCCTTTGGCCTATAGAAAAAACTAATGCTATTAAAGATTTGCAATAATTGAGGGCCCTGTTAGAGCTTTTGCATCATGGCTTATGAGCTTCACGTTACGCCGATGAGGACTATAATAAATTGTGGCTTGCTTTGGGGACCATCAACTGTATGGGGGGAAACTATAGAGGCAATCAAACTGTGTTTAGAGCTTGGAAGGCAATCATACTCTGTGTGGGGTGGGGAGAGATGCTGGAGGAGCCATTATACAGTGGGGGGTATAATAGGGGTCAGAATACTGTGGAGGGCTGTAATGGCCATTCATATTGGGGGGCCTTGGACATGATGCTGTGTGGAGGGCTATGTGGGTAACTTATATTATGTTGGATCCATTCTACTTTAAGAAGGGCTGTAAAGGTCATTATTCTATTTTTGGAGCCCATTATACTATGTGTGAGCCATTATACTATATTTGGGCTATTATACTGTGTGTAAGGGGCATTATACTTTGGGAAGTCTGTAGGGACCATTATACAGTGTGGGTCATTATACTGTATAGAAAGCTGTGAGGGCAATTATACTCTTTTGAGTGCTGTGAAGGCCATTATATCATAATATTAATTCATTTATATAACACTATTAATTCCACAGCACTTTACATACCTCAGTAATACTGTCCCCATTGAGGCTCACAATCTAAACATCCTACCAGCATGTCTTTGCAGTTTGGGAGGAAACCAGAGTGCCCTGAGGAAACCAACGCAAACACAGGGACATCATACAAACTCCTTGCAGATGTTGTCCTTGGTGGGAATTGACCCCAGGACCTCAGTGCTGTAAGTCTGCAGTGCTAACCACTGAGCCACCATGCCACCCATGTTGCAGGCTGGGGCATTTTACTGTGTGGAGGAATGGCTGTGTGATTATGGGGCCATCATACTGCATGGAGGGCTGTGTGAACGCCATTTTGAGAACTGTTGAGAACTGTTTAGGGGCCATTATACAATCTGAGGGCCATTATACTTTTTGGTGGGCTGAAGGGGGTCATTATAGTATGTGGAGGGCTGTCACCTCGAGTGTGTCACATCCTATTGAATCCTCTGGGGTACTAATAATTAAGAAATGACTGGCATCACCTTGTGTGTAGGTGCTAGAAAGAGAAACCATGAAAGGTAAAGTAAAAGTCTGCTGCAACACTACACACTATGAGTATGTGAAATAGCATAATGGCTAACAAGGAATGGCAGGGCTCTATGCACAGCTAATACAGATATGAGGAAAAAGACATGGCAGAAACTGTTTGAGACTATAAAGAAACCTGAGAAAACTTAGCTTTAGCATGGCCACTATAAAAGTGCCCGATAACAGCGCCAAGGTGCTTTTCATCTTATTGGGTCATATCCGTGTGCCTCTACTAGTGGTATAATGCTACATGTGTGGGTTTTTATGTCTCTGCATGCAAATAAAACCAGAGTTGAGTGGTTGTCTTGGACCTGGGTACAATTAAATGGACAGCTTAGCATGGCTACAGGGTGGCGGAAGAGTGCACAGTCAAAACAATAGTGTACTAATAATTAAGAAATGACTGCCATCACCTTGTGTGTAGGTGTTAGCAAGAAAAAACATAAAAATTAAAGTGAAAGTCTGCTGCAACACTACACACTATGAGTATGTGAAATAGTATAATGGCTAACAATGAATGACAGGACTCTATGAACAGCTAATACAATATTAGCTGTGCATAGAAACCTGCCATTCATTGTTAGCCATTAGTAATGACCAAGCATTAAAATGCTCAGGTGCTCAATGCTCTGGTCGAGCATTTCAAGATGCTTGGGTGTTCGACCGAGCATCAAGCCCAATGCAAGTCAATAAGTGATAGGCTCCGCCCACAGACATCCGGCTATAAACCGAGTGTTTCTGGGAAAGGGCTGGAGGGTGGGCTTTTTCAAATCATCACAGCATACGTAGCATACAACACCTTGCTGTGCCCCCCAGAGCGACCCTAACAATCAATCTGCTCTCTGTGAGGTGCCAGCTTACTTTGTGCACTGAAGGGAGCTGTATACTTGTGTCACATCGATAATGATTAGTGATGAGTCCGAGCATCTCGGCTTTACTCGGTGTTCACCGAGCATCCCAAGTACCGGGATACTTGTGCGAGTACCGAGTAGCGGCGAGCATGCTCGCTCATCACTATTAGCCATTATGCTATTTTACATAGTCATAGTGTGTAGCGTCCTCTGGGGTGTCTGGAATCAGTAGGTCATAATGTTTATCTGATCTCAGGTCCTTTTTAGAGCCTGCTTTGAGATTATCATGAGTTAAGTGAAATTATTTCCGTTCGGTTCCTAAAGTTTTAAGATTTCGAGGTAGCTTTAATCTCAGCTTTTGCACCTTATCAACACTCCTTTCCTCTATATAAACTCAGTCCTAGCTCTCTCCTATGCTGGATATACATCTTCTATACTGACCTCTTTGGTGAAGTTCTCCCAGTTGTAGCTGTGAAGTCCCTTCCAGTTGAAGCTGTGAAATCCTTTTCTAGAAAATGTGTGGAGTTCCTTTGTTTGTTGTTTTATTCCCGCTTGCATTTCTCTCTCCCTGTGTTGTCTTATTGTAATAGTAAGACTAACATCTTGCTGCCCTACTTATTAGCTAGGGAAAGTCCAGGGTCAGCCTTGGCTTAGACATCTGATCATGTATGGGGGGAAGGATACATCTAGGGACGATAGGGAGCTCAGTTTTCAGACTTAGGTAAGTGATAGAGTTACTTAGGTAAGTGAGGGGTTACTTAGGTAAGTAAAGGAGATGACCCCACTTACCTCTCTTTATCACCAGGGTCTCCCTTTTACCTTGGTGTTCCCCTCCATTTGCCCCACACGCAGAGCATTTCCTTGCTGCGGCATGACAGCTGTTGATGGCTATTATACTGTGTGGAGGGCTGTTTGGGAGCCATTGTATTGTGTGGGAGTAATTCTACTTTGAGGATGGCTGTTGGGGACCATACTGCAATATGGAGGGTTGGGGGGTCCAATATACTATATGTGGGCCATTACACTGGAGTGAAGAGTAGTGGGGACCATTTTACTGTTTGGGCTATTATACTACGTGGAGGGCCATTATACTATAAGGAGGCTTGAGGGGCCCATTATAATACGTGTGCTCCATTATACTATGTTTAGTGCTGTGAGGGTCATTATATTGTAAGGTGGAACATTATACTGTGTGGAGATAGGGCTTTGTTGGGGGCCATCATACTGTGTTGAGGCACTTACACTTTGTGGAGGGCTGTGAGGGCCATTATACCGTCGGGGCATCATATCGTGGAGAATTATGTAGGGGGCACTTATACTGTGTGGAGGCCTGTGTGAGACCCACTTTACTGTGTTAAGGGTTGATTGGGGGCCACAATACTGTATGAGGGTAATTATATTTTCTGATGGGTTGTTTGTGGGCCGCTATACTGTACAAGGGTGATTATACTTTATCATGGACTGTTTAGTGGCCATTATACTGACTGGAGGGCAACTATACTATGTGTAAAGCTGTGGAGGCTATTATATTATGTGGAGTGATGCAGAATACCATTTATGCTGTGTTTTGGAACTGTGGGGATCATCATACTATTTTGTGAGACTTTGGGAGGAATTATACTGTATTGTGAGACTGTAGATTCAAAGTCTGAAGGTTCTCGGGCTCATTCTATGAACTCTAAGCTTTACTTCCATAAATTTTCTATTGGATTTAGGTAAGGTCACTGGCTCGGTCATTCTAGCAGCTTTATTTTCTTTGGCTGAAACACAGTGAGTTTCCTTGTACGTGTGTTTGGGATCATTGTCTTGCTGAAATGTCCACCCCTGATTCATCTTCATTATCCTGGTAGAGTGCAGCAGCTTTTTTCTTTATCAAGAATGTCTTGGTTCATTTGTCAAGTCATTCCTTCGTCAATTTTATGAAATTTGCAAGTGTCATATGGTGAAAAACAGCCCCGTACAATGATATCCCCACCCCCTAATCTTCACTGTTGGTATGATGTTTTTCAGGGTGATATGAAAGGCTTTTTGGCTTCCAAACATGGTCTGTATTGTGACATCCAGAGAGTTCAATTTTGGTTTCATCTGATGTTAATTTCACAGGTTTGTCTACATGTTATTGAGCAAATATTCCTGCACATACTTTGTCATTCAGCAATGGAGTATTGCGTGTTATGGGTGCATACAGGCCATGGAGGTTGAGTGCATCAATTTTTCTTTGAAAAAATATACCTTCTGATTCCAGATCTCTGTAGCTCTCCACAGGTGGTCCTTTGCTCTTGGACATCTCTTCTGATAATTCTTTTCCCTAGTCTGTCTAAAATATTGTGGGGAGCATCTGGTTGTGACTGATTTATGGTGAAATGATGTTCTTTCTAGATTATGGCCCCAACAGTGCTCATTGTAACCTTCAGTCTGTTACCACCCGGGGGTCTGCCGCCCGTGCTCCGCGCCATGCTGCCGTGACTCCCTCGGCTCCCACTGCCCCTGTCCGGCTCCATGGGTCCCAGGTGTCGACCATCCGCCGACGGCTCCGGGGCGCTGGCAGTCGCCGCCCGCGGGTCGGTCGGGTAGCGTCTTCCTTACCGCATGCTCCCCGGGTGCGCGCTCCTGTCTCCAGCCGCAGGGGTCAAGCACCCTCTGCTTGAGCAACGCTGCTCCTCTCACTTCTGGTACCACTGCTTGTGCACATGAAGCTGTCTCCTAATCTGTATCTGCTGGAGAGACTGCAGGGATCTGGCTCCTCCCCTCAGCCAATCACCAGGTCTCTGTGTCCTACCAATCAGGAGTACTCTGTTATGATATAAGCTTCCTGTTTTCTCTTACTCATTGCCAGGGCAATTTCTATGTAGAGAACTTGCTAATCCTGGTCTTGTCAGGTTGTTTCTTTGTTGGCTTGACTTCTGATTACTCTTGTTCCTTCCCGCAGATTCCCTCCGTGCCGGCTCCTCGCTGATTCCAGTGGTCTCGGTCTGTTTCCGTACCTTGTCCAGCTGAAGAGCTTCCTCCAGCCCTCCTCCGGATTCCCCGTGTTCTCTGTTCCCGTTGCTTGTTGCACTCCCGGTTGCTGTTTGTTTTCCACGTCGCCTGGGGTCGGTTTAACACTCGTGTCCGCTTCATTGGCCCCTCCGAGGTTGGTTCCGGCGGGATCCCTGTATAGGGGTTAAGCGCTCCGGGGTCTCCTTCGGTGGGTCTCCAGTGTTGCGACCTTGTGGCCCTCTCCAGGGGCGTGTGGTTCGGTGTTGTTGTTGTTGTTGTTCTAATAAACCTGTTGACCTTACGGTACTTGTCTGACTCTCTATCACCCGGTATCAGCATCCGCTTTACGCGGTCCAGTGGGTCCACGTGTGTAGTCCGTCAGTAGGACGTGACAGATTTTGCCCTGGCCATGGACCCCGCTGATACCAGGTTTGATGCCCAGAGAGAGTTGGCCGGACTCCGTCAGAGTCACGACCAGGTCGTGGGTTTTATCCAGTCCTTGGAGGGGCGCCTAGGGGCGCTCTCTGCTCCTGATCCCGCTCTCTCTTCACAGATCTTGGGTCTCCACCAGGAGATGGACCACCAGAGAGGGATGCAGACTCAGATGCTATCCCATCTGGCCTCCGTGGACGATCGGCTCACCAGCCTACAGAGAGCGACTGGAGGTCCGGGTTCCGTCCCCGTGCTACCTGTTGGAATTCCGGCCGGAGCCGTATCTTCTCCGCGCTTATGCCAGCCCACCAGGTATGCAGGGGATCCTAAGTCGTGTCGGGGGTTCATTAATCAGTGCCAACTCCACTTCCGGTTGCTTCCCCACCAATTCCCGACGGATGAGGCAAGGGTGGCGTTTCTGGCTTCGCATCTCGAGGGAGAAGCACTGGCATGGTTCAACCCGGTATTGGAGAGGGAGGATCCCATCGTGTCCGACCTCCGGGCGTTCTTGGACACCTTCCGTAGAACTTTCGATGAACCAGGTCGGGTGGCCTCTGCCACCGAGGCACTATTCAACTTACACCAAGGTAACCAGTCTGTTGGGCAGTATGCCATCCGGTTCCGTACCCTTGCTTCCGAACTCCGCTGGGCGGATGAGCCCTTGGTTGGTGTCTTCCGCCGGGGATTATCGAGCCGGATCAAGGACGAACTGGCGGTTCGGGACCTGCCCAGCTCCCTGGAGGAATACATTACCCTCGCTGTCCGAATCGACCGCCGTCTTCAGGAGCGGTCGCAGGAGAGAACCCAGGAGAGGACGCAGGAGAGAAGACCCATTCGCTTGGCTCCCACTTTCCAGCGACCCCTTCTTCCGGTGCCCACAGCGCCTCCGACTGGCCAGGAGGCCATGCAGGTGGATCACGTCCGCTCCCGGAGCCAGAGAAGGGAGGAGAGGATCGCCCAGGGCTTATGCCTGTACTGCGGAGGATCCGACCACCTTCTTCGCCGATGCCCCAAGCGACCGGTGGACCTCCGTCTTGGAGAGGTAAGAGAGACCAACCTAACGAGGAACGATTCCTTTCACCCTCTTACTATAGCCATCCTGCTTAAGGTCGGAGACAAACGCCATTCGGAGGTGGCTCACCTGGACTCCGGTTCGGCAAGTAATTTTGTGCAACAGGACGCAGCGCTGCGCTATGGTATTCCTATATACCCCCTGCAGCAACCCCGTGTCATCATCTCGGTCGATGGGAGACCCTTACAGGACGCCGTGACGGGTGTTACCGGAGAGGTAGAGATACAAGTCGGAGCTCTGCACACGGAACGCCTCACTTTCTATGTCCTGCCGACCCTGTCTCCTCCGTTTATGCTTGGTCTTCCATGGCTCCGCATGCATGAACCGGTTCTGGAATGGCGTACAGGTGAGGTCCTGCGATGGGGGCAGGCTTGTCACAGTCGTTGCCTTCTTCCCGTGTCCCCGGTCCGGTTGCCGCCAACACCGGCAGCGTTACCTGGTCTGCCCTCGGCCTATTGGTCGTATGCCGACGTCTTCGACAAGAAGGAGGCCGAGACGTTACCCCGCACAGACCTTATGACTGTCCTATAGACCTGGTGCCTGGGGCTCAACTGCCGAAAGGCCGTATCTATCCCTTAAACCCTGTCGAGACCCAGGCAATGTCCGACTACGTAAGGGACAGCCTGGCGCGGGGTTTCATCCAGAAGTCCTCCTCACCCGCAGGGGCAGGGTTCTTCTTCGTGAAGAAGAAGGACGGCTCCTTACGACCGTGCATTGACTATCGGGGTCTCAACACCATCACCGTGAAAAATAGATATCCGCTTCCCCTCATACCGGAGCTGTTCGACCGGTTACGTGGTTCCCGGGTCTTCACGAAGCTGGACCTCCGAGGGGCATACAACCTGGTCCGGATACGAGCCGGAGACGAATGGAAGACCGCCTTCAACACCAGGGACGGGCACTATGAGTACAAGGTAATGCCGTTCGGCCTCAGTAACGCCCCTGCTGTCTTCCAGGAATTCGTGAATGATGTCTTCCGGGACCTTCTGTACGTGTGTGTCGTGGTCTATCTGGATGACATTCTGGTATTTTCTCCGGATCTTCCCACTCACAGGCGAGATGTCCGACGGGTCCTTCTCCGGTTACGGGAGAACCAGTTGTATGCCAAATACGAAAAATGCTTGTTTGAACGGACATCTTTGCCCTTTCTGGGCTACGTTATCTCCGACGTCGGTCTGGAGATGGACCCGGAGAAGCTGTCCGCAATCCTTTCATGGCCCCGACCCGGGGGACTCAAGGCCATCCAGAGGTTCCTTGGTTTTGCCAACTATTATCGACAGTTTATCCCACATTTCTCTGACGTGGTCAAGCCCCTTACCGCGCTGACCCGGAAGGGGACGCCTGCTACGGCTTGGACCCCCGAGGCCGAGACCGCCTTCGAGTCACTCAAGAGTGCCTTTTCCTCGGCTCCAGTTCTCCACCGGCCGGTGGCGGATAACCAGTTTTTTCTGGAGGTGGACGCATCCTCCTCCGGAGCCGGAGCCGTCCTCTCCCAGAGGTCCGCATCAGGGCGTATGGTGACGTGCGGTTTTTTCTCCAAGGCCTTTTCCTCCGCCGAGCGGAATTACTCCATAGGGGATCGAGAGCTGCTGGCCGTCAAGATGGCACTGGAGGAGTGGCGATACCTCCTGGAGGGCGCAGTACATCCCGTGGTCATCTACACCGATCACAAGAACCTGGCATACGTCCAGTCGGCTCAGAGACTCAATCCCCGACAGGCTCGATGGTCACTGTTTTTCGCCCGCTTTGACTTTCAACTCCATTTTCGCCCAGCAGGCAAGAACATCAAGGCGGATGCCCTATCCCGGTCCTTCCTCGTAGAGGACCAAGAGGAGGAGCCCCGATCCATCATCAATCCATCCAACATACGCATGGTGGCCCCTCTCCGTCTGGCCCTTCCGCCTCCAGGTAAGACGCTGATACCCGAGGCTGATCGCAGGCACGTCCTGCGCTGGGGCCATTCGTCCAGACTCGCAGGCCATGCGGGGGTAACAAAGACCCGGCTCCTGATTGAGCGGTACTATTGGTGGCCGCAGATGCGTCGGGACATCTCCGACTATGTCTCCGCCTGTCCTTCCTGCGCTCGGAATAAGACGCCCAGGCAACGGCCCGTCGGACTCCTTCTACCCCTACCGGTGCCTTCGGAACCATGGAGGCACATCGCCATGGACTTCGTCACCGACCTTCCTGTCTCCTCCGGTAACACTGTGGTATGGGTCGTGGTTGACCGGTTCTCGAAGATGGCTCATTTTATTCCCTTGCCCGGTCTTCCATCTGCTCCCAGGTTGGCTGAACTGTTTGTTTCTCATGTTCTCCGTCTGCATGGTCTTCCCTCCAACATTGTCTCCGACAGGGGTGTGCAGTTTGTCTCCAAGTTCTGGCGTTCCCTCTGCAAGAAGCTCGATGTCAACCTCAACTTCTCTTCTGCTTATCATCCGCAGTCCAATGGGCAGGTGGAACGGGTAAACCAGGTGTTGTCCGGGTACCTACGTCACTTCGTCAATGCCCACCATGACGACTGGTCCTCCCTGCTTCCCTGGGCCGAGTTTTCCTATAACAATCATGTGGGTGAGTCCTCCGGTAACAGTCCTTTCTTTATAGTCTACGGACACCATCCCAGGGTCCCGCGTCCCGTAGCGGACGCAACCCCGAACCCGGCTGCGAACACGCTGGCTCGAGACTTTACCAGGATCTGGGAGACGACCCGTTCGGCTCTGGAGAGGGCTTCCCAGCGGATGAAGGGTCATGCCGACAAACGTCGCCTGGACTCCCCCCGGTTCAACCCCGGAGACAAGGTATGGCTCTCCTCCAAGTACGTACGCCTCAAGATGCCATCCTTCAAGCTCGGTCCGCGATATATCGGTCCCTTTGCCGTGGTCCGGAGACTGAATGAGGTGTGCTACCAGTTACGTTTGCCTCCATCTCTGCGCATCCATAACTCTTTCCACCGTTCTCTCCTCAAGCCTCTGGTCCTCAACCGCTACTTCCCGGATCCGGACTCGCGCCCACCACCGGTTACGGCTTCCGATGTGTACGAGATCAGCGCTATTCTGGACATGAGGATGAGGGGTCGTTCTAAGTGGTATTTGGTCGACTGGAAGGGGTTTGGTCCCGAGGAACGGTCTTGGGTGCCCGAGGCTGACGTCAACGCCCCGCGCCTTCTGCGCAGGTTTCTGGCCGGATTCCGTCCGGGGGGGCGTGGAGGGGGGGGTACTGTTACCACCCGGGGGTCTGCCGCCCGTGCTCCGCGCCATGCTGCCGTGACTCCCTCGGCTCCCACTGCCCCTGTCCGGCTCCATGGGTCCCAGGTGTCGACCATCCGCCGACGGCTCCGGGGCGCTGGCAGTCGCCGCCCGCGGGTCGGTCGGGTAGCGTCTTCCTTACCGCATGCTCCCCGGGTGCGCGCTCCTGTCTCCAGCCGCAGGGGTCAAGCACCCTCTGCTTGAGCAACGCTGCTCCTCTCACTTCTGGTACCACTGCTTGTGCACATGAAGCTGTCTCCTAATCTGTATCTGCTGGAGAGACTGCAGGGATCTGGCTCCTCCCCTCAGCCAATCACCAGGTCTCTGTGTCCTACCAATCAGGAGTACTCTGTTATGATATAAGCTTCCTGTTTTCTCTTACTCATTGCCAGGGCAATTTCTATGTAGAGAACTTGCTAATCCTGGTCTTGTCAGGTTGTTTCTTTGTTGGCTTGACTTCTGATTACTCTTGTTCCTTCCCGCAGATTCCCTCCGTGCCGGCTCCTCGCTGATTCCAGTGGTCTCGGTCTGTTTCCGTACCTTGTCCAGCTGAAGAGCTTCCTCCAGCCCTCCTCCGGATTCCCCGTGTTCTCTGTTCCCGTTGCTTGTTGCACTCCCGGTTGCTGTTTGTTTTCCACGTCGCCTGGGGTCGGTTTAACACTCGTGTCCGCTTCATTGGCCCCTCCGAGGTTGGTTCCGGCGGGATCCCTGTATAGGGGTTAAGCGCTCCGGGGTCTCCTTCGGTGGGTCTCCAGTGTTGCGACCTTGTGGCCCTCTCCAGGGGCGTGTGGTTCGGTGTTGTTGTTGTTGTTGTTCTAATAAACCTGTTGACCTTACGGTACTTGTCTGACTCTCTATCACCCGGTATCAGCATCCGCTTTACGCGGTCCAGTGGGTCCACGTGTGTAGTCCGTCAGTAGGACGTGACACAGTCATTTACAAATTGTTCTGTAACCAGTCAATATGTTACGCAACAATAAGATTGTGAAGGTCTTGAGACAGCCGGCTTTACCCATCATGAAATGTTTCTTGTGTAGCACCTTGAAAATGAGACACCTCTTTATAGGCCATCAGTTGAACCACCTGATTTTTTTTTTCTCTGGGTGGAAGGATTGGCCTCTAATTACTGATAGATTTTTGCTGATGTCATGACTTCCCATGGATTTTTGTACCTCTCTTTCTTCATGTGTTCAATACTTTTTTCCCTATGTCATTTCTCATTGTTGCACATAATTTATGGCCATTTATGGTTTAACTTCTTTGCCTGTGTGGATCGGATGGATTCTTACTGACATCTGGTGAGATGTTTCTTTCAATAGAACCTTTAGAAATATATTTACTTACAACATTGGTGATGCATTCATTACTTATTCCACCCACTGTATACATTATGCAGTACATATTTTGTATATTACGCAAGTTATAGTTCTATGCATAAAACTGTTCAGTCAACATATAATACAAACTATATTGTTTTTATCTATAGAACCGACATATAACCAGTGTGGTAGAATGACAGAAACTATGTTGCAAGTACCATCTAGGAGAAGTCAGTGTCTGACCCTTTAAAGAGGACCTGTCACCCCCCTGCTGCATTGCAAACTAAATGCAGCACTCGATGCAGCATGTCTGCTACATTCAGGGAAGGGCTCCCCCATGTCTCTAACCCCCCTGTAAGCTTTAAAAAAGACATTAGAAAAAACTTAAGTAGTCTAAAGGGTGGAATCTTATTAAGAGGTCTTCACTGCTGACACAGTCCTCCAGTCTCCTCCTTGTGTAGTCCGCCCCCTTCTATGTCTCTGTGCCACCTCCTGTTTTGCTGGCTATGCCCTCCTCCTCTTCTGCTCTCTGTCACTCAACCTGTCGTGTAGAGTTCGGTCAGAGCGGCTGCAAAGCATTTGGCCTGACGTCAGCGCCAGATTCCCACCCTGTTTATGCTTTATCCAGAGAGCAGGAGAGGAGGAGGGCAGAGCCAGCAGAACAGGAGGCAGCACAGAGACATAGAAGGGGGCGGAATACACAAGGATGACTGTGCCAGCAATGAAGACCTCTTAATAAGATCCCACACTTTAGACTACTTGGCTGTAAGTTTTCTAATGTCTTTTTTAAAGCTTACAGGGGGGCTAGAGCCATGGGGGACCCTTTATGTAAATCCAATAAACACGCTGCATTCAGTGCTGCATTTAGTTTGCAATGCAACAAGAGGTGGCAGGTCCTTTTTAATGAGTCCTGCAACATGACAAGAGATTAGAGTTGAGTAACAGGATCTTGGAGTCCAGTTCAGTTCATCCTGGCTGTCTTCTCTTCTGTGCTTAGAATCCTTGGCCCTGGAGTGTTGGGGTCTAGTCATTATGCCACAAAAGATGTTATGATCTGTGTTGCTCTGTGATGTCATGATGTTATAGAGGCTAATAAATGCAAAAGTTGCCCAAAATTCTGGGCCTAGTGTGCTGGCCACAGAAGTGGTCCCCCTGCCTTGGAAGACCAGACTGGATGCAAGGCTAGATAAGTAAAAATATTTTTTCTCTGCTCTACCAGAGAAAAAGCCAGGTCAAACAGAAACTACAGTCATGACTGACAGCTGTCTCAGGATGCTTGCCCCTCATCACTGTAAAGCACAGTCTGTCTTCCTGATTGAGATTCACATTAAGAAGCTTCAAGGAAGTACTTGTCCTTAAAAAAGGCTAGATTATTATGGTATCTGTTTGGAATTGCTCCAAGGGAGAAAAGTATGCTATAATTACCTATCTAATAGAATGAACTAATCTATCATGCATTGTGGAGGTAGCAATCATATAAGTCAATGCTTGATCCACCAATGAACCTTTCATCTTGACAAGGGGTAAATACCAAGACAAATACTTACCTACATAAGGAGACCAATATTTCCTTGAAGTTTCATCAAGGATGTTTCACTCAGTTGGCTGGACTTTAGACTGCAACAGACCTTGGCAAAGTACAGTCCCTGTGCCACATCTGACCCTTTGACTGTTCCTGTCTGGCTCATGGTCTGGAACAGCCAAAATGCTGGAAAGAGTGGCATACAATATACAGCTGACCCTCCATCCTGCATCTCCAATTCACAATAGTGGAGGAGGTAGCAGTCAGCTCTTTTTTCCATGATTTAAATTTTAGCATCTGAGTCTCAACATATAAGGGATAATGATGACACTGGATTGTGCCAGTTGCGCAGTCTCAGTCCACACACTGCATAGAACTGAGCAGTGTATCAAGGGAACGTGGTTACATGAATAATATTTTTTCTTTTGTTAGTCAGTCAATAGTGAAGCAAAAATTGAGAGGATATCATGCTGTTTGGTAATCCATGAGGACAGTATGCTGTGCCAGAGCTGTGCAGTGCATTATGATGTATGGAAGGCCTCTGAGGTCTATCATAAGGATTCTGTAGAGCTCAACACACTTTGGAGGGCTATGATTCCATGATTGTTTTGTGGGGGGGTGCTGTATTGGCCATCAAACTGTGTGTGAGAGGGGGCATTGCGGCAGTCCATCATACTATGCAGGGGATCGTTGAAGCAATATACTGTGTGTTTGGAGTTGTTATTGCCATTATACTGTGTGGGGGGCTGTGTGCTCCACTGTACTATGGATCACACATTGCATGTAGGAGAGACTGTTTGGGATTATACTGTGTGGGGGAGGCTGTTTATCAAGGTCCAAGGGCTGCATTAAGAGGAGCAGTATGATTTATAAACTTTGTAAACAACAGTGAATTACATGGTTTGGATTAGTAACTACTGGTAAGAATATGTTGTAGTAAAGCTAGGGTCACACTTAGGAGCATGCATCTGTTAACAGGATTCATTAATGGATCCAGTTTTTTAACTTGCCATTTACATGGCATTGAGCATAGTTTTTGCCTCAGATAACGTTTGCATTGTCTGCAATGTTTTTTGATGCTTTTTTTAAAAACGCATCCTTTTTTTAACATGTAAGTCTAAGGGAAACGCATGCATTAACGATTTACCTAGCGTTAACGCATGCGTTAACGCATGGTACATGTAAGTACCATGCGTTAATGCATGCGTTGCCCTTAGACTACCATATTAAAAAAAGTATGCATTTTTAAAAAAGCATCAAAAAACATTGCAGACAATGTTTTTAGCGGCCTTTGTAAGTGTAGTGTTAAAAGCAATGCACTTTTGCAACACGCTTTTTGCGTTGGAGTCTATGGGTGCATTTTTACACATTTTCACATGTAAAATTGGATCCATTTAGCAGATGCATGACGCTAGTGTGACCCTGGCCTAAGCCCCGTGTTGTAACATGTACTTAACTATTTTCATTATTTAGCTCAACAAACTAGTAGAAAAAAATTATATTGAGCAAAATGTAAATTCAGCCGGGTGGTTTAGTCTACCGAAACAGTCAGGGTCTTTTATGTGGTCCCTTCAGAAAATTAGTTGCCTACCGCTTTTCTACATGAGATAAGAGGCAAGTATAAGTTGTCATATGTATCATAGTCAGGCCCGGACTGACAGGCGAGAGGAGCGGGACTTTTCCCGATGGGCCGGCCGGTGGCGGGGTGTGGGGGCCGCCCGTTCCTCCCGCCGCAGGCCTGGCTTATTTTAAATGATTTTGCGGTTGCCGCCACCACCGCCTGCATAGCGGGGTCTAAGGAGCGGCGCCGGCCGCCAAGTTGCGGCGGCATTATAAGTCTGAGAGAGACTCACTTGTTTGTGCGGTCGTACAGTCTCTGCACAACAATCAGCGGGCGGCCCAGGTACAGGCTCATACTTCTATTGGAGCGGGCTGTGCTGTGCTGTGCCGCAATCACGACAGCACCACGTTCTTTGTGGGCGGAGAGAGCACACATTCTGCTCTCCCGCCAAGGAAATGGAAACGCAGCGGCCACTCCGTCCCCAGCCATTACCGGTGGTCCCTGTGCAGGCAGCCAGTGGAGCTGGCCTGAAGACAGCCTACAGTCGTCTCCTCACTCTTCCTGTGTGGCCTGTCAGCTGCGGATCTGGGGCAGTGCGAGACAGCAAGCGAAAGCTGAGGAAAGCAAGGCAAGGTACTTTCACCATCAGCTGAGGCACTTGTCTCTGTGTGTGTGGCTGGGGTTGTGCCTCTCTGTGTGTGGCTGGGGCTGTGCCTCTGTGTGTGTGGCTGGGGCTGTGCCTTTGTGTGTGTGACTGGGGCTGTGTCTCTGTGTGTGGCTGGGGCTGTGTCTCTGTATGTGTGGCTGGGGCTGTGCCTCTGTGTGTGTGGCTGGGGCTGTGTGTGTGGCTGGGGCTGTGCCTCTGTGTGTGTGGCTGGGGCTGTGTGTGTGGCTGGGGCTGTGCCTCTGTGTGTGTGGCTGGGGCTGTGCATCTGTGTGTGTGGCTGGGGCTGTGCCTCTGTGTGTGTGGCTGGGGCTGTGCCTCTGTGTGTGTGGCTGGGGCTGTGTCTCTGTGTGTGGTTTTGGCTGTGTGGTTTTGGCTGGGGCTGTGTGGCTGGGCTGTGTGGCTGTGTCTCTGTGTGAGGCTGCGGCTGTGTGGGGCTGTGTGGTTTTGGCTGTGTCTCTGTGTGTGGCTGGGGCTGTGTCTCTGTGTGTGGCTGGGGCTGTGTCTGTGTGTGGTTTTGGCTGTGTGGTTTTGGCTGTGTGGTTTTGGCTGGCTGGGGCTGTGTGGCTGTGTCTCTGTGTGTCACTGGGGCTGTGTCTATGTGTGTCGCTGGGGCTGTGTCTCTGTGTGTCGCTGGGGCTGTGTCTCTGTGTGTCGCTGGGGCTGTGTCTCTGTGTGTCGCTGGGGCTGTGTGGTTTTGGGTGTGGAGCTGTGGCTGTGTGGGGTTTCGGCTGTGTGGCTGCGGCTCTGTCTCTGTGTGGGGCTGCGGCTCTGTCTCTGTGTGGGGCTGCGGCTGTGTGGCTGCGGCTGTGTGGCTGTGTGTGTGTGTGGCTGGGGCTGCTTGGCTGTGTGTGGCTGGGACTGTGTGGCTGGCTGTGGCTGTGTGTGTGGCTGGCTGTGTGTGGCTGACTATTTGCCTGTGTGGTGTGTGTGGCGGTCTGTGTGTGGCTGGCTATGGTTGTCTATATTGCTGTCTATGTGGCTGGCTGTTTGTGTATAACTAGCTGTGGGTCTGTGTGTGGCTGGCTGTGGCTGTATGTGTGTGAGTGACTGCGTGTGTGTGTGTGTGGCTGGCTGTGGCTGTAGCTGTATGTGTGGCTGGCTTTGGCTGGCTGTGTGTGTGGCTGGCTGTTTGTGTGGCTGGCTGTAGCTCTGTGTGTAGCTGGCTGTGTTGGCTGGTTGTGTGGCTGGCTATGGCTGTGTGTGGGTGTCTGTCTGCGTCTATATGCGGCTGGTGGCTGTCTATGTGGCTACATGTGTGTGGCTGTAGTTCTGTGTGGCTATATGTGGGTAGCTGGCTGTGTGTCTGTGTGTGGCTGGCTGTGTGTCTGTGTGTGGCTGGCTGTGTGTCTGTGTGTGTCTGGCTGAGGCTGTGTGTGTCTGGCTGAGGCTGTGTGTGTCTGGCTGAGGCTGTGTGTGGCTGGCTGAGGCTGTGTGTGGCTGGCTGAGGCTGTGTATGTGGCTGGCTGAGGCTATGTGTGGCTGGCTGAGGCTGTTTGTCTGTGTTGCTGACCACTGAGACCCCAAAATCCTGACAAACGGAGCTTTGAAGAACACCATGTAAATGGATTTGTGGTTGATTATTCCCTCTGCTGCACCATTCACATATGGCTCTTCAGATAACTCCTTTAAGAATGTGGTGAGGGCCACGACAACATAAAAGCAAAATTTACGGATTGGGGCTGTTTGTTGATATAGTGTGTGGGCTGGTGGGGCTTGTTTTCCAAGGCTGCTTTTTGGTCCCAGTCCGGCCCTTATCATAGTTATTTCTGGATAGTATAAGTTGAAAGAAAATTGCCATCCAATACACTAAAAGGGAAGATCTTACTGGCCAATTCACTGAAGGCTTAGGTTCAGACATAATAATGTCACATGAGCCCTGGTAGAGGCAGTGCCAACACTGCTGGATTGACTCCGCCATTGGCACCAGTGGTGAGTATAAGTGTTATTATTTTACAAGGAGCTAACATAGGGTCTGTCTTAGTAGTGGACAATTCCTTTAAGCTAAGTTGCTAGATAAGGCCATATATAATTTTAACAAGCAAAAAGAACTACTTGTTAAAGGAGGGTACCATGGGCAGCAGGAGGGTACTATGGGCAGAATGAGTCAGAGCCCAGCTAGAGAATTGCAGCCAGGAACTCTATGTCTTTTTTAACAGTGCTTATCTTTCTCCCATGTGTGTAAATATGAAGAGACTTGTCAATCAACTTGAGTGGGGTGAGTTGAGGCCAGCAAGGAGAAGTGCTGAACTAGTCACATCTCTCAGCAGCAGACACTGACAGAAGATGGCCCCTCTGTAAGAACGATATATGGGCACTTTGCAGTTCAATAGATCCTCTTACTGCACAAATCCACCTGCTTTAGGGGTCGAAGTGGGTCCCTCTTTCGCTTGGGCCCCTGTGCTGCGGTACCAATGTTATGTCTGCCCCTCATGGCCCTCCCTAAGGTCCTTGAGCAGCTCTTCCATCGATCTTTACTATGAAACTGGAGTATTTCTGGAAAAAAACTACATTTGTCTGAAATTGGGCAGCTAGACTTTCTGAGTCATGCTGGCATAAAAATAGCGAATGAATTAATTCAGCTCATCACTCCAACAATTCAAGTAGAGATCCCGCAGAAACCTTTTAGGATACATGGTCTGTGCTCCATTTGTTCAGCATTTGTACTCACTTGACAAATAGCTACAAAGAAGCCCAATTAGGACATTCTCCAAAAAAGTAGTTATAACACAGGATAAATAAATATATACAATGTGGCAATGTTAAAAATAATCAAATTGTTTTTAAATCAAGACGTAAGAAAATTGATTTTTTTAGCTTTACGCAATGTGAACATACTTTTTTTTTATCCAATCATATTGAATGCTTAATTTTACAGAGCAATCACAACACTGTAATTTAACAGCCTAGGTAATAAGGATATAATTGCCTGGCAATAAATATTTTTAGAAATGGAAAGTCTTTTTTTTAACCAGTACAATGATTCCAGCAGTGACTCTTTACATGTCAAAGGTGAACCAACCAAAGCTCTCCAGGAATGTCCGTTCCTCCCAACAGCCTCTCAGCTCACTAATACCAGAGCAGGGCTGCCATACAGATCCTTTATACCATGTTGTGTCACATAAAGGTCAACAAATCTGGGCATTTTGCCAATTGGCCAGAGTCCATACAGCCACTGCTAAACACGGTTCATATTAGGAAACCTGGAGTTGGAGTTGTACTTGTAACCAAGACAGGCTTTGCTGACCTATACATTGCCATTCATAAGGCTAAGTTCACATCTAAGGGGGGGGTTGCGTTTGCGTTTCTATGCATTTTTGCACTGCATTAACACATAGAAACGCAATGAAACGCATGCGTTAACACACCCATTGATTTCAATGGTAAAGGCATAGCAAACGCAAGTAAAAATGCATGTAATTTTCTGCAAACGCATAACGTATGCGTTTTTGCAGACGCAGACCAAAACGTGGCTGGACACGTTTTGGGCTGTGTTTGCAAGAACGCATGTGATCTGCTTTTGCAGAAAATGACATACTGTTTACTTGCGTTTGCAGTGCATTTCCCATTGAAATTAATGGGTGCATTAACACATTCTTTTCATTGCGTTTTGTGGTAAAAATGCAATGAAATCGCAATGCAGCCATATGCAATGCCGAGCATTGATGTGAAAAGGCCTTAAGTCAGGTCATAAGGTTAGGTGACAGTGAAGATAATATTTTAGATGTATGCATACAGAAATCATCACTGGGTTGACAAATGTTGAAGGCAATAAAGTAATGAGGCTGTTAATTTTAGATTGTCATCACTACTTAGGTTTGTATGGACATTAACAGTAGCCTGATCCCATGATTACAATCAATAAAACTCTGTGATGGAATCTTGCAGAAATGTTTAATTCATCCGCAGCACCACCACAGGGAACATTAGGTATTACTTGGCATCTATTGAAATCAATAGATTGATGGGGTAATGATGTATGTGCTCTTACCTATGGTGAACTTGTAGAATATACTCAACTCAGCCCTAGTAGAGTTTTAGAAGATGGATTTTTCAAACCAGAAAACCTATTTTAACAATAAAACTAAATAGCCTACAATACTTTTTATATACTGTATTTTTCAGACTACAAGATACACCAAACCATAAGATTCACCTATGTGTGACATCTGTCCAAGATCACCAACACAATCCACTCAGTGAGGCAGAACCCTTAGTGACTCTGACACGCCCACTCCAGGCTCGGGGTAGACCCGGGAGCTGGGCGGTTACTTGTTGTTCTCCTTCACCTCTTTTCAGTCCTTTTCATGGGGACAGACGGGGGCCCAGACCTGGTCCCGTCATCCTGGTGGTGTCATTTTAATAAATGGGGAATTTTGACAGGGAAAGTGTGAGGGGATGAGTGATATTTGTGACGCCGCCTGTGTTATGCCATGAGGGCAGCCACCGCTGCTTCAGAACCTCTGTGGATGATGACCGGCAGCTTAGATGGTTCCGCTCCCCACAGATGGGGCGCGGTCCCCAGGGTAGCGGGATGGAGGAGTCAGTTCATATCTTGGCAGTTGATTATTGGGATGTCTGTACTCTGGTGTTTAATGTGGCCTCTGCTGGTGTTTGCAGCTAATAGAAGTCTCACACACCACAGCTGGAGTTCTGGTACTTTACTCAGTTCTTTCAACACAGCCGCTGTGTACTTTCCCTTGCCAACCTCCGGTTCAGCATTGTCTCCAGCACCGGGTTAGTACAGTCAAGCCACGGACGGTGCCCCTTTTCTGCCCTCGCTAGGTGTTCCTGTCTCTGGTGGTCTTTCTCTCTCAGCGTTATAAGGAGTAGTTCTCTTCTGGAGCGAGCGTAGCATCGCTCTGCCCCCAGGCTCTCTACGCTCTCCGCAGCACAGAGCTCAAGTTCCAACAGCTATGAGTGCTTATTTATGTTCCCACTCCCGGGGCAGTGCTCTCTAGTTCTGCCGCCTTCCCCAAGTTGTGTCGGTTGTTCGGCCACAGCTCACATTAGAAGTCTGGGGCCTCCAGATTTACGGCTCGGGCCGTATCCACACTATGTTTAGGGCCGAGTCCCTGTCCACCAGCCCCTCTGGTTTGTCAGATTCGGGTGTATGGGGATCGATGTGTCATCGGCACCCCAAGGGCTCTTTTCCCACCTAATGGCTTCTCCCTCCCGTGGACGAGCGTAGTTGTACTCTAGCCCATGGGAGTCGGCCCGCACCGCGCCACACTCCTGAGTTCCACTCCACTCCTCTCACAATGGTCTCTTTACTCCTTCTACTTCCTACTACTACCCTGTCCCCCTTTTTGACCTGAGTCCTCCCTCAGGATCCACCCACCATCCCAGGGGCCTACGGTTGTGTGTGTGTGTGTGTTTCTGGCTCGACTGCACTATCCCAGCACTGGAGAGCAGAGGCACTACTACCCTTAACTGCAGGAGTGCAGTACTTGTGGTGGCAGCCTACCCAATGGAGCGCCACAACTCTGAGACACTTTAACCCCCATACAAGGATCTGGAATTATAGCAAAGTCCATACTGCCTATGGATAATCAGCATCCAGAGTCTAGCTCTCCAGAATCTCTTACAAATACTTCTCCCCTATCACCAGCACCACCTACAGTGTGAATATGGGAGCAGGAGCAGAAGCTGAAGCAGCAGGCTCTGGCGGGGACGTAACACTATCATCATCAATACCACCTACAGTGCAAATAACGCAGTACCCAGAGATAGGAGCCAAAGCCACAGGGGGACAAGAAACTAGGATTTAGAGGAGAATAGAAAACAATTTTAACCAAAAAATGTGGACATGATGCACTCTTATGGTGGGGTGGAACCTACTGATGACATTGTTGCTGGTATAATGTCCCCCAATTCTGTACTAATTTCCCAAACTCTGGGCCCATTCCAGGTATATATGTTGCTATATCCTGGTATACATGTCCTTCATCCTGGTGTATGCTCCACATCCTTATATACAGTGGATACAGAAAGTATTCAGACCCCTTTAACGTTTTCACTCTTTGTTCCATTGCAGCCATTTGGTAAATTGAAAAAGTTCATTTTTTTCTCATTAATATTCTGTCACGCGCTTAGTTGACGCTTTCATTGCTGGATGCTGCTGTGTATGTTTGTCTTTAAGAGCTGCATGGTTGATAGTTGTGAAGGTCCTGGACTCCTGTGTTGTTCTCCAGATTTGCATTCACAGATTTGCATTCACTATTAGGTTCAACTGCTGGTTGAGGGGTTAATGTGTGATTCACCTGAGCTCCCCTCTCCCTAGCCTTTAAGTAGCCTCTCCTTCCACCAGGTGGTGCTGCTGATACAGTTTCACTCTATGCCTGGAAGCCGTGCTGTGCTGACCTGTGTGTTTGTGTTGCTGAAGACCTTTCCTTTGTAGTTGCTGTATCCCAGTTCTGTGGAGGGAGGTGAGGGGGAAATAGCGCAGGGCTGGTGGAGGATTTTTAGGGAGAGGCTTGAGGCCCAAACCTTCTCAACTTTAGAGATACCTTCGGGATCAGGGCCATTCAGGGTTCCTAGACTAGGGTCAGACTAGTCTTCCCTGGTCACCCTGCCCATAACTGCCATTCCCTCATCAGCATTCTCACTACATCGTGACATATTCACTCTGCACCCCATCTTGACTGAAAAAAACAGAAATGAAAACATTTTTGCAAATTATGTTGCGGGGATATCGCTCTGAAACGCGTCGGAATAAAGCCACCATCACCTGATAATTATGATTGCTTCATCATATGAGCAGTGCGGATCAGATGAACACTGTCCCTTTTTGAATCCATCGTGGTATATGATCCTCCATGCTGATATATGATTCCCATCCCGGTATATATCTCACAACCTGGGGTATATGATCAGGGCCGCCGTTAGGGCCTTATATGTCTTACTGCTGTAAGGGGCCTGCTCATCAGTGGAGGGGGCGTGGCCATTAGAACAGAGGCAGGGGGGGCCCGGCTGTACTGGCAGGGGGCGTGGCCATTTGGAGCGGGTCCTGCCCCTCATGTCTTGTTGAACGGCCCCCCCCTCTCCTGTGAAGAATCCCTGCTGGGCCCGGGGGCCACGCCCCCTGATCTCTCACGTTCTGTCCATCACAGAGGCAGGGCAGCTGCCGGTGCGGCCTGCAAACAGGAAGTAATGTGGGCCCCAGCATGGGCAGCCGAGGTCTGCCTCTTGCCTGGCAGCACAAAGGGCATGTCTATCCTCAGCACGCTGACATCTCCTGCCAGTGCATCACCCACCGGGTGGAGGCTCCAGTGCCCAGGCTGCTGGCTCTGCTCATCCCTGCAGAGGCAGCAGGTTCTCGGTGACAGCTCACACTGACACCTGGATGAGCAGGACGTCATCTGACTGAACAGGAAGTGGTGGGAGGCTGCAGCCTCGGAGACATGGGCTGAGGAGACTCTGCCTGCCAGAGCTGTCCATCATGGCAGCATCCAGCAACTCCAGCCTATCAGGTTCCTCCATCTCCTCAGGTAGGTTCACTGTCCATCATCTCACCCTGGGGTCTTGCTGGGCTGCACAAAGTTTACACAGATGCAGCAGAGCTGAATCTAGAGATGAAGCAGAGCTGAGTGTAGGAGATGAAGCAGAGCTGAGTGTGGGAGATGGAGCAGAGCTGAGTGTGGGAGATGGAGAAGAGCTGAGTGTAAAAGATGGAGCAGAGCCAAGTGTAAGAGATGGAGCAGAGCTGAGAGTGGGAGATAGAGCAAAGCTGAGAGTGAGAGATGGAGCAGACCTGAGTGTAGAGATGGAGCCGAGCTGAGTGAGGGAGATAGAGCAGCAGTCTCTAATGTGCATGTGTCCCGCAGCAGTCTCTAATGTGCATATGTCTTGCAGCCATCTCCATTGTGCATTTGTCCCGCAGCCGTCTTCTTTGTGCATTTATCTCACAGCCGTCTCCATTGTGCATTTGTCCCACAGCCATCTCCATTGTGTATACAGCCAGCTACAGTCTCTATTGTGTATTCTCTATGGTGGGCAGCCAGCAGCCGTCTCTATTGTGTATTCTCTACTCTGTGTATAGCCAGCAGCCATCTCCATTGTCTATACCATCGGGCCCACAGCCGTCTCCATTGTCTATACGGACAGCAACAGTCTTTATTGTGTATTCTCTATTATGTACGACGAGCAGCAGTCTCTATGGTGTATTGTCTATTGTGTGTATAGGCAGCAGTCTCTATTGTGTATACGGCCCGCAGTCATCTCCATTGTGTATACAGCTAGAAGCGGTCTCTATTGTGTATTCTCTATTTTATATACAGGCTCAGCTAATGTGTATTCAGCCCACAGCAGTCTCAAGGGTGTGTGTGTGTGTGTGTGTGTGTGTAATATATAATAGAGAGAGATAGTGGAAAAAAAGGAAAAACAGCACAAAAATATAGAAAAAAGTGGACTGTAGTACCCAATGGCATGATCACGCGCATTGGGCAATAAAATCTTTTTTTCTATTGTTTTGTGCTGTTTTTCCATTTTTTACCCTGTTGTAAGGGACCATCTGGATTGCTGGTTGGGAAAGCTTTGCACATAAATTGAGGTAATTTTTGGTGCTATCCCAATGTTTCACTATAAATATAATGTATGTTTGGGTGGAGGTGGAGCATGGGTGGAGGCTGAGCATGTGTGGAGGCGGAGCATGAGTGGAGGCTGGGCGGAGTCTCAAGGGGGCCCCAAAATTTTGTCAGTAAGGGGCCCCGAAATTCCTAGTGGCAGCCCTGTATATGATACCCCATCCTGTGTGTGTATCATTCCCCATGCTAGCATATGTCCCCCATACTGGAATATGGCCCCCATCCTGGAATATTGTCCCGATCCTAGAATATGACCCCCATTGTGGTATATATGATCTCCATAACGTTACGCACATTTAAAAAAATGATTATATTCAACATCTACCCCGCAACGCTACATTCTATTTTGCCTGCGGATAGCTGCTCAGCGTGTAAATGCGCTGCACTTGAAATTACTGTCATGTGCAACACCCCCACATATTGTCAGCTGCAATGACATTCACTGCTCCCACGCCCAGGATGATATACATGGGAAGCAGTGAATATCCACTTTCCTAATAGTGGGCACACGTGATCGCAGCAGCGGCTGTTGGGTGATTGCATATGCCAGTTGTTTAAGAAATTTATTGTGGGCTGCTCCTCTAATTCCGTCCACCTATTGAGCAGCTTCAGTGCTAAGAGGTGATGGGTGGAGGGAGCAGTGCATTTTAAATTTTCTTAAACAGTGGGCACATCTGATGCCTCCACCATCACCACTCCCACCTCCCAAGAACAAAGCCAGGTACCATATATCTGGATTGTAAGACAATTCCCCACTTTATACCAACATTTTGGAGGAAAAAGTGCATCTATTAGGCCAAAAAATATGGTAATAGGAAAATATTAAATATGTTAAAAATTAACAACCAAAATAGACCTGCAAGTCACCACAATAAAAGTTTATATATAAAAGGAAGATCTACAAAATGGATGAGCATACCCAACCCATAAAAGTGAACTACTAAAATCCAAATAGAACAATCATGAAAAAAAATATTTTCAGTAATATGGTGGGCATGGACAGCAAAGGGCTCCTGGGCTCCAATTGTATCAAAGGTAGAAAGACCTATGTATACATGCACGAGGCGAACAACCATAATCAACACATCATTCACACACAGATCTGGAGCTCAAACGCCATACACCTCAAACAAATTTACAACCGATTCCTCACTCATACATTAGTGATTTTTTTCGTATGCAAAAAAAGATACGATTTTCATAAGTGTATTTTAATCAGATTATTATTACTTTGGATCCGATTTTCATCAGGGTTTGGTCAGAATGTTAATTTTTACCATCAGTGTTTTATAAGTGATATTTGCTTATAAAAAAAAACATAAACCGCATAAAGTGCACAATTAGGGATGGGCGAATCTACTCGCTACTATTCGGGACTCGCCCGAATAATGGCGGACTCGGGGGACTCGCTACTCGCCGAGTTTCCTTAGGAATTACTCGGGGGTAGCGAGTCCCTGTACTTTTGCAGTGTATCTATACAGATACACTACAAAAGTACCCTAAAAGTTAATCTAAGGGGTTAAAAACAATAAACATTCATACTCACTTTCTGTGGGGCCTGTACCTTATGTACCGGACCGGTACCGAAGACCTCCGGACGTCACAAGACCTCAGATCACCGGGAGAAGATGGGCTAAAGGACCTGTGAATTTCAGCCAATCAGCATGCGCTAGCGGTCACATGGGTTTGTCACGTGGCCGCACTGCCAGCCAATCAGATTGGCCAGATCGCTCATTGGCTGGCAGTGCGGCCACGTGACAAACCCTTGTGACCGCTAACTGCATGCTGATTGGCTGAAATCTCACAGGTCCTTCAGCCCATCTTTTCCCGGTGATCTGAGGTCTTGTGACGTCCGGAGGTCTTCGGTACCGGTCCCGGATACATAAGGTACTGGCCCCACAGAAGGTGAGTATGAATGTCTATTGTTTTTAACCCCTTAGATTAACTTTTAGGGTACTTTTGTAGTGTATCTGTATAGATACACTGCAAAAGTACAGGTTACTATTCGGACTCGCTGGACTCGCAACGAGTACCGAGTCTCGGACCCAAACTCGTTAGAGTCCAGCGATTCCGAGTATTTCAGGATTCGCCCATCCCTATTCACAATCCATTTAGAACACATCAACGGAACAGTCTGTTCCAATTACAGATACGCCCGCCTAGCATTTCCTTTCATAGTTTATTACAGTGTGTCAGTGCAGGCATCACAACCCATACACTGACCTCGCAGTCCACCATCCTGGAAACTGCCTCAGTGGGATCACCATCTCCTGTCTGTTCCAGACCCTCAGCAGGTCTGAAGCTTCTTGAACAGAGACATTCCAGGCTCTCCCATGGTCTCCTCACTGTGGGTCTTCCAGGACACCAGCCACTCCCAAGCATTCCAACTCAGGTACCTTCCAAACACAGAGACCGAGCCCTCACAGGTTCTGCCAGTCTCTCTAAACATTCATGGTCTCTCTGTCAGCCCACATGTGCTCACACAAACATGCATTATAAAGTATGAGCCACACTCACATCTCAGCAACTTGCAAACTTAACCCTTATGGCACCATATAAGTCCCAAGTGACCTTTCTGGGTTTCTATTGCAGAGTGTACAGTATAGCGTTGTCCCAGAAGCGGTTGATCGCAGTTATTTTGGCTAAAGGTTGTGCAACCAAGTATTAGGCTGAGGGTGTCAATACTTTTGTCTGGCCCATTTTTTGGAGTTTTGTGTGAAATGATCAATGGTTTGCTCTTTGCTTCACTCTCTTTTGTGTTTTTTCATTGAAGACAAATTAAATGAAGATAATAATACCAAAGAATTTGTGATTGCAATCATTTTCAGGAAGAAACTGAGTATTATCTGACAGAGTGTCAATACTTTTGGCCAACACTGTACAGTTAGGGTAGAGGGTTAGGAGGGGCTGTGAAGCTGAGATGTTCCCTTTAAATCATGTTCTTTTGGGCAGGTTCTGTCTACCTGGTAAATGTGTAAAGCCTCTACCTGCCTGTATGCAGCTTTTGTGGAATCAAAACAACTTAGATATACTCAATTGCTATTTGTGTTACTTTATTTAATCATCAACTCTTCCTTTCTTTCTTTCTTTCTTTCTTTCTTTCTTTCTTTCTTTCTTTCTTTCTTTCTTTCTTTCTTTCTTTCTTTCTTTCTTTTCTTTCTTTCTTTTTCTCTCGCTCTCCCTTTCTTTCTTTCTTTCTTTTTCTTTCTTTCTTTCTTTCTTTTTCTTTCTTTTTCTCTCGCTCTCCCTTTCTTTCTTTCTTTCTTTTTCTTTCTTTCTTTCTTTCTTTCTTTCTGTATAATTACGCTGATAATCTACATATTGTACATTTTCAATGTGTCTTTTCATTGTGGCTGTCATCTTTTAATCGTTTTTCTTTTTTCTTATTTTAGGAGTTATCTGCTCGGTTAGTGTCTATTCAAGCACAGAATGATGTTTTTATTGTCACCTTCAAAACTATAGAGGAAATCTGGAAATTTACAACTTATCTCTCACTTGGTAATGGCAAATTTGTAATATACATAGCCTAAATGAACTAATTGACTTTGTAAGTGACTTCAGCACCTAGGTAAACCATTAACATGGGCATACAGGTTATAGAGTGACTAAAAAAGTAATATATGTCTGCCTTGCATCACATTCCTTGTTGCAGAGAAATAATCTTTTATGGCTTTATGTTGATATAATCCCTAACAGGCTAAGGAGCAGACTCTTGTCCATAGGACATTCAGGCAACCTCTCTTAGGGTACCTTTACACGCCGCCACAGAGTGCAGCAACAGGCAGGCACCGCACGTGCACGCGCACATTTTTAACGGTGGATAACGATTCCTGATGCCGCATATACACGCCGCCACAACGTGCTCCACAGAAGGTATTTGCGTTCCCTGGAAGTGCCGACGGGTGCCGCGGCTTACTACCTGTGGAGTACCTTCCCTGGTTTACACGCCGCTACCACAAAGGAATATGGGTGTACATCTTTCGCGCCGTAACTACATAGGCGTGACAGAGTTGTGTATTAAGTGACGTTCGTACGCTGACTGGACACCGCAAAAGCATCATGATTGGCCAGCCTGCGCAGGAAGGCTGGCTAATACATGACGCCATTGCAATTTTGGACTTTGAATGGACAGCTCATTAAATATGGCGCCCTGTGAAGGGACAACCAATCATAACCCAGAAGCATCCACCAATGATCGCTGATGGGGCGTGGTATCCATGACGCTGTGGCACGCCCATGGGAATTCGTAGGCCACGCAAATACCTTGCCTGTGCCCCGATTACACGCCGCCACCATAGGAATTGTGCCTTCCTGTTTTTGAGCATGGCTCAGACACAGGTATCCGAAGGAATTGTGAGACACAGGAAGGAATTACCCAAATTACACGCCGCCATTTCTTAGTGATTTCATGGCAACAGGCACAATTGTCCCCGATGCCTGGCGGTTTCTTCCTTCCTGTGGTGGCGTGTAAAGGTACTTTTAGGCTACATTCAGACTGTGCGTTTCTCCATCTGTTTTTGTGATCCATTTTTTGCAGTGCACTACATAAAACGAATATATCCAAAGAAGAAAATGAGCGGCACTCCCCAGGATCTTCTGTGCAGTGTACGGATTTATTCCATTCTGATAAACAGGGTTACAAAGGTGCAGGAAAGGGAGGACAGTGGGGTAGCACAACGGTCACCGTTTCGCCCGGTTAGGGCTTCAATGGGTCCTATACAAGACACTGACGTAAGTTCCTCTCCTT